>JAAGEH010002534.1:28774942-29033112 GCA_011751065.1 Lasiurus cinereus
CTCTCTCTCTCTCTCTCTCTCTCTCTCTCTCTCTCTCTCTCTCTCTCGTGTGAAACACTCTCTCTCTCACACACACACACACACACACAACAATAACAACAACAACAACAACCATAACATCGGATCTTTTAGGGGAAAGCATTATCTTGTACTTTGTGTTGTGTCTCTAGATCCTAGACCTCAAGAAGTGGCCTTGTGGTACTCTGCAGAGTCCCAGCCATGTCCAAATGCAGAAGATTGTTCCAGCGAATGGAAGATGGTGTGTCTATGTGTTTTCCTTTCCCCTGTTGCTGTCTTACATTCTAAACTTTTCCCCTTTCTTTGTGGCAGCTGATGTTGACAACTAAATGTGCAAGTTGGTTGAACTGAGCCTTTTCTTTCTCCTTCATCTTCACCACCGTATCTTTCTGCTTTGGGTGGGGTATCAGGCCACGACTTTCATGACTCCTTTAAAAGATAATAAAGCAGTCGGAGAACTATGCAACAAGCTTGTGACCTCCCACAGATGTAACAATATAAAAATGTGAGAAAGGGCAGCTGGTAGGTAGGTGGTTTCATGCCCAGGAAGGTGAGCTTGCATCCTGTTTTCAGAGTTCTGTGGTCCATGCTGTAGTTCTATATTTCATATCGCTTGTCACTAAGATTCAGTAGATTATTTTCCTGTAGTATATTTAGCTCTGGGTTACACATATCTCCCTAAAGAGTATTGATTCTGGATGATAATAACACACATATTGTTGTATTAGCTAAATAGAAAAGGATATGTCCTCCACTCTGCCCCTGCGTAACATCTGTCAATGAGTAATTCTTTTCCATCCAGTTTCTTTAGTAGAGAGGTAGTATGATTTGACAGCCCTGGAATCAGACTGTTTGGGCTCACCTTCTAGGCCTGCATTTTATTAGCTTTATCAGTAAAATGGGGATAATAATAGTACACACCTTAATAGAATTTTATAAAAACCCAGCTAATGCATTAGCAATGTGTCTGCATATAGTAAGCACTTAATAAAATGTTAAAAAAGTGGGTATATTATTTATAAAAACATATACCTCAACTGTTTTTTTAAAAAAAATTTTTATTGACTTCAGAGTGGAAGGAAGAGGGAGAGAGAGATAGAAACATCCATGATGAGAGAGAATCACTGATCAGATGCCTCCTGCACGCTTCATGTGGGGGATTGAGCCTGCATTGGGGGAATGTGCCCTGACTGGAATCGAACCCAAAAACCTAAATCTGTAGGCCAATGCTCTATCCACTGAGTCAAACCAGCTAGGACTTTGGTACTGTTTTTAAAAGCACTGTTATCTGTCTTCTAGAGGTATGGTCACTGTGTATTCTCTATTATTACCTGAGTCTATCATTTGAGAGCTCAGCATGCATTTCTGGGGGACAGCAAGGAAGAGTATTTGAAATGGGAGTGTCCCAAGGAAACCCAGGTAACATGTGTAAATGAAATGATGAGAATATGTTCTGTGGTTGAAGAGTTTTAGTCTAACATATCATAACCTGGAGTTTTAACTGCTGTCACAAAGAATGTGTCAATAGTATGCCAAAACTAAAACTCGAGAATTTTGCACATCTGAAACAATAATTGTAAAGTGCCTACAGCATGTCTTATTATAGTGATTGGGCATTGTTTTAAAACTGCTGGTGTGAACAGCAGGTGAAGTTCAGCTTAGGCGTCCCCTGGGACCCTCCTGATAGCTTTAAGCATCTTTTAGGCCAGTTGATTTCCATGAGGTTCAGTGGCATGGAACTGTGAAACCTAAATCAACCATGTCTTCAAGTGTTGAGTGAATCAAAAGCTGGTCTTGCCCCTGCTGCCTCCCCGACCTAGTTTCCAACCACTCTCCTCTTTTGCTGGCTCCAGCCTCATTGGCCTCTGTTCTGCTTCTCCTAAACAAGCCAAGTTCACACTTGCCCAGGGCTTTAAAAAAGCAGCCCCTGACCTGCTTTATTTGTCCTCCTGATACTTCACAAGATCTACTGCACATAGCGTGTATGCTCCTTGTTTTCTGCCTGTCTTCCTTCTCCCCTCACTCTACCACTAAACATAAAAGTCCATGGGACCAGTTTCCAGTGACAGAGACTCTGCCTTCAGCACTGGTGAAATGGCTTCTCACACTATACTTCTAAAGCAGCAACACAGGGTAAGAGTTATTGACTTACTGACTTAATATGTCTTCTCAATATGAAAGAATATATTTGTGAAGAAAATGCTGCAGAATACATTAAGTTCCATCTTGGTATGAAGTCTTATTTTGGAGACCAAAGAGGAGGATCAGGTAGCATTTTCTTTTAGTAAATTAAAATGAATGAAAAGCAAGGCATAATCCTATGCCTTCTGCCTTTAACAGGTTGTTTTAATAGAAAATAGCCATGAGGTCCATGAACTTTTTATTTGTGGGTAAAATGAATAAAGGATATTCACACTGTTCTCACTGGTTTTGTGTAAGGTCCCAAGTGGGGAATTTCTTTTAGACCCTCATGCCACATACTATGATATTTTTTTTCTCTAGAAAAGGAAGATGGGATGCTATTATTTTTTCGTTGATAAAGAAAAGAATATTACTTTTTTTGTTTTTGTTTTGTTTTTTCTTTTGGCCACTAGGAAGCTGAAAACCACTTTTAATACTCAGATTAGGGAATTATATTATCTTGAACGTGTCACGCTTTTACTGTTTCTTCTGTAGTGTGGCCTTGACTTTTAAATTCTATTTATTTAGTTGCATATCTGACTGTTATTTTGAAGTACTCTAAATCTTTTCTGGAAAGAACTAGAAAATCACAAACAATTTTATCCCCTTCTCATCTCTTAATGTAAGGTATTGAGTAGCCAACTTGGTTTTGAAATTCACTTGCCTTTGTGTGTTTTTACTTGGATAATGCTCCTGACAGAAATGTCTGTGTTTGCTTAGGTAGAATTTTCATTTCTTTAGCAGATAAGCTTAGGTAAGCAATTTTAGATCAGTTGGATAGGGAAGTAGAAACCTATAAATAATCAGAGTACAGTTTTGGGTTATATATCTCACTGGCTTTATCTGATTTATTCCAGTTGCAAGAGTTTGCTTACTTTATAGTTGAGGGCTTTAAATGCACTGTTATGAGAAAACCAGATAACTGGCTTTTGAATATTTTTTTGGATTTTGAATATTAAAATATAATTTCTTAAGCATAGTTACTTCAAAAGGATTTGAGTTATTTCATTTGGTAACTGAGTGCCTTCCTGTGTTTGAAGATTTACTCTAGTTGGTATAGATGTTTACAAGTGATGCTTAACTAGCTGAACTCCTTTTGAAAGAAGCTTACATTCTAATAAACTGGTTTTCAAAATTGGTGTGTCAAATTGGTAACTCATGAGCAATTAAGGAAATATCTTTCCCCTTAGAAAATCAGTTTCCTTAGTGACTTGAGTTTAATGCTTAATATAGTGAGTAGGTCTTTTCTAGGTGTTCGTTACTAGAGTTTTCCTGAGGGGTCTATACAAATTAATAGAAAATAGTCATGTTTTTTCTTTTGCTAAATAAGAATTCCTAAGTAAATAATTTATTCTAGTGATGGAGTGTGCAATTTGTATTTTCTTGCCTTATCAATGGCTCCAATGGGTTATCGATCCAAAAATGAAGAATGCTATTATTTACTTTTTAACCTGGACCAAACAGTGAACCATTTGATAAGATCCCAACTTTTGGTAAGTCTGATATATTTTTGTTTTTTCCCCTTCAATAAACACTTGTAATATTTATAGTCTAGTGGCATGATTTTAGAATCTCCAAAGGAAATGGTATCCATGATAAGGAAGGATTTTTTATTCTAGATTTTTCTTCACTGTATTTCTAACATTGAGAAAATTACTCAAAGACATTTGGCAAAGTGAAGAAAGATGAATAAAATGGATTAAGTGTATGGAGTGTATTCATCCAAGTAATGTTTATTAAACTGATGAAAGACCCAGCATCCTGGGCACAGATAAGTCTGCAGGATATTTCTCCTCAGGGAGTTTATATCTATATAAGGAGGCTAGGCACACTCTGTTGGAAGTGAAGTCACTGCCATTTTGTTTGCTTAGTGAACTTTCCTGATTGAAAGAAACCTTTGTACTTCCATGTGTTAACTTTAGGTCTAGAGTTTGAGAACCCCATAAGGCTTGATTTAATAGGTGTCAGCTTTAGGACTGAATTCAATTGGGAAGAACTTGGGGAAAAGAAACCATTCTGAGGTGGTATTAGTGACAATACCTTTAATAAAACTTAGTTTAGCTAATTGTATTTGCTGGCCTGCTGCTGCCACAGAAATATTGCCTGAAAATATTTATTTGGAGAATATTTATTGGAGTGGTATGTGATAGAAAACTGGATTATAAGCATTTATTTTTATTCACATCTGTGGTAAAACATTGGGCTTACTTAACCAGGTTACCTACTGTGGACATGTGTTGTTATAGGATGTATAGATCAAAGTTTAAAGGGTTTAGCATTTGGGGAAACTGGACCTGAGATTATGTAAGAGAACAAGGCCCCTCCTAACCTCTTGAGAACTAAATTCCTCAGCCCTCAACTTGGAAAGCAAGGGTAAACACTGTAGTATTAATCAGCATATCTTTGAAATAAAAGTTTTATAAAATAAATAATTTTTTGATAAAAAAGTCTTGCATTATTATACTGTTTTTATCTACCACTTAAAATCAGTATTTAGTTTTGTTTGTTTTTCTAGTGCTTTTTAAAAAATGTTAATCCTCACTTGAAGGTATTTTTCCATTGATTTTTAGAGAGAGTGGAAGGGAACGGGAGAGAGAGAAAGAAATATCGATGTGAGAGAGACACATCAGTTGGTTTACTCCCACATGGGCCCTGACCAGAGCTGGAGATCGAGCCTGTGTTGGAGGTATGTTCTCTTGACCAGAATCGAACCCAGGACACTTGAGTCCACAGGCCGATGCTCTGTCCATTGAGCCAAAATGACTAGGACATTTTTTCTTAGTTTTTAATACAAGTGATACATTACTTAATCTCAGAATACTTTGGGAAGATCTAATCTAATAAAATATCATTTGCTATTCAGTAATCTGATCATATTTGTTAACTAAATTTTCAGGGTTCCCAACTTGTTCATCAACAAATAATTTTTGAGCATTGTGACTTTCCTTGATTTTGTAGTAAGCATCCTTATTCCTGTTTTATAGTTGGAAAGAAAAACAAGATTTAACAGTGTAAGTTGAGTATGCTGTTAGCATTGTAATTGTCTTAGGAAAAAATCAATGTCTTTCCTCCCACATCTCTCCTTTACTCTCACACAACTACAAAACCCACAACTCTTCTGACACCAGATGTGAGGGGTTTTTTTTCCTCCCAAGCAGTTCTCTGGAACACCAGCTGGATGTTGTATAAATTAACTCAATTCTGACACTACCCACCAGAGATAGTATTAGATCCCACAGGTTAAGGGTTAGTTCCAAGAGACTGCCCCCTATTCAGATGCCAATCACAGGTCCCCAGGTTATTCACAACTTGTGTCTGATGTTGAGGTTCCTATAACTCCCTCCTTGGGTTCGATTAATTTGTTAAGAGTGGCTCACAGAACTCAGGGAAGCATGTGTACCAGTGTAGTGCAGATGAACAGCCAGACGGAGAGAGACACAGGGCAGTGTCTGGGAGGGCCTGAGCACAGGAGCTTATGTCCTTGTGGTATTTGGGGTGCAGCACCCTCCAGCGTGTGGGTGTATTCACCAACCCAGAAGCTCTCCAAATCCTGAACATTGGGGATTTTTATGGAGATTTCCTCATATAAATGTGATTAATTATTAACATAGTCTCACGCTCCTCTCCCCTCTCTAGGGAATGGTCAGGGGACAGGGCGCAGGGATGACTAAGCTTCTAACCATGGCTTGGTCATTCTGGTGACCAGCCCCCATCCAGGAACATACCCAGAGTCACATCATTAGAACAAAAGATGATACTACTGCTCTTCTCGCTTAGGAGAATACAAGGGTTCAGGAGCTGTGTGCCAGAAACCCAGGGGCCAAGACCAATATAGATTTTCTCTATTATGTCACACTAATGCTACCGAATACTACTGTGAATACTTCTTCCCAATTATGCAGATTTCACTAACATCACACACACACACACACACACACACACACACACACACATATAAACTTGCATTTTTTAGGGGAATTTCCCGGTGTTGACTGCTTTCTAACTCAGTGTATTTTTATGTTTATTTTTTATTGTGGTAAAGTATACAAATTAAAATTCACCATCTTACCCATTTTTGACAGTATAATTTAATGGCATTAAATACATTCACATTAGGTGCAACCTTCACCACCATCCTTCCCTGGGACTTTTTCATCTTCTCAAACTAAAACTCTATACTCATGAATGCTGACTCTGCATTCCCCTCCCCCATCGCCTAGGAACCACTGTTTACTTTTTGTACCTATGGATTTGACTACTCTGGGTACCTTGTAAAGTATTCATCTTTCTGTGACTCGTTTACTAGAATTTCACTTAGTATAAGGTCTTCAGGATGCATCCATGTCATATGTAGCATGTGTCAGAATTTCATTCCTTTCTAAGGCTGAATAATATTCCATTGTATCTCTGGATCACATTTTGTTTCTTCATCATTCAGTAGACCTAACTTTTTTATACTGTGAGTCACAAGTAGCATTTTAAAACATAAAATGCAATAGGAAATGTGCCCATTTTAGGGATCAGCACTATTTTGTGAAATGTGTGTGTGTTATACTAAAACCCTTTTGTTTGTTTTTTTGCATGTTTTACAGACAGAGTAGAGTTGCACTTTCAAGTATCTACCAGGTCTTTTTCACATTGAGAGCTACACAATCTTTCCTGTGTTGTGGGAGGGACAGAGTGAGAAGGAAGGAACAGGGGGAGCTGTTAACTTATGGGGCCTACTTATTTAAAAAAAAATCACATGTGAGTAGTGATACACGTATAGACATCTGAATTCAAGTGAATCAGATGTGAGCCTGATAGCATTGTTTGGAAACAGTTTTTAGGGTTTTCCGTGAATCCTCTTTCTCCCACAGTGCCCTGAAGGACTGGGACTGTGTCAGCTGGAGAGGCCCACATGCCCTGTGTTTCGTCAGGCTTGGGCAGGAGTTCAGTGTACTGGACAGACCTGAAGTTGGTTTACTAAATCTACCCATCCAGAGATATATATACCTCAATAACTGTAATTTCAGATTCTTGCCTAGATTTAGATTTGCTATTTCCTATTAATTTATTAACAATATAGGACTGGAAGGAAACGTTCTTGGCTTAGAGAAGTTCACCCTTCCACCCAGAGGCACACAGGTAGTCAGACTTGGGACCAGAATTAGGCCCTTCTTCCCCTGCTTTCAGCTTCCCCCCCCCACTATATTAAACACTTAACCCAAAATAGGAAATCTCAGCACCTTTCATGAGTGAACTGTACTGTCATGAATTATGAATCTTAGGAGTGCAAATTTTAGTTGTCTTCAAGCTTTTGTGCTATAGGTAGTGCAGTGGCATTATAATGAATATTAACTCAACTTCCTTTGGTTGGGGAGGGTATTTTTAAGTAGTTGGAGAGGTGACTGGAGCGTGGTTAAGGTGTGAATGTTGGGCTGGGATGTTGCATATGCCGACCTGGGAAGTTCCCAGTGCATTTGACTTGTTTATATATGTGTATTTTCTCACCACTTAATGGGGGAGCTGATTCAGAGGGGGAAATGTTTGCTTTAATTAATAGATCTCAATTAACTTGAATAGGGAGTATTTGCTTTCAAGCAGAGTAACTGATGTTTAATGCATAACTACATTATACTTGTGCTGCTGGAGACAGCATGTTCCATTGGGCTGGAAGGTCTGTAACTGGTACTGGAGTTGGAACAGTTTGCTGTTTTCCATTGTTTGCTCTTGTTTCTGTGTCTTATGAAGTTGCTACAGCGTGTTCCATTGGACTGGAAGGTCTGTAACTGGTATTAGAGTTGGAACAGCTTGTTGTTTTTCATTGTTTGCTCTTGTTTCTATGCCTATCAAGTTGCTACAGTGTCTCCCTTTGAACTTGAACTCTGATTTTTTTAATTTCCAAAAAGAGAGCTTCTGGATAGGGGTATGGTGGTAAATTCTTGCTTTAGGTGCTTTTCTTCAGCGCCAGGAGCACCTACTCCTGTTGGGAGGTGTATTCTTACCGTAATCTTTTTACTTGATGTTGTGGACAAGGAGCCTGCAAATATCCACAGAGGTCAGGGTTCATTCTCTGTAACCTTTTTTTCTTTTAGGCCTTGAAAAGGTGACAAGTGTGAGGCTATTTTCTCAGCAAACTTTTTTCTTATTACTGGATGATTTTTTAAAACGTTGACTATTCATGATTAAAGTATAAATAAGAAAAAGTATATCTGAAGTAGGAATAAATCTTGAGATCTTCTCATTAATCACTGAATAATCTAGTCCTTCAAACATGTGAACTTGAAGTTGTAGGTTTGACAAACAGCAGACCTGTATATGACTAAATAAAAAGTTATATCTTTTTGTAGTTTTGGATGTTAAGTCTTTGCCAGGGAAGGAACTCTGTAGTAGGCTTTTTGCAGTCAAGAACTATTTTTTCTCCTAAGATTTCTTCAAATGTCTACCCATCTCTGTCATGAGTTGCTTTTGGATTACCTTTTAAAAATGTCTTTTTATGTTACATAAGTTTTTTTTCCATTATTTAATCCATGTTTCTTTCATTTGGTGTCCAGGTTCCTGATGATTAAGTTGTACTCTTCTTTAAAAAAAAAAGATATCCATTTCTGGTAAAATATGACAATCCAATGAAAATTATAAGACATATATATTTTGAAGTTAATCATTTTAACAGGCTAGCTAGCACTTGATTTGAAATTGTTTTGTTCATTGCCTTTACCTTCTCCCTAGTAGTTGTAGCTATAAAGAAACACTAATGTGTGATGATAATAACAACAACAACAAAGCATTCTGGTATACCGTTAATTTGCTTCTTATTCCTTGGTTGGGATTAGGAAAGATGATTTCTTGGTTGTCCACTATAGAAGAAGTATGTTGTCTAGCTGGCTCAGTAGTTAAGCGTCAATCTATGAACAAGGAGGTCACAGCTCAATTCCCTATCAGCACATGCCCAGGTTTTGGGTTCGATCCCCAATATGGGGCATGCAGGAGGCAGCCGATCAATGATTATCATAAATGTTTCTTTCTCCTTCCTCTCTTTAATATATTTTTAAAAAGGAGTATGTTGAATCTCTGTTCCTGTCTAATGAGAATAGGTATTTAAATGTTCTCCTTCATTGTTGCGTAATAATGATTTTCACAGTGGTTTTGGCTTGTTACATACTACTTTACCATATTTGTGTGTGACCTACGTACCCAAATATTTGATGACAATGTTGATCTAGACAAACAGATTACACACACACGTGCGCGCGCGTTCCTCCTCCACCTTCTCCTCCTCCTCCTCCTCCTCCTCCTTTTTCTTGGCTAGGTGCATTTGCAGTGTCTTATCACTTGAGAAAAAATATGGGCTAACCATATTAACATAGGGTTCTCATGAACTTTGTATGCAGTGGTAAATGCCATGTTAATACTGGCTTAACTTTTGAAAGCTTTAATTTATAAAAGGACTCTCTTTCTGTAGCTAATGAGAACGATTTAGAAATTATTTATTGATAAAGGCACTCGTGTAAAATGGACTTGGTTGGTGAAGGTTTTGCTTCAGTTTCTGTGTTCAGTTTCTGTTTTTTAATGAACCCTTAGCTGGCTCAGCCTGCATGGTTGCATGCTAGGCTGAGGCTGCGGAGTGTCTTACTGTAGCTGTCCTAAATCCTGGGGAATCTACAAAAGCACACAGATGAGGTAGAGTCCAAGTTCTTCTTCATGAAGCACAGCCTTGAATTGATGGGCTAGATGGGGAGAGGGAAGTTGTGGGCTACAAGAGAGAGGAGGCAAAGGGCACTTGATTTCCTGAAGTGTCCAGTAATCATCATTTCTTCCGTTGAACCATGAGCTTATTGTACTTTTTTGTTTGGTTAGGGCCTTGTTTAACCCTGACTTCTCTTAAATGTGAGAGCAAGGTTGGACTGAACAGAAGTACTTGAGTTGTTCTTGAGTCAAGGGAGTTCTTTTTGAATACATATTTTTTCTAAATAATGCTAAAGGTTTTTGCTGAAACAGTATGTTTTATTGTTGAGCTTTTCTAGCTTCCATAGGACTCAAATCTCCAGGTGGTATACACACAACAACAACACACACACCAGAAAATACAACTCACCATGATAAAACACAACACAAACTCTCTCCATCTTCCTTCTGTGCTGATGTGATAACTTTGACATTTCATTGTCAATAAATACATTTCTCTACTTTTCTTCTATATTAGTTATTGACAGTTACGTCAGCAAATGCATGAGGATTTTCTGGATTTAGTTAACACATACATGTGTTAGTGAGATGTGAGAGATCTAAAGAGAATCTTAGGGTTGGGTGAAGATTTGAATATCAGTACAAAGGTGATGATTTGTGAAACAGAGGATTGAGTTCCAAGATAAAAGGACTTTTAGACAAGGATGAGAGGAACTCATTCTGGAACTCAGAAAATTCCTAATCTCTTTTCTTTAGCTCAAATAGCTACTTTCAGTGTGTGAAATCACACCTATGTTTATGTCCCCCAAACATCATGGGGAACCAGCTTCCCTAGAGTAGCCATTGGTATATCACCATCCATCTATCCTGCAAACCTTATGGAGTATATCTCCCACACCATTTCCGTATTCCCTGTGGTTGCCTCTGTGGGGTTCTCCAGCCTTGGGACTCATGGGACTTTCCCCTTTCACCCTAGACTTTCAGACTTTCCACTGTGTGTTCTGACTCTGCTCCATCTCTTTGGCTATCTTCTTCCCCCAAGTTGCTCCTGGTCCTTGTTGAATCCGGCTGTCTGAGTTTACTGCTGTCTTAGGCCCTTGTGAATGAAGAATGAGCCTTTTCCCACACATGGGATGGGGTCCCTGTTCCTCATGACCACTTTCAGATTTTTACTTTTTCTCCTTATGCATTGGTTGCTCATTTCCACCATATTCTATCTTCTACTCCTCAGTGCTGTCATTTATTGGTCATCTCCTCCTTCCTTGAAAATGTCAGCGCCTAGGTGGTGATCATCTGCTTCAGGTGTCAGTGTTTGTTAAATGATAAACAAAGATGGGTGACCAGTAGTCTCAGTTGCCTGAAACTGGGGAGTGGAGCTTTCTTTGATGGGACTTTCCATTTTAAAACCATCACAGTTGGCCTGGGACTGGGGTATTTCCCAGGACATGGGGTTTTCAGTGCTCAAATCAGGAGTCAGTGTTCTAGATCTTGTTAATACCAGGAGCTATTTCTGATCTGACGTTCTGAGATCCCACTTGCTGGCTTGAACTTTTCTTCCTTCTAGTTCAGTCGTTTCCAAGTAACATTAGATTTTGGCTTCTCCAGGTCCATTTCAAGTCCCTTGCTCCTGCTATCACCCTGCATGTCAAGCATGTCTCCCCTCCCCTTTTCCAATTCTGTGGCCAGTATTTCCATTATGTATTTCTCAATACACCCAATTCTCTTCCATCTGCTGTCTTGGCACATTCCAACGCTGGAGGATCCTAGGGCCCAGTGTCTCCACCTCTGTTCCTGGACTGCCAGGTTTTGCCAGATGCCTTTATGAAGTCCTGCACTCCAACTTCTCCAGGTTCTTAATGCTGCCTGGAGGTTATATGCTTTCCTCCTCAGCACTCTTGATCTGCATAATGACTATTTTCAACCTTCCCCACCTTTCTTACATCTCTCATTTCACAGTCAGCTCATCCCTCCTACTTGTGCCTGGCCCTCAGCAGATTACCTTTCCACTGCTAATAAGACAGTCATGTGAAGGCCATTCTTTCTTCTTCCCACTGCTCCTTTGTAAATCTGCTTGGTCTTGGATCCTGAGGTCATTTTTCTGTTTATAGTGCAAAAGATATAATTTCACTTTAAAAAAATTGGTTTCTCCACAACCATCTCCTCCCACCACCTATTTCAACCTCTATCCTGGTGTTTTTTTCTCATAAGGATTTACAAATTTTTAAGTCTCACCTGTCATAAAACAACACCCGAGTACTGTGAAAGCCAGCCTTCCCTCATACCTCCTCTTTCAGCTGCCACTTTCTCTCTCCTTTCATTTAAACTTCCAGAGAGGATTATTCTACCTTCTGGCTTGTACTAGTTATCTACTACTACATACCACATCATAAACTTAGTGGCTTAAGGCAACACACATTTATTACCTCAGAATTTCTGTGGGTCAGGATCTAGGCCCAGCTTATCTAGTGTCGGTGCTTTAGGGTCTACCCAGGATGCAGTCCATATGTGCACCAGAAGCCCGCCTGGGGAAGACTCCACTTCTAAGCTCACTCAGGTTTTTGGCAGAATGCATGTCCTTGCAGTTGTGGTACTTAGGCCGTCCTCAGTTCCTGGAGGTCATTTGCACTCCCATGCCTTGTGGAATTTCATTTACTTTGTGGCAGCTTGCAGAGATGGCAACGGAGAGAGGGAGATTTCAGCAAGCTCACAGGAGTGATATCTAATGACCTTTGTCATATTCTGTTGGTTAGAAGTGACTCTTAGGTCCTGTCTACACTTGCAGGTGGGGGAATTATACTAGGAGGAGATGAGGATCCTGGGGGCTACCAGAAAGTATGTTCCCTACATGTGTTGATTGGCTCATTTCTCATTTACTCTTCAAATGGCTACATTTTGTTCTTTTATTTTTAAAACATTCAAATGACTATATTCTACTTTGTAAAAAAAAATTTCTTAAACTTACCTCAGAGAGACAGAATTGGCTACACAACCTGCAGGGCCCAGTGTGAAATGAAAATGTGGGATTCCTCATTAAAAAATTACCGAGAATTTCAACAAGGTAACAGCAAAGCATTAAACCAAGTGTGAGTCTTCAAAGTGGACATAAAGAAGGCCAAGAGATATATGAAAAAATGCTTAAAGTCACAAATCATCAGAGAGATGCAAATTAAAATGACAATGAGGTATCACCTCATACTTGTCAAAATGACTACCATCAACAAATGACAAGTGCTGGTGAGGATGGGAAGAAAAGGGAAGCCTAGTACACTGACTGTTGCAGAGTGGTGTAGCCATTATGGAAAACAGTATGAAATTTCCTCCAAAAACTAAAAATGAAACTGCAATTTGACCCAGTGATCCCACTTCTAGGAATATATCCTAAGTAACCAGAAACACCATCAGAAAGAATGCATGCACCATTATATTCATAGCAACACAATTTACAATGGTTAAGATCTGGAAACAGCCTAAGTGCCCAACAACAGATGAGTAGATAATGAAGTTCTGGTACATTTATATAATGGAATTTTACGCAGCAGTAAAAAAAAAAAAAGAACCTTTACCATTGGAACAGCATGGATGGACCTGGAGAATAATTATGCTAAGTGAAATGAGCCAGTTGGTAGTATCACATGACCTCATTCATAGGTGGAATCTAATGAACAAAACGAACTGATGAATAAAATAGAACCAGAGATATAGAATTTCAGAGGGGAGATGGGGGTGGAGGGGAGTGAGAATGGAGTGATTAACTGGGGAACTTCCACGCATCTGTGCATAACTCATGGACACAGACGACAGAATGGTGAGGCCTGGCAGGAATGGGTATATGTGGAGGGGTCATTTTGGAAAACAACCATCTGTAATATTTTCAACAATAAAGATAAATTAAAAAAAATAAACCAAGTGTAGGGCCCATCGGAGTATGGGGAAGGCTCCCATGACTGTCTGTGAAGCCAGCCCCGTAGAGATGCCATCCTCCCTGCTGTTAAGTCCAGGGTGCTTCCTGTTCTCCCACTTGATCACTCAGCAGTTTTGTTGACTGAAAGGATGTCTTCTGAGACATTCTCCTATCTCTCAGCTGCTGAGACCTTGTTCTCCTGGATTTCCTTCTATTTCTGTCTTCTTTGCAGGCTCTTTTTTTTTAAATTATCTTTATTATTAAAAGTATCACAGATGTCCCTCCCCCTTTTTTATCCCATTGACCCCCTCCCTCCTACACTCACCCCTCCAAGGCGTTTCTACACTATTGTCTGTATCTGTGGTACGGGCTCCTCTTCTTTACCGCCTTTTTATATTTGGGGACTTGGGCACCTTTATCATCCTATTGAGGAGTAACAGCAGTTCCCATAGCTTCATATTGCTGGTGAATTTTTGTTCCTTAAGTTTATGTATCTAGCCTGTATCTGACTCCCAGGCTCAAGCACTATGTCCAATACTTCCTTTCTATGCTCACTTGCATGTTTTATGAACATCTGAAATGCAGCATGTCTAAAACGGACCACTTTATTTTCTTTGATCCACACAGCTTGTTCCTCTTCAGTGTCTTCCATTTTGGTAGGTAATTCACTATCTGCCCAGTTGAGTTTGGATTTTCATGTACATATTAGAGGCCCAGTACATGAAATTCATGGAAAGGGCTTGGCTTTTGCAGCTGCAGCAGCTTGCCTCAGCTCCCTCAGCCCCCCCCCCCCCCTTAATCCAGAAGGTCATTCGGCTGCCAGTCTAATTAGCATATTACACTTTTATTATTATAGATATTCCTGCTTTTGATCTCTTTCTTCCTTCTTTTGATTGATCTTAAACTTACACCAAAAGTCTGAGCCACCACATATCCATGAAGAGTTCTCCCCGGGACTGTATTTTATGTCGGTGATCTTCCTGGACCTCTGCAGCCTGTTCTCAGGGTTTTCTGGGCTCCTTTTATTAAAACCCAACCACTGTATGACTATTCCTTTGTTAATGTCTGCTTCCTGGATTTGAATATAAGCATCATAAGAACAGGACTTCATTCTGTCACTGCTTTATCCTCAGTGTTGAGAAGTGTGCTAAGTACCTGCTACATACTTGATAAATATGTATTTCAATGAAAAATATTTGTGTGTTTTTTCTGCCTGATTTTTTAAAAAGTGTGATTATGTTTCTTTGTAGAAGCTGGGAAAACAAGGACAATGAGACAGAATTTTTGTTCTTGAGATACTAGGAATATCTATAGTGTTATTATAGTTTTGGGCCTTCGATTGCATGGTTGTTGATTAGAAAGTAAACAGGAATTAAATGTTTTTTAAAAAATTTATCTTTATTGTTGAAAGTATTACAGTTGTCCCCTTTTCCCCCCAATAACTCCCTCAACCTCACTCCAGACCCCTCCCCAGGACTTCACAGCACTATTGTCTGTCCATGGCTTATGCATATATGCATATACATTCATTGGTTAATCTCTTCCCACCCATTCACCTCCTCCCTTTGAGATTCTTTAATCTATTGCATGCTTCATTGTCTCTGAAGCTATTTTATTCATCAGTTTATTTTGTTTGTTAGATTCCACTTATAAGAGACATCATGTGACACTTGTCTTTCTCTGACTGACTGATTTCGCTTAGCATAATACTCTCCTGGATTCTCCATGCTCTCAAAGGGTAAGAGATCCTTCTTTTTTACAGCTGCATAGTATTCCATGGTGTAAATATTCCACAGCTTTTTATTTACTCATCTACTGATGCATACTTGGGCTATTTTCAGATCCTAGTTATTGTAAATTGAGTTGCTATGAACATAGGGGTGATATATTCTTTCTGATTGGTGTTTCTGCTTTCTAAGGATATATTCCTGGAAGTGGGACCACTGGGTCAAATGGCAGTTTTATGATTAATTTTTTGAGGATACTCCAAACTGTTTTCCAAAATGGCTGCACCAGTCTGCATTCCCACCAGCAGTGTACTAGGGTTCCCTTTTTTCCACATCCTTGCCAGCACTTGTCATTTGTTGATTTGTTGATGGTAGCCATCCTGACAGGTGTGAGGTGATACCTCATTGTCATTTTAATTTGCATCTCTCTGATGATTAGTGACTTTAAGCATTTTTTCAGATGTCTGTTGGCCTCTGTATATCCTCTTTGGAAAAGTGTCTATTTGGGTCCTTTGCCCATTTTTAATTGGATTGTCTTCCTTTTGTTAAGTTGTATGAGTTCTTTATATATTTTGAAAATGAACTTCTTAACAGATGTATCACTGGCAGATATGTTCTGATACAGTGGGCTCTCTTTTCATTTTGTTGATGGTTTCTTTTGGTGTGCAGAAGCTTTTAATATTGGTGTAGTCCCATTTGTTTATTTTTCGTTTGTTTCCCTTGTCTTCGGTGATGTGTAGGTAAACATATTGCTACAAGAGATGTGTGAAACTTTGCTGCGTTTGGTTTCTTCTAGGATTTTTATGGTTTCATGACTGACATTTAAGGCTTACCCATTTTGCATTTATTCTTGTGTATGTTGTTGTAAGTTGATGGCCTAGTTTCTTCTTCCTCCTCCCCCCCCTTTTTTTTTGCATTCTTTTCATTGAGTTCTGGGCACTGGTTAGTTGGAAGGGAGCATGTGTCATGTGGCCTGCAGAATTCACAGAATTGCTTGTGTAATTTTGGTAGGAGGAAGTAAAAAACAAACGATGACAAGATAAATGTGTATCTGGCATCACATCCAAATCATTATGCTCTTATCCAGATATAGTTTGATATATATGTTTTTTAAAGCAACAAGTGGAGAGGTAGCGGTGGTTAGAGATCTATATCTCTGATTTTCTGGGGTCCTGTTTACCTTGCAGTAACTGCTTTGAAAAGTGTTTGGTAACTGAATATTGAAATATATTAAGTATTTGGCTGGAAGAGGAAGGTTCCACCCAACGGAGATACTAATCTGTTAAAGGTTTTGGAGAGTCTCATATGAAGCAGACATCATTGACAAGCAAACAGAATAATGCATGGGTTTATTTGATAAAGAGAGCCTTTTCTCTATAGCCTAATAGTTCTCAAACTTTTTGATCTCAGGACCCCTTTACATTGTTTAAAAAGTAATTGAGGCCCCAAAGAATTTTTTCTGTTGTTATATCTGTTGATATTTACTGTTACGCATTAAAACTAAGAAAGTTAAAATTCACTTCCAATCAAAAAAATTATCAATGAACACATTACATATTGACAAAGAGATCTTTTGTGATGAAAAATAACTTCAAAACAAAAAAGTGAGATGAATGACATTGTCTGCCTTTATACAAGTCTCTTTAATGATTATTTATTTATTTGTTAATCCTCATCCGAGTATATTTTTCCATTGATTTTTAGACAGAGTGGAAGGGAAGGAAGTTAGAGAAACATCAATGTGAGAGAGACCCTTCAATTGGTTGCTTCCCAAATGTATCTCAGCCAGGTCTGGGGATTGAATTTGCCACCTAGGTGTGTGCCCTTGATGGAGAATTGAACCTGGGATCCTTTGGTGTACTGGCTAGTGCTCTAACAACTGAACAACACTGGTTTGATTTTTTAAAATGAAAATTAACTCTTTTCAAAACAAAAAATTTAGTGAGAAGAGTGGCACTGTTTTACAACTTTTCAAATTTGTTTCATAATCAGCTTTAAGAGAAAGTACCTGGGTTCTCATATCTACTTCTGCATTGTCTACTGATAAGTTGTATTGGTTAAGTGTATGCAGAAAATCCAGTCTCATCCAGATATGCAATTGGGAAAGGCAGGAACATTGAAATAATCTTTTCAGATATTTATGGATATTCTTCTTTGATGACAAACCAAAACTTGACATCTAGTAGTTTCTTAAAGATTAGATACAATGTGGATTCTGGAACCAGAATAATAATATTTTTCTACTCTGTTATGGTAAAATTCTTTAATTTATCTTGCATTTAAATAGGACAGAGGAGGGATGGATAGTTAAGTCAGTTATAATACATCCATGTAATTGTAGTAGTTTGTTAGATGAGTATAATCAGAGCAAGGATGATGGCCTGGGTACAGGAGGTCGCCAGGAGGAAAGCCCCACTGCCTAGCAAGGGGCAAAACTGGAAAAACAAGGACCTTGCCCCCAGGTTTACCTTTCCTCCCCTGACATTTCTCTGGTCATATGATTTAGACCTTTCATATTGTTCATCAGGTGGTGTAGACTCCATGTTGCTGGTTATGCATTTCAGACCCTTCCTCTGGCATCTCCATAGTTATGTGGTAGTCCCCCTTCGAGGAAGAACAAGGGATTGAAGATTGGCCTCATGTGACTCCCATGCCGGCCAGGTCCTTGCATGACCACTCCCTTAGGCATTAACCTTTAGGGTTAACATTTAGGCCTCAGTGTGTTTCAGCTCCAGGCCCAGAAAAGCAGCAAAACCAAACAAGTGATGCAATGGCTGACATCAGAATCAGCTGCATTGACTAATCCCCCATGCCCTGGCACTGACCAAGCAGTGGAGACCATGACCCTGAAAGTACATACCTGGAAAGCTGATGAATATTCTATTGAGATCCTCCCCTGGGACCTCCCTTAAAATACCCCCACCCCCTTAAAAGTCCTAAGGACTGAGGACCCATCAGACCTCCTGGGCATGGGCACAAAAGTGCCTTTTCTCTTCCTCTCTTCTTTCCTCTAGAAGTTACCTTTACCTTTCTCTCTCCTAAGCTCAAGGGCTTTCTTTGTCCTCATGTTTCCTGAACCCATTTCTTCTGAAGCTCACTTCTAACTCTGACTTTTTAAGTAAACTTTCTCTTATAGTTTGAGTCTTGACTCTGAATTCTTTCTTAGTCAGAACTCAAGTACCAAGGTTGCTGAACCAAGGTCCAGTCTGGCTTCACTGGTCGAACACCTGGTGCTGTTCTTGTTCCCATCATACTGCATATTATGCAGCCATAATTTAAAACATTTTCTTACAGATGAAAAGCTTATAAGTGTAATAAATATCTATTCAGTGTGATCCCAATTTTGCTAAAAAAATGAAGAGGTGTGTGTATTAATTGAAAGGAAAATATATTGAAATAAGAATACGTTGAGTGATGCATTCATGGATGATATTTTCTCTTCATTATACTTTTCTGTATTTTCTAAATTTTCTATGATCAACACATTGCTTCTAAATCCCCCGGGGGGCGGGAAGAAGGGAATAAGTTTTTTGTTTTGTTTTAAAAATACAGAAATAAAGGATGTTTATTAAATTATTTTTCTCATTCATAAGCCACCTTTTATAAGTAAAACCCCAATATTTAAGTGGTAAAAAAGATTTGTTTTTTCCACCTAAAGTTTTTGGTTTATTTAATATAGTATTGAACCCTTTCTGTGGCTGTTTTGAGACCCTTTCTGTGGCTTTTTTGAAACCTAGTGGTTTCTTCTTTTTATTTACCTTTGTATATTAATAACAATTGGTTTATTAGAGAAACTTTATTCAAGAAAAACATTAATTGTCGAACTTTAAAAGCAGAGACAAAATTTGAGTTTCTGCTTTTGTGTTATACCTCAGGCAAGTACTAATTATTATCTAAATAAATAGTAAAAGGATCTTGTCCTACAGTGATAATAGAGCTATTCTCACAGTGGAGAAGTACTTTGGAAATTAGCATGAAGTTAACCTCTTGGCCATTGCCTCTGAGTCATTTTGCCAGTGGTGTGTTTCTCTTTGTAATTTATGGGTAGAAGTTGAAGTAGCTTCAGAGAAATGAAAAGGGCAGCTCAGGAACCTAGGGATTAGTTCCCTGCTTTTATCCCTAGATTTAGAAAGGATGTTGGCTCAGTATTATGTTGCTGATTCGGTGTTGTACTGAAGTGTTGTTGCATTAAGGCTTTTGTTCTCTGTCTGTAGACAGGAATCCAAATCTGCTCATGATCTGTTTTCCCGGGAAATGGAGGACTTTATCCATTGTTGGTATTTCTTTGTTTTATGTTCCTTATGATATAATTAAGTGATTATTAAGACGTCTACAGAAGCTACAAAACATTCATAAAGCAGGAAATGAGCGGTTTCACTTCCTCTACTTATCATCTTATAGAAGAGAACATTATCACTGACATTTCCAGCTGAACTCCAGTTCTATGGCTTTAGTTAATAAGTTAGTGACAGTCAGTGTTTACAGTCACTCCCAAGATTGTTTACTAAAAGGCACATCTGACTTTGGAGTGTAAATTATGATAGAAAACTACTTCATTTAATTGACTATTCTAACATTTTTTTTTACATTAAAAGGCCATTCCATCCTCTATTTAAATTACTGAAGTATTCTACTTGGCGATATCCCTAATGGTTAAAATTAACATTAAATTTGGAGATATTGTTAATTTAATTTCCAGCAGATTTTATGAGTGGAACATTTTGGAAGCGAGGAAATGTACTCCAAATATACCTAGTGGTTTCTTCTTTTTATTATTGAAACTGCTCTTTGCATTTAGTTATTTCTTAGATCTGTCATTATCTTTTATGTAATAGGCTGGGTTGGGAAGGATTTGCAGAGCCTAAATAAGTAAGGAATAAATACTTTTATTGTATTACCATAACCATAAACCACAGGGACATTTTACCCTTGCCTGTGTTTGGTGTTGAAAATAAAATCTGAAATCCTTGCCATAATCTGGTTTCTAATTACTGTTCCCATCATCCCTCTTTGTACGCTTCCTGTGCTGCGGACCCTGGTGCCTCCTGGGGCTTGGCCTCTGCACTCATTGGTGGCTCTTTCTGGAATGGAACTTTTTCCCCACACATACCACATGGCTTGTTCCCTCCCTTCATTAGAACTTTGCTCAAATATCATTCAGGTGTCTGCTCTCTGCTTAATGAAGTCTTCCTTGAACATCCAAATTAATTCAGCCTGCCATTCTCTATTTCCTTACCAGTATTTTTTTCCATAGCACTTATCAGTAGCTGATAATATATTTGTTTACTTGCTTATTGTCTGCCTGCCCCCCATAATATAGGCTTCACAAGGGCAGGAGCTTTGTTTTATCTGCCAATTGCTAGTTCCCACTCGATCGAGAACAGTGCCTGGCACTTAGGAGACAGAATAAGTACGTGATATGAATTAATGGGAGAATGAACTCAGATTGTCTCTTGTATAATATACACATTAAAAGGCCATTCCATTCTCTATTTAAATTACTGAGGTATTCTACTTGGGGATATCCCTAATGGTTAAAGTCAACATTAAATTTGGAAATATTGTTAATTTAATTTCCAGCAGATTTTATGAGTGGAACATTTTGGAAGCGAGGAAATATACTCCAAATATACCTAGTGGTTTATGACTCTTTTGAAAGACAGGGGATCAAAAGCTTTGTTGCATTTTAGGCTTGACTCAGACTTGTCAAACCTTGCCTGACATACAGTTGATGGTCAAATGTTAGAGAACAACATTCCAGTTGGAAGCCCAGATAGTTAGCCACATGCTCATGTCTTGTCAGTGTCTTCTAGAACAGTAATATACTCTGTAGGTGAAGAAAGCGCAGACATGAGAGCCCAGGGAGGTAGGTGGGATCAATTTTGAATTCCTACTTTGTCAATATTGGGCCTTTGGTATTTTTGACGTGATTTTTGATATAGGACTCCTTCTCAGGGACCTGTCACAGATAAACTACATCTGGTTTCAGAGTCCTGTGCTAACTGCTCCTCCTACTTATTCAGCCTTATATCCTGCCACTTACCGAATGAGTCCTCCTTGATGCGGCCAGGCTGATGTCTCCATTGTTTCTCCCATCTGTGGGCCCTTGGTTCTCCTTAAAATGTTCTGCCTGGCCAAACCCTTCTTTCTAGGTTTACTTCAATCAAGCTTTTGCATACTGACCAACTTGTTGTCCCTACTACTCATACAATTAAGTCTTAAATCAGCATGTGGTATTCTCTAATGTTAGTATGTTATATATCTTGGTTTAGTAATTACAGGAAGACTAAACACTCTTTGAAAGGGACTCTTGTACATCTTTTATATCCCCTGATCCTGTGATTTGCTCCAAGTAGAAAAAAAAATGAAAGAAAAGATGAAATCCAGAATGCTATTGGGACCAACTTTGTTTGAGGGGCACTGAGCAAATACTGATTGATTATCTGATCAAGCTGTTGAGTAGGGCCAGGTGTTCGGTAATGCCAGTTGAAATGATATTGACCAGGGAGAAGCTATGGATTTATAAGCTTGGAGATCATGTGAAAAATTAAAAGAACTAGAAATTTTCAACCTGAGATTGAAATTTTAAAATTTAAACTAGTATAGTTTTCTTTATACTTTGAGAAAGCTAAAAGGACTTAAGTTCAATAACATTTATTGAAATTGCTTGGGGGGACCTTTAAAAGGTTCTAAAAGTTCCTTAAAAAAAAAAAGAATAAAGTAACCTATATTTCCCTGGTATGGTTTCTACTAGTTGTTGGCCTTGTGTTCGTGTTACTCAGTCCTGGCACAGGTGCTCATGAGGAGTGGATGGCTCCTTGGTCGGTTCAGCTGCTTGGTTTTACAGAAGGAGGAAGAGGATATATGTGGACTAATTGGCTTTTGCAGTACTGACCAGCCTTTCCTCTTTACATGGCTGTGTTATGTTGTAGGCATAACTGGTCATGATTCAGTCCTTTAGTGGTTCTAGTGGTTCTCTACTGGACCTAGACACTGCTTTTTTCTTTTTTCTTTTAAGTTCCACAGCTGGTTGTGATGTGCAAGCCAGTGTTGAAAATCATAGAAGTAGACTATGTGAAAGAAAATGGAGGTTAAGCTGCTTGGTTCATGTGTAAATAAACAAAATTAGCATGTCCTCTTGGAGAATATATTATTTTTCTGCTCTTCAGTTGGACCCATACAACTCCATTTTGGTTTCCTTTCCCCTACATCTTCAGCTGCTACTTTGGGCTTCCTCTCACGTTTAACTCTTGGTAGCTAATAAGATTCCAGCTCTTCGGGCATATTTTTATTATACTATTTGGCAGAACATATTATTAAGGTGTTGATGTGATTTAAAAAAAAAGCAATATAGTGTAAGAGTGTAGGTGGTCTCCAGCTCTGAACACTAGATTTAGAACCTTCCTGCTCAACTCTTTCCTATCCCCCAGTTTTTCAGTCCTCCCTGCACTCACCAGAAGCACAGTTTACTAGAGTTCAGAATCCAAGAAAGGAATACAGTTAGGAAAATCAGGACCAGCTGAGTGGGTGCCAGTTAGCCTCTCTGTTTAATTAACTTTCTGAAATTCTTGAAATTTCCACCCAATTTTGGTCATTTTTAGGCTGTGTAATAATTCAAACTCTACTTTGTTCTCAAGTAACATTGTAAAGTTATGCATTTTGGCATCTCTAGAAAGGTCAAGTTATTTAACTTTTACACTTCAGGGTGAAAAAATTTATTTACTTTCTGACTTCTAAAAGCTAGAGAGAGCAAATAGGAGCTTCGGAAGCATGAATGTGCGAGTGCACCTGCATGTGCACGCATAAGTGGGAGAGGAAAGTCATGGACTGTGTCCTGAATGCCAATGCTTTAATGGGGAGCTTAGGAAAGTGGGAGGGCACAGGGAAGACAAGCTGGAGGAATTAGGAGGAAATTATTTGGATTGAGGTAGAGGGTCAAAAAGTAAATTTAGTTTTTTTCTAAAACTTTAAAATATTTTCTCTTCCAGCCTGTGGACTACTTCAGCAAGGTTTAAAATATAGTGCGGTAGTGAAAAGCTCAAACTCTGGCAGCAGACCCACTGTGCTGAGAGCCAATCGGCTCTTCCAGCTCTGTGACTCTGGGGATGTTGTCCCTGTGCCTCAGCTATTCCTCTGTCACGGCGATGATAATATCTTCCTCATAGAACTGTGCTGAGGTTAGCTGAGATGAATTGTACTGTGTTTAAAATGATACCTGGAACCATTTTAATCACTAAGAATAAATATTAACTAGTAAGAGGGTAGAACGTCTGGATTATGTAGGAACCAAAATATTAACTAATAAGAGGATAAATATTAACTAGTAAGAGGAGTAGAACGTCTGGATTATGTAGGAACCAACCATCACTGATAACACAGTTTCTGTTATATATGTTGAGTCATTAAAAAAAAATACCATTTCAGTAAAGTAGAGGTCCAACCAGGGTGGGTATTTAGTAGGGATAAATAGAAAGAGTAGAAGTTAATTTTACCAACGATCAGAAAAATAACTTTTTTTTTTTTTGTACCATGGCCGATTTAGGACAAATAAAAATTTTTATGGCCTGCATCTCTTTTTCATGCAAAACTTATTGAGACATTGAATTGCATTAGCAAATGCTAATTGAATATTTAATATATTCTAAATCCTGGTGATACAATGGTGTATAAGAGAGAAATAGCCCTCTCAGTTATATAACTACAGGGTCATGATGACATAATGTGTACTCAGCAGTCAGTTAAACAAGTCTAGACTGTGAGAGTTGGGACACAAGCTTAGTACAGAGATTGATGGGGAAAAGACCCAAACTAATAGAGTGATATGGGAAGCTGATATTTGAGTAGAAGTTAAAAGGTTGAAAAATAGCCAGTGATAGTAGAGATTTGGGATGGGGTTGACTTGGGAAGGGAGTGCTCTAGGTTTGGGGACTTGCATATGCAAAGACTTGGCCAGATAAGAAATGAAGAAATGCAGACTGTCTGGAGTGCAGGGAACAAGGTCAGAGGAGAGGCAGAGATGAGGTGTGAGAAGCAGGCCCAGGTCAGAACAGGTAGGAGTGAGGGACAGAAGCTACTGGGGAGTGACCTAACTAAATTTACATTTTTAGACAATCCCATGGGAAGAAAGATAATTCTTAGTGCAGGTTGCCTGTTTTGACATTTTTCTATTCAATAATGAAAACATCGGTACTGTTTTTTTTAGCCAGGGAACTGTTGGTATTTGGGTATATCACAGAAGCACAATGCCAAAGAGCCTTCTGACTTTTTACCCTGAATTACATTGCAGCTGAACTGTGGAGGCCAGCTGGTGGCCTGTGGCCCTTATCACATCAAATGGAGTTCCGATGTCCAGTCGAGTAGAGCTCCGAGTAGATTGCTCATCAACTCAAAGGTCTGCACAGCTTTGTTATATCAAGAGAAGAACTCTATTCATTTGGCCAGGGCTGTGACAGATGAGAATATTGTGACCTAGCCAATAGTTGGCATGTGGAGTGCTGATTAGTCTATTTCCTTTTCCAATCACAGCATCCTGGCCAAGCCAGGAACAGTCCAGAAACTCTGTCATCAGTACTTATGGAACTTCTATGCTTTTGGGTAGGCGCAGCCCTGAACTACTGGATTGTAAATTTCTGGTATCAAATACTGACTTTCAGATCAGTTGGTTCTTAGGACAGGGCAGGACTCTTTGGAAAGCCATTTTAAAGTAATTTTCATTCATCTAACAGTGCTCTTTTCATGTTGATATTAGAGGCCCAATGCATGAAATTCGTGCAAGGGGCTAAGCCCTTGTAGCCCCAGCAGGTCCTCGTAGCCTCGGCTGGCCCTTACAGCCCCTCGCAGTTTTGGCCAGCCCTCATAGCCCCGGCTTCATCTGGAAGGTTGTCCAGAAGGTCGTTTGTCTGTGTTTGGTTTAATTAGCATATTAGCTCTTCTATATAATAAAGAGGTAATATGGTAATTTATCCTAATAGTGTCACAGTCACAACCAGGAGCTGGTGGGCAGGGACGGAGGCAGGGACTTCTACCACTGGGACATGAGGCTGCTGCAGGGGCAGCCCCCCTGGTGGAGGCATGCGCAAGCCCGAGGTGCTGCCAGGCCCAGAGGGGGGCATTGGGATGGGCTGTGGCGACACCCCTGGTGGAAGCACGCACAGGCCTGCAGTGCCATCCAGCCCAGAGGGGGGCATCAGGATGGGGATGCGGCCTTAGCGGAGAGCTCTCAGCACTCCTGTGCCAGGGTCTGAAGGCATGGCATGGAGAAGAAGGGAGAACACATAGGCAGTTAGGGGGTTTAGGCCAGGAGGGGAGAGCAGGTAAGCAGTTAGAAGCATCAGGCCAGGAGGGGAGAGCAGATAGGCAGTTAGGGGGACCAGGCCAAGAGGAGAGAGCAGTTAGCGCATCAGTCAGGCAGGTAAGTGCTTAGGAGCCAGTGGTTCTGGATTGTGAGAAGGATCACAGATTGGAGAGGGTACAGGCCAGGTTGAGGGAACCCCCTACCCTTGTGCACCAGTTTTGTGCACTGGGCCACTAGTTATTATATAGGATTGAGAAGGGAATGTAATAATGTTACTGCACTTTGCCTTCTCTCTCTGCCTGATCCCCTCCAAATATTGCAAGACTCATCACAGCAGTGGGGGACTATATTCAGACACAAGCTTTGATAAGGATTTTTTATGGGTCATAGATCTCATAGGAGTCACCCTATTATTATGTACTAGAGGCCACCGGTACACAAAATTCATGCACAGGGGTGAGGGTGAGGGTACCCCTTAGCCCAGCCTGCATCCTCTCCAATCTAGGACCCCTCTCATAATCCAGGACTGCTGGCTCCCAACTGTTCACCTGCCTGCCTGCCTGCCTGCCTGCCTACCTGATTACCCCTAACCATTTTTACCTGCCAGCCTGATCACCCCATAGCCACTCCCCTGCCAGCCTGGTTGCCCCCTACTACTCTCCTCTGCAGGCCTGGTCACCCTTAACTGTCTTCCCCTGCAGGCCTGTACTCCCCCAACTGCCATCTCCTGCTAGCCCGGTCATTCCTAACTTCCCTTCCCTGCAGGTCTGGTTCCCCACCTTCCAGTTGCCCTTCCTTGCTGGCCCGGTAACCTCTAACTTCCCTCCTCTGTAGGCCTGGTCCCCCCTAACTGCCTTCTCCTGCTGGCCCGGTCACCCTTAACTTCCCTTCCCTGCAGGCCTGGTTGCCCTCAATTTCCCTCCCCTGCTGGCCAGGTCATCCGTAACTTTTCTCCCCTGCAGGCCTGATCCCCCCCAACTGCCCTCCCATCCTGGCCTGATCGCCCACAATTGCCCTCCCCTGCTGGCCATCTTGTGGTGGCCATCTTATGTGTTGGAGTTGTGGTTAATTTGCATATTATCTCTTTATTATATAGGATTATATAGGATTATTATAGCTGCAGACAGGTAAAATGCAGATTTCTCATGGTTTCCTTTGCAGGTGGGGGAGTTGGGGAAGTGCAGGTGGCTTTGGAAGAGACCCTGACTGGGGTGCCCAGTGCAGTGTGCGTGAGTGCGTGTGTGTGTGTGTGTGTGTGTGTGTGTGTGTGTGTGTAAGTAAGCAAGTTGGGATCAGAGTGTCCTAAATAGTGAGAACCTCTGATCTGGTCTGAGGCTCACAGATAAGGAAACTGACCTCAAGGGCCATTTTCATCTTTGGAAGGCACAGTGCCTAAGGGCAGCAGAGCTGGTAATAGCACTTGGCATTTCTGATGCTGGGACCTGTGCCCTTTGACAAAACAAAATGCTTAGTTAACTATAAAGAAAATGGTCAGTAACAAATGTAATGAAGAAATTAATGTCCAATTATTCCAAGTCACTGAGTTGAATCTTTTATCTCTGCGGTGAGCCATTTGAAAATAAAATCTTTCTAATGGGGCTAGGGAACAGAACTTAAAAAAAAAAAAGAATGATGCAAAATAAAACTAGAAATAAAATGTTTGTCTAGTATACTTTGTAGGTTATTTTTCTAATCAAGTATTAAATTATTATGTCAGTGGAGATGACATTAATGATCCTGTGTTTATAATGTCATCAGTACTTAATTCAAATAATAGATGTATTAGTAAATCTACTTTTATTAGATAATATTTATTTAATTTAGTAGGTAGTTCCATAATTAACTTTCTTCTAAAGAGTGAAAAAAAATTGTATCTCTTCAGATTATTAAATAGCTTTATAATAACAATGTCTTATTTTGTGAACATTTATAAATTCAACTTATATCATTTAGACTTATGGGTGCTTTTTCCAAGTCAAGCTTATGGGTTACATTCTTCTTTGGTTTGGCAAACTTTCGATTTCTAAATACTTGGAAGGTAGTTTATGTAATAATTCATGATAGATGTGTAATGTAAAAGAGCTAAACTGCTCAATAGCAATATGAGCAGGCATTATAGTCCACTGTAGCTATGACAACTAACAAGTCTAACATTTATACTTAGCTTATTTCACCATAGGGGCACACATACTCATACAGTTACTGCATATTTGTTTTAAAAAGTGACCTGAACAGTAATTAGGTGATGGTATATGATTAGCATGTCTTTCATCAACTTGGTTAAATTAAATTTGTTGATGCCTCCATTTAGACACTTTTTTTTTGGAGGGTGTGTGTGTGTTTAAGAAAGTAGAGAGGAAAGCATTGGCCAGCTAATGTAGAAGGAAAGAAAGGGAATGTAACCCTGTTTTGAAAAATTCTATCCACACTTATTAGCTACTTTATATTGGTACTTCCTATTTCCAAAAACTGATGTTAATGTAATCCTACCCTCCATCCTGAGATTGTTTATTTCCTTCAGCAGAATTCCTGGCATATTTGAGGCCCTGCCCCTCTAATTTATGCCAGATCCCCAAGCCACAACTAGCCCAATCCATCTCACACAGCACTACCCACCAAGTCTCTCTCCTGTCTTCAGGCTGCTGCTGGTAAAGCTTTTCTCTGGTGAAAAAGTTAACCCTAACTGCTGTTCAGTGTTCCAGTGTGCTCCCGTTTGTCATTGTTTTGGCTTTGAATTAAGCTTGACAACTTTGCTCCGTCTTACATTAGACACACACTTCCCTTCCTTTAGTAAATATACTCATGATAGCTGTTACATTACTCATACCTCCCGTGCTGATGAAAGAGGTCATATTTCCCAAGGTCGGTGAAAGGTATTCCTGGGGGAGGAATGTTTGAGGGGTGGGGCAGGAGGAGGGTAAAAGAAAAAAATAAAGCTCTGACTCTGAACAAAAGATAAATTTCTGACTTTAAACAGATGAAACCAGTTTCTCTGAGATACTTCTGTAACCTGTGCTAGTGGCAGCTGTGTTACTGATAATGGTGATGTTGAGTCCTTATATGACAGGCCAGAGGCATTTTGTTAATCCACATAGCAACACTGAGAGGAAGGTAAGGAATCTGGGACACAGGCAATGCGATCCCTTGGAAAGGTTGCAAAATGAGTTGTCCTGTGTTTGAATTCTGGCCTTCCATGACTAATTATATGAATCTGGGCAAGTTCTGAGCCTCTCTGGTCCTCAGAACTTACCGTACAGTGTGAAAATTCAGTGAGGTCATGGATGTGGGCATTTAGGACTGTCCCCAGCCCACAGTTAATATTTATTGAGTAATTATCTTGAGTGTCTTTATTGAATTAAGGACATACAGCCAGTATGTGACAGAGCTGAGCTTGAGTTTTTCTGACTCTAAAACTGAGGCTCTTTTTTCTGTTCTGTACTGCCATCACTGTTGCCCTATCTTTTTATCTAAGGAGGAAAATAGAGCAGTTCTTTGCTTTCTTACTATTTCCTCTGTGGTGAGGATAAATGGCCTTGGACTATTTGGCTCCAGGTACCTCCAGACTGCAGAACTTTCTCTTACTGTTTGTAGAATTTTGTTCTGCTTCTTAAAAATTATGCAATCAGAATTTTTGTTTTGATATTAAGAAACATATGGGTTATACTGTAACTTTTTTTAAAAAAGTCAAATGCCATTAAAGTTAATTGTAAATATTGATATATTACATAATTTTACTTATAATAGAGAAGCTATTGAAACTGCTTTTAAAAATATTTTACTAAGGAGAGGAAATACTTTCTGGGTCATCTCTATTTCTCATGTTCCATCATAGCAAGGAAAAATGACTTACCTAAGAATAAGAACAAATATAATTCTCTAATTTTTAATTAGTATTCCTTTCCTCATTCACATATAGCCAGAAGGATTTTAGGTCATTCTTTTTTTTTTTTTTAATTCTCTAAAGTTTTACATATATCTCCTTTTTTCCCAATTGGCAACCCCCTCCTTCCACCCCCTCCCCACCCCCACCAGCCATTCCCACCCCAGGCAAGCCCAATATTCATGCATACAAGTCCTTTGGTTCTCTAACCACACACCCCCTCACCCCCACCATTTGTCTCTAGATCTATTTTTTGTTCATCAATTTATGTTGATCATTATATTCCACATATGGGTGAAATCATGCGATATTTATCTTTCTCCAACTGGCTTATTTTGCTGAGCATAATGTCCATCCATGCTGTTGCAATTGGTAAAAGTTTTTTTTTTTTTAAGTATAGATACATTGTATAGATGTACCACAGTTTTTTAATCAACTCATCTGCTGATGGGCACTTAGGCTGTTTCCAAATCTTAGCTATTATAAATTGTGTTGCTATGAACATATGGATGCATATATCCTTTCTGATAGGTGTTTCTGATTTCTTGGGATATAGTCCTAGCAGTGGAATTACTGGGTCAAATGGGAGTTCCATTTTTAATTTTCTGAGGAAACTCCATACTGTTTTCCACAATGTCTGCACCAGTCTGCATTCCCACCAGCAGTGCATGAGGGTTCTCTTTTCTCCGCATCCTCACCAACACTTGTCATTTGGTTTGTTGATTTGTTGTATGATAGCCATTTTGGCCGGTGTGAGATGGTATCTCATTGTTTTGATTTGCATCTCTCAGATAATTAGTGACTTTGAGCATGTTTTCATATGTCTCTGGGCCTTCTGTATGTCCTTTTTCAAAAAGTGGCTATTTAGATCTTTGGTCCATTTTTTGATTGGATTATATCTCCTTTTAGGGAAAAAGGATATATATGTAAATTTTCTTGGTAAATTTTGGAGAGTAAACCCGTATTGGAAATATCATTGGCAAATATGTTCTCCCATGCAGTGGGCTTTCTTATTGTTTTGTTTGAGGTCATTCTTTAAGGAGTTGAGTAAGGATGGTTCAAAGATTATGCAGAAGCAAAGATGAAGACTTTAGTATCATTACTGCAAGCCCAAATAAATTTTTTTAAGATCATAGTTTTTAAGTGTTTACCATTTGGAAGGGATGATGACAATTGACATACAGCAGCTCATTCAATTTGCATATATGTTGGGAGTTTTCAGGTACCTTCTCTAGTATTCGGAGTGCTGCCAAATTACGTGTAAGTTTAAATAAATGAATTTTTTCAAGCTGCATCCATTAGAGGGTCTGAAATCAATTTACTGGGTCACTACAAGCTTTATGAAAAAAAAACAATGAAAATGTCAGGGTGTGCAGCATATAGTATTGCTTCTGGAAAATTTTATTTCAGGTAATTTTACTGCAGGTGTGAATTGGTACACTGTATGTAAAGAAGATTACAGACAGCAAAACTTGAAACCCATTGATCTGAGGTATTTCAGAAAGTTTATCCACTTTAGAGCAAATCTCTGCAGAAAAGAAAGTGCTTATAACTGAATCTTTAGCATTGGTTTTTGTATATTGCCAGCAGATATAATTAAATTTAAGGATAATAACAGAATTTTTTCCAGAGCTAATATAGTTTATACATGGAAAAAAGGGTTATGACTTTAGTTCTGAAGATTCAGAGGTGAAATTAGGAAAATAAAGTTGTTCGTGTCCTTTCTAATTAACGTGTTAAAAGTACCATTGTGGTTATAGATTTTGTATTATGAATTGGTTTTTAAAATCTTAGATATATTGTACTCCAAAATACTTGGAATCTTATTCAGTTTGATATTTGTAGGAATACAGACTAAAGAGTAGAAAATTTATTTCCAGATTTTGTTCTTTGAACTCTCAATTACCTTAACAACCTTTAAAAAATTCTAATTTTTCATGCCCTTTGGGTACATTTTACTTTGAATATTATCCTATCTTAAGCTTTTTAGATTAGGGTTTTTTGTTTTGTTTTTAAGGCATAAGGAAAGTAGTTAGCTATTGTGATGCATCTGTAGTTTCTCATTAGGGAATCTATACTAATAAAAGGGTAATATGCAAATTGGTCAAGACACCCTCACAGTAACAACCGAACAGCAGGCTGCTGGGGTGACTAGGCTGGCAAGGGGGTCAGTGAGGGGCAGCCAGGTGGCAGAAGGGGGCAATGAGAGGCAACTAGGCAGCAGGGGGGGCATTTGGGGGTGATTAGGTTGACAGAGGGGGGCAATGAGGGGCAACCAGGCTGTCAGGGGGGTCAGTAGGAGGTGACTAGGCCAACAGAAAGGGGCATTTGGGGACAACCAGACTGTCAGGGGGGGTACTAAGGGTGACCAGGCTGACAGGGGCGGGAGGGGGCATTTGGAGGTGACCAGGCTGGCAGGCAAGTGAGCAGTTAGGATCCAGCAGTCCCAGATTGCGAGAGGGATGTCTGTCTGCCAGTTTTGGCCTGATCCCACTGACAGTCGGACATCTTCCAAGGGGTCCCGGATTGGAGAGAGTGCAGGCTAAACTGAGGGGACCCCCTCCCCCTGTGTATGAATTTCATGCACCGGTCTTCTAGTTATTTTATAATTGTCCTTCTGGAACTGATTTAATGATTTCCTTTATAAGTAAAAGACAAGTTTTCATAAGGAATATGTTGATGTATCATTTGTTCTTACCCTTTTAAAATTAAATTAACCACTAAGTAGTTTGTATGGATTTTAAAACAGATACTGTTAAAATGAAGTCCTGAGATTTTTTTTTTTAATATACATTTTTATTGATTTCAGAGAGGAAGGGAGAGGGAGAGATAGAAGCATCAACAATGAGAGAGACTCATTGATCGGTTGCCTCCTGCACACTTCCTACTGAGGAGTGAGTCTTCAACAAGCATGTGCTCTTGATGGGAATCAAACCCTGGGCCCTTCAGTCAACAGGTCGATGCTCTATTCACTGAGCCAAATCAGCTAGGGTTTAAGATTTTTTTAAAGAACTATGATAGAAGTGAGAGCTGATGAGGAAATTCTGTAAGCTGAGTTCTTGAGTAATGAAACCTCTTGCAACAGAAGAAATGAAAATGTTTCAAGTTTGGGTAACTTTAGAGAGAGAGAAGCAGAGTTCTCCATTTCATGTAGAACTGGTGTCGGACAGAGCATTTACTAGTTACCAGCCCATCCTATCTTTTTACTTAATCAGTATTTCTGCTATAGGATTTAAATAGATTGATGATATGTGAAGACTTGGGGAAAATATTATCTGACTGTAGTATTATTATTAAGTAGTAACAGGTTTGATTGAAATGCCAGAGTGAATAGACTATTGGTACTTGGGGCAAAAGACTAATAATTCTTGGTATCCAAGGACATTGGGAATGTAGAGAACAGTGGGTAGGTGGTTTGAGTTCTACATAATTGCATGTGGGGAGGAAAGAGTGATTGTTACGGCTTTATTTTAAGAGGGAGAATTTACTTAAAGATGGAAGCTATAAAGTAAATATGAGACAGTAATCATAAACCCCATTTATAGTAAGTATTGCAATAGTCATAAATTGTCCTTGAAAGCATCCTGTTTGAATGAATGTGAATGAAATCACTCAACTCTTAAGGATCTGGATTCTGACTGAGGTATCTATTTCTTATCACTAAAATTAATGACTATTTCTCTCAAGCCTCTATTTACTCCAGAAGTATATGAATTTTGGAAATCTTGGGTATTTTTTTAAACAGCGAGCCTCCTTGCCATTCCAGTTTGGAAAAAGGCTATCCCACTTTTCAGACATTGTGGCCACTGATGTCCACTCACTTATGCAGGCTACTTATTTTTAAGCATTCATTTTGCTATGTTCCTTGTTTGCCAACTGTCATTCCCTCCTTTCCTTCTCCCTCCCCCCCATTCTCATTTTCTTCTACCTGTTACTGTACTTACAGGTAGTCAAGGCTTTTGTATAGCCCCATGGGGTAATCAAATCCAGTTTCTGGATTGAGTGTGCCTAGGAGGTGCGGGTGATTAAAATAACTGGTTGTGATAAGCAAGACAGTCGCTAGGAGTTGGGCAGTGCCTTGCTTTTGTTTTTCTGTGTCGGGGAGACCGCCCGTGGGAAAAGACAAAGATCTGGCATCTTAGAATGACGCATCTCCGGAGGGAGTTGAATTAATGTGCAGAGTTCAAGCAGAGAAAGTTAAGAGTCAGTATAGTTTATTCCCTCTTCCGGGGCCCACACCCACTACAAATTTGTTTACATTTGAACTTTGCCCAAATCTCCTTAGTTTAAAAAGGGAGTTTTGTGGAGATGGAAAAGCTAAGACTTTCCATTAAAAGTCTCCTGTCTTTGTTGCTTATTGAAGCTTTCATTACAGATGCTGTGAGGACTAAACACTTCTGAGAAATTATTATTGCTATAGTTTCCCTTTTAGTTTTGGAGCTGAGGTCCAGAGTAGCTCAGCGACTTCACTCACAGGGACCCAATGAGCCCCATCAGGAGTTCAAAGTACTTTTGAAGACAGTTGCATTGAGTATGTGTCTTAGCCTATTAGCCTACCATAACAAAATACTATAGACTGGATGCTTAACCAGTGGACATTTATTTCTCATAATTTTGGAGGCTGGGAAGTCAAATATCAAGGTGCTGGCTGATTCAGTTCCTGGTAAGGACTCTCTTCCTGGCTTGTAGATGGCAGCCTTCTCATTGTGTCTTCCCAGGACAGAGAGAGACAGAGTGAGATTTCATGTAAAAAGACAGTATTTTCATCATGGAGCCCCAGCCTGATGACCTCATCTAACACTAGTCACTCCAAGTACAATCACATTGAGGGGTAGGACTTCAATGTGTGAATTTGGGGTTGGGGTGGTCACTCATTCAGCCCACAATAGTCTGTGTATGTGGCAGAATCGATTGTCTACTTTACAGCCATGTTATTCCCTTTTCACTGTTGAATTGCCATATTTCCATTTTTGCAGCTTCCTTTGTAGCTGTGGTCATCTGACACAGTCCTGGCCAATGAGATGTAAGAAGTTCCCCAAAGGCTTCTGGGAGTGACTTCCCTCCACATAAAGAGAGAGGCTGCTGATGGTAGGCCTTCCCAGTCTACCTTTCCTCTTGGAGGTACACAGGGCTGCTGATGCAGAAGAGGATGAAGAAAAGTGCCTAGGCTCCAGATGTCACCACTGACATCTGAAACAATGCCAGATTCTATGTTTCAAGATAAAAATGAGTCCCTGTGGTTTCAGTGACTTTTAGTCTGTACTTACATGTGTCTTAGATCACTGCTGTGGTCTACAAGGGGAAGCCTTCCTCCTTTTGGAGGTAGAAAGAGGTACAGTCTTAGGAAGACCTGATACCTCCCTAGACTTCCTACCCTCGAGATATACACATCACGCTGTATGTATTGTGTTTGCTTGTCTTCACTAGCTTTGCTTGAGCTCTGGACACTGGGGACCACATCTTCTTTCTAGATCAGTGATTCTCAACCTTCCTAAGGCCGCGACCCTTGCATACAGTTTCTCATGTGGTGGTGACCCCCAACCATGAAATTTTGCTACTGTTATGCATTGTGATGTAAATATCTGCATTTTCTGATGGTCTTAGGCGACCCCTGTGAAAGGGTCGTTCGACCCCCAAAGGGGTCAAGATCCACAGGTTGAGAACCGCTGCTCTAGATCTTTAGGCCCAAGTGATGGTCACTTGGAGGGCCATGGTGATGGTCTAAGAACACAAATGCCCACTCTTGCTTCTGGTCTTACTGACAGCTATTGGTTTAATATTCCTACTTTGCTTTTGGTGTCCTCTATAACAAGACTAACTCTTCATTGGTCATAGAATGCCCATGAGGTAACCTGAAGAGAGGAAGGATGGAAAACAGACTTTAAAAGTACCTTGGCTATGTAAGGAGCTATTCTCTGGGGTTTAGTTAGAGCCAGGTAATCCTCCAAAGATTCAGATGGAAACATGCCCCATTTTAATTGTGGAAGCAGAAATCAAATACCAGTCAATTTATATTCTTATAATTATAAAGCATTTTAACCATTTAGAAAAACCTAACCATTGTTTCTGGCATGAAAGTCTCTCTTTGTGAGAAATTAAATTCTCTAGACAAATTCTAACAGTGAAATAGGAAGTTGAGTGAGGACAGAGCATGTCCTTCCATAGGAAAAAAAATCTGTTTGACCCATAATATGGCTGTAATTTTAGAAATAGCAGTTTTGAGATGAAAAATTCTAAAATGACAGGATTACTGGCTCTCATTTTAGCAGTAAGGAAAACAGACCCAGGGAAGTGATAAGTCTGACTATAGGTTTGTGGGCCTTTTATTTGAGGTTCTTTCTACTCTCCTACACATTACCGGCAACTTATTGCAACAAAAGCGTTAAATCCCATCAGCCAGCAACCACTAGGACCACGTGTGTACTCATACTGAAGTTTGGTTCATTTAGCTGCAGTCAGTGGATGGAGACCAGGAGAATGCTAGGATTTTTAATTGGGTTGGTGCTTTTGCTGGGTGATTTGAAAGTGGGGTTAGGGAAATAGGGCCAGATCTGGTTAGGATTTGCTCAGGAAGCAGGCACAATTCAGTGATCAAGAATCTTAATTTTTATCTAGGTGGCAGGAGATGAATTTGGGGTTAGATTGGTCAGTTAGTAAAGAATTAGCAATTACATGTGTTAGTGAGAGAAGGAGAATGTGTAGTTATTCTTGTAATGGTAGTGTGGGCTCATTCTGAGCATTCTTTATGTTCTTATGGCAGTACTGGGGTTGGTTGTCAGTGATCAGACTTGTCTTTTCTGGTTGTCAGTAGAGGTGATCTTTGCTTTTTTCAGTAATGTATTATTCAATTACTAGAGGCCCGGTGCATGAAATTTGTGCACTTGGGAAGGGGGAGTTGCTCAGCCTGGCAGGCCTCCTCTCGCAGTCCAGGAGACCTCTGGGGATGTCTGACTGACAGAGTGGGACTCAGCTGGCAGAAGACATTCTTAACACTGTCGCAGAGGAGAGAGAGGCTCCCACCACCACCACTGTGCTTGCCAGCTGTGATCCCAGCTTCTGCCTGGGCTGCCCTCCCCCTGTGGGAGCACACTGACCACCAGGGGGCAGCTCCTGCATTGAGTGTCTACTCCCTGGTGGTCAGTGTACCTCATAGCAACTAGTCATTCTGCTGTTTGGTTGATTTGCATATTAGCCTTTTATTATATGGGATAGGATACCCTGAATGCTAATGCTTTAGGAAGAATAGGTTTTAAGGTTTTAATAAAAGAAGGATGAGGTATAAATGGACAATCTAAAGAGGATGTCTGAAGTTGTTACTGTATCTACTAGTAAGCAATCACTGTTTTTTTAACATTGTAGGTGCTCAGTGTTAATAGCTCAGGTTAGAAAAAAGGCAAATGAGTAGTTTTCACCAATCGTTAGGGCCTTTTTTTTTTTTTTAAATCCTTACAATGACTTTGTAGTCTTTTAGAATTTGGTAGGCTAGGGTAACAGAACTATGGTGGTGTTATTAAAATATATTTATACTTTAAACATATTATCATCTTCAAAGATACCATCCAGTTATTTATCAACAGATAATACTAAGGTTGATATTAGTAAGAAAGCCAAAAATACCAACCCACAAGTCAGTAGAAAATATAGAAAAATCAATGTAGAAAATTTAGTGTACGAGTCAGAGGTGAGAGAGGCAGTATGATATAGAGAAGTGTGGACCGGCCAGAGTTAGATACTGGTTGTAGTCCAGGCTTTGCTACTGTTTCTGTGAACTTAGCCAGGCCATGTGTAGTAATGGCCTCAGTTTCCTCATCTGTAATTTGAGGAAGTTGACAATTTTCCAAGCTTTCTGTCATTTCTCTGTGTTTCTTCCAAATTTTGTCATTAAATTCTTTTGAAGATAGTCTCCTCTTTTGAAAACATTTGTTTGGTTGCTTAGTTGGGCCAGGTCATAATTTTAAGGGAATTATTATTCAGCTCTGAAGACAGGCACAGTAGAGGGTTTTGACAGCTAGCCCAGATGGAATTTTTTTCTAGTCTCTGTAGTTTCCTTCCTCTCAGGGGTTACTTGGCCTAAATCAACCATCTTTCCAGTCCATCTCCTTTGTCGTTTCCTAAAATGAATGACTGAGGTGTTTCCTCCTTAGAAAGTAACATATAATAAAAGTGCTAAGGGAGGCCTCTTTATTCAGGAATTTGCAGTTTGGGAATAAAGTCTGGTAGCATTTGTTAGAAAATTTGAATTTTGTGAACATAAGATAGCATAATATAAAACATAAAATATTGTTATGTATAAATTTTGAAATAATTTAGGACTCTTCCTCCAAAAGAAATGGATCAAAAATCGCATAATTTTAAAGATGGTGGGCCAAATGGTTTGTAGTGAGTGTTTATGGGATTGCCACTTGGCAGTTTAACTTTAGCTGGCAACAGAGAGGCCTTCTCTATTTAGTAGGTGTCATGCTCTCCATACTGTCATTGGTAGGCATTAAGGTTTCTGCTAACATGGGCCAGTATTTATGAATTTATTTATACTGATTTATCCAAGAAGTGAGGATAATTTTTTCCACTGATTTTTAGAGAGTGTGGAAAGGAGGGGAGAGGAGGAGAGAGAGAAAAACATTGATGTGAGAGAAACACATAGATTGGTTGCCTCCAACTTGTGCCCTACTAGATCAGGGATTGAACCCGCAACCGAGGTGTGTGCCCTTGACCAGGAATCAAACTTGTGACTCTTTGGTCCATGGGCTGACGCTCTAACCACTAACCCATATCGGCTTTGGCTGGTATTTAATGTTCACATAAGTCTAAACATGTTTTTATAGCCTTCAAAAATGTCAAACAGGTATTCACCAAGAGGTCTATCAGTGGTGATACCAGTGGTAGTGCCAGACATCCCCACCCCCAGTCAGTAACTTTGTAACAGCAGTGCTAAAGTCCCATGAAGAATACAAAACAATAAGTGGGATGCATCATACTATTAATTTAGGGGAAAGAGCACAGATCACACATCCAAATCCTATGTGAGTTAACCTAGAGACACATTAGAACAATGGTTAAGAGTGTAGACTCCAGAAATAGCTATATGATGCTGCTTTGTAGCCTTAGCTGAGTTACCTAGCTTCTCTAGGCCTTAGTTTTCCCATCTGTACAATGGAATGAATTTTAGTATTTACCTGAAAGCTGTATGGCACTTAGTAAACATGAAAGCACAGATTGGTGGGCCCACCCCCAGTTATTCGGCATTTGCATTTAACAGGTTCCTTGCTAGTGCTGATAATCAGAAGCTGGTCCTTGGACTGCACTTTGAGTACCTTCTGTACACAAAAACGCACGTACTAGAAAACAAAGGGCATACTGTTTGGAACCTGATATTTTCTCCCATTTGATACATTTGAATATTTCATCTTCCCTTATTTTAATAATATAAATTTTAGGCTGCATTATATTACATTATTAGATGGTTATTGGTTTCCTTTATTTTTCTTACTATCATAGATAAAATATATTTATACATTTATTTTGTGTATATTTCTGGTTATCTCCTTGGAGTAAATTCCTAGAAGTGGAATTACAAGAATCAAGTGTATGTACACGTTAAAGCCTTTTCTCACATACTACCAACAAGTTCTTCAGAAAGGAAATAGCAAAAATTTATCTTTCTATGAGTAATTTGTGAGAGGAGACACTGATTTTCTAAATGTAAGATGAAGAAAAAACAACTTATTAACCTTATAAAACTCATAATGTATTTGGGATTTGGTGCAAGTAGACAAGAAGAGTGTCTGTGGATTTATAGAGAAGACAAAGATAAATGAAGAGAGACTAAGGGAAGAGCAGTAGGGATTGCCTTGTGGCTTGAGTACAGAGTAGGCTTAGGATTCAGATTTGAATTAATTTAATTATGGTGTAATACATACTTAATATAGGTGATTTTATACAAAGAAGAGTAAATGGTGCTTCATTTTTATTTATCAGCTATGGTATATGTGTGCTTCATGACTGTGATATATAGGAACCGCCTGAATTGGAGTTTGGTTTAATAAAGTCTAGTCTGTGCTCCATCCTGTGTGGACATCTCTAGCCTGGGGCCTAGCAGTTGAGATTCTTCTAAAGGGACTTGGAATGAAGGTGGCTGCATCTGGGGAGCATAACTAGGAGAAACCTACTCAGCATAGACGTCATGTGGAGAAGTCTGTGATTCTTGGGAACAGGGTGAGTGGCAGTGTCAGCCAAGGTAAGGTATGTGTGGAATGTAAGAAGAATGACCTTCCCAGGTCTCTCTGAAGCCCTTGACTCTTCAGCCTCAATAGTGGAGACAACAGGTAAACCGGATTCTTCTCTCTTACCAAAATGTTAGAACTAGTAGGGATCTCAAGGGTTATCTGGCCCAGCCTCCTCTTTTTACAGATAAGGAAGTAAATAATTCATTATTTTCAATTAAACTTCACCTTATATGTTTTTAAAGTCAGATGGTCAATCTTGCAACAGAATTGGCTGGTTTTCCTTTCCTTGTTCTGGAAGAGCTGAGCTTTTGAGAATTGAAGTGGTTGAAGAATAAATAGTAAAGCAGATAGTGTGGTTCTATTGTTCATCCTGGGGATACTTAATTGATTTAAAGTCAAACCTGCACTAACCCCGAGTCACAGGAATTTCAGTGTACCTCTCTTTAGATCTACATGCTCCTGTGTGGTCCCAAAACTTCAAAGAAACCTTGCACATAGGGTAGCTCTCTTCTTGTGCCAGTCCCATATTTCCTGGATTTTATAAACTTTTGTTTTCTAGTGCAACTTAAAAAATATGGTTTTTTTTTCTTTGCCTTTTAGTAAAAAAAACAAACACATGATCAGTATTTCTTTTAAAAAGCAGCAGCTTCTCTGCTTTCTACCTTCTACCACTGGTGATGCTGTTAGACCACACACTCTTCACTGGTAAAATTAAGGGTCCTTGAACTTCAGACCTCATCAAGCTGCTTTAGGTAGGAAACAGAGAATGTTTGAATCACTTAATAGTCATCTATCAAATGTTACTTGGTGAATGTATTTTATTCAGTAAAAGGCAATTTTAAGGCCATTGAGTTTAAGGTGATCAATTATGGAAGAAATCTGTTACTTGTACAAATTCTTCACAAAGAAAATAGCAAAATTTATCTTTTATGAGTAGTCTGTGAGAGGAGATACAGATTTTCTTAATGTAAGAGAATGAAGAGAAAGCAACTTATTAACTTTATAAAGCTCATGTATTTGGGATTTGGTGTATTTCAATTACTTAGAGATTTGTCCTAATTAATGAGCTGCATAATAATGAAGTGCTAATTACTTCCTGGGAATATTTATTCAAGCTTGTGTACTCATATTTGTTTCCCATCAGGCAACAATCTGAGTTATCTTTCTGTGGTAAAAGACTCATTGCTCATACACAGCAATTGATGTTATGGACTGTTATGGAAGGTTTTATTGGGTTGTCTCATTTAAGAGGGAGTATAATCAGATGGTTTAGAAAAGTAGCCATTTGGTTGGGTTCCCTGTTCTGATCTGTTATCAAGAGAAGCAGGCAGTTGTTTGTCTAACTCATTCTGAGCTCCTTCAAGATCAAATGAGGACATTTTGTTCAAAGCATGAGTTGACCTCCCCCTTCTATCCTCCTGGCCCCAGTTTTTGGCCCCTTCTGTAAATATGAACTATTCTCTTGACCTGAGTGTCAGTTGGTAGATTTATTCGAGCAATATTTGGAAGACACACTGAGATGTTTCTGGGTTAATAAATGAGTAAAAGTCAGGTCTTCCCTTTGTGAGTTTAGTGTAATGGGTAACAAAACTTCTAGCTGTTATTGGTTTTTTTTAATACTAGTGGCCCGGGGCATGAAATTGGTGCACATTAAAAGGGAATTAATTAGAAGAAATATAATTTGTTATTTTCCCTGTCTCTATAATAGAAGTGTCAGAGATGAAAGAAAATTAGTAAAATGTATATGAAAATCTCCCTCCTTTCAGAGTCTGGGCCATACCAGGGGACCCAGAGACAAGTCCCCACACACCTGTGCACACTGAGAAATCACTTGAGACCCAGATTCCCCCTCCTCCCCCAGTGTCACATCAGCACCGGGCAGAGATGCATGCAGGCAGCCTCACGTTAGCGCTGCACCTCCACGGGGGCTGCCCCCTGGGCCGAGCTGCATGGTGGACCTGCATGCACTTCCCCTGGGGGTGGCCTCCAGGCTGGGCTGCATGGGGCCCTACTGGTAATAGCAGTACCCGCCCACATGCTTCTGCTGTGTATGCTGCCTGCTGAGTGGTCGTGACATGATGGCGTCCTGGATAATTTGCATATTCCTCTATTATTAGTATAGACATTTTTATTGATTTTAGAGAGGAAGGAAGAGGGAGCGAGCAATAGAAACATCAATGATGAGAGAGAGTCATTGATTGACTGCCTCCTGCACGCCCCCTACTGGGGATTGAGTCCACAACCCAGGCATGTGCCCATGACCAAAATTGAACCTGGGACCCTTCAGTTCACAGGTCAACACTCTATCCACTGAGTCAAACCAGCTAGGGCAAAAATTTCTAGTTTTAATGGAAGCAGATGGAAGAAGTATTAATATCCTGTGTGGATAAGAAGAAAGGAAACCTCAAGAGGAATCAGGAAAGGCTTCATGGAATGAATTACTTCATTTGGATGCTCTAATCCTTCAATGTTTGCCCTTCACTCAGTACAGTTTTGTAGAGTGCCCACGTTGTAACACAAGCATAGCACTGGGAATGCAATAGGGAGTAAAGCCAGATATATGCTGACCCTAATGGATTTTATCCAAAGGCACAAGGAGTCTGTGGCCCCAGCTTTCTATCAGTTCTGCATCAACTAGTACCTGTGTGGCTACTGTATGGCTTATGTATGAAGCATGTACAAGAGCCATGGGGAGTGATTTCAGTCAGTTGCAGGTCTCTTCCCTTTTGAAGGGATACCCTTGAAGGGAGACACATGAAAATTTGACTCTTGATCAGTGTCAAATTCATGGTAGAGAGGGAGATCAAGTAAAAGTACTCAGATCTATTCAGAGCTGTTGTCTAGATGAGTAGGAGATAGCTCTTGAGGAGTGGCCATGGGTAGACTCAAGGAGAGGTAACTCATATACACACACTGTAGAAATCGCTTAGAGCAGTGGTTGACAAACTGCGGTTCACGAGCCACTTGCGTCTCGCAAGCTGTGGTTTGCCACTCTGTTGACTAATGAGTTTGCCGACCACTGGCCTAGAGCATGTGGAGCTTCCAAAGGCAAAACAGAGGGAAGAGTGTAGGGCCAAGGACCTGTTCCTGGAGAACTGTTAATAACAACAGATGAAGAGGGAGGGAATGCTTGAGCAGACAAAAGGGGGGTTGTCCAAGGGCTGACTTTTAACTCAAGGAGATTGACAGTGGCCTCAAATTCCAGAGAGAGACCGAAAAGAGTGAACCCTAAGAACCCAGGAACCTTGGGAGCCCGAGGAAAACCCCTGAATGTAGACTGTTATTTGAATAGCATATACTGCTTAAACAGTGAATGTTCGTTGCACAGAATTTGTTTTCTATCATGATTTTTTAATGATCCAGTGGTGGCTTTTTGTCACTGGCTGCATCACAGATCACAGCCCTGTGGACATATTATTGGAAAGAGACCGGGCCTATAGTGGATCTGCCTATGGTTGGCCTGTAGTGTGTGGGTTCTTGTCTTTGTGCAGGAAAGAGTTCACAATATGAGTTATTTTGAGAGTACATTTATTAAAACTAAGGACAGCGAAAAAGAGAAGGGCTTATGACAGAAGAAACAATAGGAAAGAGCCTATGCTAGGCTGCTTTGGTTCTTTAGAAGTGTTATAGGAAAGAAATGAGCTGAGGAGGGGCTGCTTTGGCTCACTGAAAAGTCCAATCAGTTAAGCCCGCAACAGGGCATGTGCCCTGATCCTGACCAGGAATCCCTGGGAGACTGAGAAATCAGTGTTTCTTTTGAAAGCCAGCAACAACCCCCAGCGTTTTGACACATCTGAGAAGTTACAGGTGCCTCAGTCCAAACATCAGGTCTCAAATACTCTTTTTCTCAAATACGTCTAGTGGTCAAAATTAGCATTCAACAAGTTTCTGGGCTGTGTGGGCCCTGATTATTAGCATAGATGGTTACAGCCAGGTATCTGTCTATAGGCTGCTGTATGTCCACTACCACAACCCACAGCCACTCCCATAGCCCCAGAACAGTTGCATATTATTAGCCCTTCACTGGTGGGCAAGTTCTTCCACCTCCTTCTTGCTGGCAGGTCTGGCAGTGTACTTCCATTCAGATCCATTGTATCTGTCTACCCATCTCAGCGATATCCAGGCCAGATGCAGAATCTGTTGAGAGAAGCTGCTGGGCCACTGTAGCAAGGTCTTACTTTCTTGTTCTCCTTCTTGATAAAGTGGGCCATGGGGTCCCTCTCTTTCTTGTTCTCTCAGGATCCAATCTAGATCTTCATCAGTATAGCGGGCCAGAGGCTCTTTGCGTTTTCTTTATTGCACCCTTCACATTTTGTTGCTGCTGCGGCTCTAGACAAGTCCTTTTCCCCATTGGGCATACAGCTCATCTCTCTCTGAGTCCTCTGATTTTCTCCTCTGCTCTAAACATTCAAGTTTCAAATTCTTCTTATGACCACTCTTATCTCAAAATATGGTTTCAGCACACTGGAATTCAGCTTCAACTGCCATGGTTTCTTGGTCCAGTTTCTTGAGTTCCTACTGCTCTTGCTGTTTGTCATTTAACACTAACCCTGTGTTAACCCCAGAATACATGTGTGCAGCCTTCTTTCCCAGCCTTCCAGGTGGAGCCAGGTTGGAGGTGACTGTTACTTGGGTGGGAAGAAGAGCCCACCATGTGACTCTGCTGTCTTCTAGGTGAAAAGCTTATATGAAATTTTTATGTCTGGTGAAGAGCCTTTAGAATCATGCTGCATATTTCCAAAATGGAATTTTGCTTGCTTGTTTCATGGGTAAGGGAGGTCCGAGTCATATTCATACTTGCTCTTCTTTGGGACTGAGGGATGAGAGGACTGAGGGATGAGAGGAAGCGTCCTGACCCCTTCCAATGTGAGAAGTTTTGCTAGAGGCTCTTTCTGGGGCTTTACTGCTTTTGGTTGTGGACAGTGAATGAGGAGCCAAACTGGAGGCGTCATCATGGCCCCTCCTATGTCCAAGTAGTCAAGAGTGCTTTTAGGTTGAGATGAGTCTGGGATGCTGTTATGGGCCCTTCTGGGGGGGGGGGGCCCAGAGATCTGAGGAACTATGAACAGCCCCGCTATGAACATTCTTATATTAATATTTATGTCTTAAAGTGTCTTTCCTGGTGTTTATCCTCACTTTAACATATTTTTCTACAAAGTGTCTTCTGTTTGAGATTATAAAGCTATGGTGTTAGAAAGCTTCTACAATCTTTTGGAAAAATAGAGAAAATAATCCTGTTAAAGTGAAACCCAATTCTTCTCTCATTATTTCAGACCAGAGAGTGGAATGCTAAAGAGCATTCTTTGGGAATCAGTCAGACCTGAGTTCAACTCTTGGTTGATATGCATTTCTTACTTGCCCTTCATAACAACCCTATGAAATCATCTGCCATTCTTTTTTTTTTTTTTTTCCAACTGTTGAGGAAACATGCTAAATGCACATGTATAGTAAATGAAGCTGGAATTTAAACTTTGTCAGTGTGATTTGGAGCCCATATTCTTAAAGCTGTCTGAGCCTCCTCCATAGATTATCGAGAATAAATAACCCTATCTCATAGAGCTGTCATGAGGATTAAATGATGGGGAGAAGCTGTGTACGACATCGAGGATGGACACACAATGACTCCACAGTGGATTTCTTCCAGGGCATATCTCTAATGCTTTCGGTGTATACCTTTACTCATAGTGCTGGGGTCCATGGTGAGGCCTCACTGCTCTCTGGCTATCCTGAAAAGGGACACCTCATTATTTGTGGAACCATCGCCACCTACTGGTTTCACCTCACCCAGACCAGCTTATCTTTACTGTTGGCATGTGGTCTGTCTTCCTGAAGTTTCTTGTCTCGTTTCCCACTTTCTAAATATAAAATATGTGCCTTTTATGTAAAAACACATTTTATAAAAAAACTGATGAGAAAACAAGTTCGATATTTTCCCAGAGCTTCACTGTTTGACATTTGTACAGCACCATATTTGTAGCCAATTTACTGAGAGTTTGGAGTTCCAGCAGTAGTGGGGCTTGGCGGAGGGAAAAGTCATGTTTCTACACTTGCATAGCTTGCTCTGGTTGGGCATCATTTGTAAGCCTTAGCTTACGTTTGTGGCCACAAAGGCCCTATGGGCACTTGCCAATGCCTGTGGGTACTAGATGGCATCACTGTCTCCTGGTTCAAAACTGAATTTTAGGTTTACTGTGGGGTCAGGCAAGTCAGGAGTTTGTCAGCAAAAGGCTTTGCTTTTTTAGGAGAAATTACTACCTTAACTCACTTATATCTCTTTTCTCCTCACCATCCTCCTCCCTACTGGGAATCCTGGGTACAGAGCAAATGGCTGGGGATCCAGGTTAGCCCAGGCCTAAAGTTTGCTGGCCTGCAATCCTGACTTGAATCTTTCAGATATTATTGTTGAATTGCTAGAATCTCTTAGAGACAGCCTGGGAAAGAAATTGTTTTAAAAAATGTGTTGGATTTACTTTAAGTTTTCCAGAAGTAGCTGGAGGAATTCAAAAGTATAATTGTTTAGCTTCAATTCATTATAGTAGACCTGAAAAATGTATATAGTATTACTATGCTTCATGCATTGTTTTAAAAAGCATTCAACTATTCGTCCTTATGGGTACAATTAGATTTTTAAAAATTAAATTTTTGGGGGTGACATTAGTCAACAGGGTTATATAGCTTTCAAATTTATATTTCTTTGATACATGATCTATATATTGTGTTGTGTGCCCACCATCCAAAGTCAAATCATTTAGGTAATTATGAAGTTTAACATAACCTCTAAGTTCTGACCTTTAAATCTCATTGGATGAGGTTTCTAAATTTACCTTTTTGAAGTAGGAATATGCAAATAAACAACTGGAGCCAAAAAACTACGATGAAAAATCCAGCTTCAATAAATGTTTATTAGCACAGTTGTGAAAATTTTCTGTGGTAATATTTATTAACCTCTAAAAAGCAGTACCCAGGATATGCATAGAGCTGGGCCTAGAATGAACTTCTGGAAGTGAGAGAAGGGGAAAAAGAAGAAGAGGAAGGACTCAAATCCATCTCAAAGGATGGGATTTCCTTATTTTCTGAAAGAGTGGAGTTTAGTAATATCATTTGTTGATTCACAGAATTTAAAGGCAGAATTCTGTCATTTTCAGAGCATATTTTTAGTGTCTGTCTAAAATACAATTCTGAGTTATTTATTCAACTTAAAATCTTGGAGTTGGGTCCCCTCTATCTCAGAATAGACCCTCACTATCAGGCCTATCCATTTTCTTGCTATACACCTTTATAATCTAGCTGGAACCATTCAGAATTCTGAGTAGCACTTTGAAGATGTAATAGACCTTTTTAGACTTTCCAGAAGTTTCTTAATATGTGAAGAACAAATAGGTCTTAGAACTATTGAAGTTTACCATTGAGAGGTCTGTGGGTCATGAAGGTGAGCTCTTATGTTTTTAAAAAGCCAACACCTAGAAAGTTGTTTTATGTACAAGTTTTGCTAGACTATTAAATAAAAGATGATATGGCATTGGTCACATAGTTTGGCTAATAGTAACTTCCATTGATAGAGTTCTTCCACATGTGCCAAGGATTATATAGACTATTCACATATGCATTTCAACCAGTTCTTGCAACCACACCTGTTTTTATATATGGGAGAATTGAGTTTTAGGGGAGTTATTAAGCTTTGGCGAAGATACCAGGCCAGTTTTCTTCCTCTTATACTGAGTGGACACCAATTTTTCTTCACTGATTAGATACTTTAAAAATAGATTACTTTGCCCTGACTGGTTTGGCTCAGTGGACAGAGCGTCGGCTTGAGGACTGGAAGGTCCCAGGTTCGATTCCGGTCAAGGGCATGTACCTTGGTTGCAGGCACATCCCCAGAGGGAGGTATGTAAGAGGCAGCTGATCGACGTTTCTCTCTCAATGATGTTTCTAACTCTCTATCCCTCTCCCTTCCTCTCTGTAAAAAATCAATAAAATATATTAAAAATAGATTACTTTATGAATCAGTTACTTGATTAGAGGAGTGAATATGAAAAGAATGTCTTCATGTTTATTTCCGGAAGGATGTTTCTTGTAGCTATAAGAATAACCACTTACAAAGCGTGTTTACTTCCACACATTTGTGTCTCATCTTTTCTGTCATGCTTCCTTATTACTTGATGCTCAGTGAGGAAACGGCTTTTCCTCACAACTCCACAGTGCTTTACTTGCTGTGGTGGACTCAACAAGCCATGGGCTCCCTCTACTGGTAGTTAACTGTGACTCTGTTCATTTAAGTTATTAATATTTATTGACCAGGCCAATGAAGAATGCGAATATAAATGAGATGTGGTCTTTGCAGTGAAGAGATAATATATATGTATTTCTGTAATATAAGATGGATATCAATAAATACTAGAAAAAGGGGACAAAGAAAATTTCATAGATGTTTATAGGTCAGAGTGTTTCGTTGCATTTGGGAAATTAGGGAAGGCTTTGTGGAAGATTTGACATTTATCTGGATCGGAAGGAGTGAGTGAGATCTGGCAGTCCTGGTATGGGTAGGAAGAGGATCAGCACCCCTGCTGGAGGGAGCAGTGCTGCAAAGGAGCTGGGTGAGAAAGGCAGAGATGTGTGCAGACACAAGGAGCAGAAGTGCTTGTTTCTATTCAACCAGAGGATAGGATCTGTGGGATGGAGCTGTTGTGTGCCCACCTTTAAGCCCGTAGGGTCAGAATGGCATTTTCCAGTCTTGATGACCATGGAACATGGTTGGCAAAGGGAAGAAGTTGAACAAGGTCATAAAGGTGGTTGTTGTCATATATTGGTCATGGTTCTAATGTGGAAGGTCACTGAGAAGTGGCCAGAACCAGCTTCTAGATCCTTCTTTAGCTACCACTGCTCCTGTATGTTCACAGAGTGACAGATTGTTCCCAGTAGTTCAGCCCCTTCTTACCAAATGACCTTTCCTGGAACCCAGTGTGGTGTACTGCATGAGGGATATAAGGACTGCAGCCTGGTCCATAGACAGGCTTAAAGCTGATGCACTTGACTCAGACCCACAGGCTTCCATGTCCCCTTTCCAGTTGTGAAGCAGGGCAAACCAGTGAAAAACAAGGAAAATGTTGGCACCTTTCTTTACAGCAGAACTCCTCCAGCCCCCACCCACTGCTCTCTCCAGTCAGAGGCAGGCTGAAGCCCATCTTACTACACTGGTCCTGTGGGAGAAGGACTTTAACAAACACTAATTCTGAAGAGAAATCACAAAAAATAACCCATGCTAGAACTTGTTCCATAGACTCAGAACTAAGCCTTTTCCCCCTATTTTTAGAATTTTAATGATTTTTAGAGAGAGTGTCTGGGAGAGAGATAGAAACATCAATGTGAAAGCTAAACATTGATCGGCTGCCTCCTACATGCCCCCTACTAGGGATCAAGCCCTCAACCCAGGCATCTGCCCTGACCAGGAATTGAACCGATGACTTTTTGATGCACCAGGACAATGCCCAACCCACTGAGTCATACTGGCAGGGCAGAAGCCTTTTTGGCACACTGAAAGCTCAACCTATCTCGTGGCTCCAAGGCCCAAGAATGTCTGTACCCTAGTGCTGACCTTTGGAAAAGACTAGGAGTGGAGATCTTGCGTTGCCTCTATGTGTGAGAATAGTGGGAATGGAGGGACAGAGGAGTGGTACAGGCAAAGTGAGGACCTTGGAGTCAAGTCAGTAAGACAGTAAGGAGTCACCCAGGGTTTGAGTACTAACTGCCCTCACCACTAAGATATCTAGCAGACTTCTCCAGTTCAATTAGTCCCAGATGAACTCCTGATCATATCTTCTGCCTGCTCTGCTCACAGCCTGCCCACCTCCACAATGCTCACCTTTTAGTTGCGCAGGCCAGAAACGCAGTCATCCTTGATTCCTTTTGTCTTTCACCTCTCATCTCTAGTCCTGCAGGAAATCCCGGAGGCTTGACCTTCAAGATACAGCATGATCAGTCTGTCCTCTAGCCTGCAATTATAGTCACTCTGACCTAAACCATCTCTCACCTGCATTAATATAATAGCTGCCTTCCTTGCTTGCTTCAGTTTGTTCTAAACTCAGTAGCTAGAGTGATCTTTTAAAACTATGACTCAGATCTTGACACTTCTGTGCTCAAAACCCTGAATGACTGACTTCCCATTGTTCCTCAGCCTGAAGGCCAGAGTTCTTACAAATTGGCTTCTTTGTTATTCCTCACCCCTATCAGGCACACTCCTTCCTATGGCCTTTGTACAGGATGTTCCTCTGTCTGATATGCTCTTTCTCACAAGTCCACGGGGGGCTTCCCCTCCCCCATTGTGGTAGTGACAGTAGGAGGCAGTGCTCTGCTCATGGGTCTTCGAGATTATACATGGTTTAGGGCAGCCAGACAGATCCTTTTATGGAAATGTACAAGCCTTCTTGTTTAAAGATTAACTAGAATGAAACTGCCCTTAGCTTTTAAAGATAGTTGGGACTGCACATAGAGGTGTATAGTGCATTTCATTTTTAAGCAAGGATCACATTTTTCTGAGGGCCAGCATACCCAAATCGGGCTGACTGTGATGGGACCACTGACTCAGCATGTGCGAGGTTTGTAATTCTCCATTTGGTGAAGGTTGAAGGCATTCTTATTTAAAAGATCAATGTAGGTAGCATTTACGAAATGTTAGGTATAATTTTTTAGGTGTGTATTATCATTTGGTAATTTTGAGCCTTGATTATGTAGTTGTACATAAAATCTCCATAGAGATTATTTATTCTTTGGATGTTATTCTCTTTATTAGCACAATATTTTTCTATAAAAATATTAAGCTTCATAATTTGATAGAGAGAGCGTAGATTTTGAGATAAAAATATTCCTTTTTATTCATTTTCATTTGAGCTTTACTACTGGCAATATTAGCATGGACAAGTTACTTAGTTTTTATTTCTCCATTTTGTTGTCTGTAAAGTGAAGGTTCTAACTCTGCTCTTGGTATTCCTGCTAGGATCAGATGTGGTCACGCTGTATCTAAAGCACTGGTCATGTTGACTGCCACGCAGAATAGCATTAGAGTTACGGCAGTGTCTTAGCACCACCGTTCAGAGATTCAGGAAAACATCACTGATGACTTTTAAACCAAGACTCCTGCTGGCAACTTGACCTTTTTTTTGTTCTTTTTTGTACACATCTTTCCAGTGCTCATCACCCTGCCCCATGTGTACACGCACCCACAGTCTCCTTGGTGTTTGATTTCCTGGGCTGTAGGGTTGAGCTGGTCTATAGATGTGGTGGTGAGAAGTGTCCTGTGTCTCCTCAAATTCAAGGTCTGACCAGAGTCAGGTTAGAGGATTATTTACTTTAGTCATTGACAGCACAGGACACTGTGGACATTCTTCCCTGTTTTTTGCTGCCCCAGTTGCATTCACAGAGCTTCAGGAAATTTCTGAATGAAATAGTAGAGTGGACCGAGGAGGGTGGTGTGTTCAGCATGTTCAGTATGTGCACCGTGCACAATGGCGCTGGCCACTGCATTTGTGCGAGATGTCTTCTCAGAAAAGACCACAATGAGTCTTGTCTTTCTGTTTCAGACAGCCCGTTGGAGGATCCTGACCTTAAAGACTCATATCTCATTCCAAGAAACATCATGGCTGAACCAGACTATATAGAAGATGACAATCCTGAACTAATTAGGCCTCAGAAACTTGTCAATCCTGTCAAAACATCCCGCAACCATCAAGATCTTCACAGAGAACTTCTTATGAATCAGAAAAGGTAAGATAGTTTCTTAAGCAGTTTCAGGGGACTTGTAAAGTATCTAGATTTAATTTTAATTATGTTTACAAAGGCTTAAAAGACTTTTTTGTTTCTTAACTATATTTGAGGTTTCCTTATTCCTTCTAGCATCCTTGAGCTAGGACGTCCCTCCAAAAAAAGGGAAGCCAGCAGCAGGCACAGCTGCCCACCACCAGTGTTATTCAGAAGCCTGCAGTCCTATCTCCCCTTTTCATATAGATGCAGATTTTAAAATTTGGATGGAAGGGTCTAGACTAAATATAAAAAGGAGTGTCTTAAGTTAAAGAGAAATACTTTAAAGCCTATTTCTTAGATTTGTAAAAACTTTGTATTTTCCCCTTATATATGTGAATGTATGGGAGGCAGATGTAAATATTGCCTGCTTCAGCATTTGTGAGTTGCCTAGAACAGGTATGGGGAACCTTTTTACTGCCGAGGGTCATTTAGATATTTATAATATCATTTGTGGGCCATACAAAATTATCACCTTAAAAATTAGCCTGTTATATATGGTCAAACATTTAATTAACTCACCCCTAATGCCTTGGCAGGGCTAGACCAAATGATTTCGAGGGTCTTATGCGGCCTGTGGACCAGATGTTCCCCAACCCCTGCTCTAGAAACACGTCAGTATTGACTGTAGATAGAACCCTTTTTCTTGCCTTGGCCAGAATGGCTTAGTTGATTGGAGCATCAACCAAAAGGTGATGGGTTCAATTCCTGGTCAGGGCATCTACCCAGGTTGCAGATGTTCTCTCCCTCTGTCTTCCCCCCTTTCCTTGCCTCCTCTCTAAAACCAATTTTTAAAAAAACAAACCCAAACTACTCTTTTTTGTTTATTCTTACTGTTTTTAAGTACATTTTAATTATCACTATCATCATTTGTATTACTATTAATTGTTGTAGAGAGGAGAAAAACATTTATCTTCTATTTTCTTTATAAACCATTTCTTAGTTCCTCCTTTGTCATAAGTAATTTTGGCTGTTGGTTTAGAGAACTCGGCTTTTAAAGTGGTGTTAGTCAGGGTCAGGAGACTGGGAGAGTGGAGAGGACAAAGATATTTTATCTACTAGGACATAATGTTACCTCCTATATTTAAGATCTGTTAAGCTTCAATTAGAATTATTTTGACATCTTCAGAATGAAATGGTTGATCTGAATTGCAAGACTATATAGTTCACACATCCACACATCGAACTGAAGGATATGGCCATGTTTTAGAGGGACGGTCTAATTTAACATTTTAAAAAATTATTTTAAAGGAAACAAGGGATCATTTTTATATCAGTTTTTCCGACTGTGTCTCAGGCAGAACTTCTGTTTAAGGAACTCTCTGTAAGCATATCCTCCCCCTAGGTTGTGGGAATGTGACTTATTCCCTTACCCCCGTGCCCACCAGCATGGTGCTGCCTGGTTAATGTTTAGAAATTGAATGCAAGTTTGATCCTTTTCGGATAGTGCTTAACTTCTGCTGGTGTTTTTCACATAAAAGAAGAAAAAAAAAATGGATTCATTATCATCATGCCCAACGCAAAATAGGACTCTCTAATTTCCTAAATAGACCACAGAATTTAGAGACAATTCTGCCTGGGAAAGTCTGCGTTTTGGGAATTCTGCATTTTGGGAGAAAGAAGGTTCAAAATATTCCAAAAGAGAATAACTAAATGGTTTTCTGTTGTCTTTACCTTCCCTTATTTGTAAAATGGAGTAGGCAAAGGTAAAACCAAAATTGGCAGCATAACTGTTTTCTGAATTACAATTTATTTTGCAAAAATTTAATAGTCTAGGACTTATCTTTGTGAAACATGTAGGTTTGTGCAATTAATCTGTTAGGCCAATTTTTTTAGAATAGGTACTTTCTGTGAAAATGGAATACCCTTCTGACTTGCTCTGGATTATGCTTTCTCTTCTTTGTTTGACTCTTTAGCCAGGCCCAGCCCTACTAATTTAGGAGAATGCTGGTGTTCCTTCAGGCACCAAAGGGTAGAGAGGATGTGGGCTTTGAAGTCAGAGGGAAATAACTTTATGACAAGGTTCCTCTTCTTGAGGTCTGTTTCTTCATATATTAAAATAGGAGATAAAAATATCTTTCTTATAAAAATGGAAGTAAATAACAGCATGTATAAATAAATACCTATTAAAATACATGGCATATAGTAAGTGCTCGATTAATCCCAACCATGTTTCAGTTTCTGTGTAGTGCCATCTGGAAATTCCTATTACTTTTTCCCCTTCTTCTTTGAAAAGTCCTGATGTGGCTATAGAAGTACATTTAAACAAAAGAAAGAAAAAAGCAGGTTTCAAAATCAAATCTTTCTTATTCTGTCTTAAGGTTTTTCAAGGGACAATCTTAGCTGGGTAGAGTCCTCTTATTAGAAATACAACTTGTTTTTAGAATGAAAACTCCTCAAGCAGTTTCTTGTTTTGTTACTCTTCTATCACATATACGTTTTGGAGACTGGGGTTTTATTTCTAAATTTTAATGCGGGGAAAATAGGAAGTATCACTTCAGTAATATATATGTTTGGTTAAAGGGTAATCAGACTTGATTACTGGCTTGTATCATAATGAAGGTCTGTTTATTTTCTACAATTTGTAGAGGGCTCTCTCCCCATATTTTATCTTGTCCAATCCAGTGATCTTTTTGGGGATCCAGTGTGTGTTATCTTGGGGTTATCCTAATGTGACAAGTTAGTAAGAGAAAACTCAGAGTAGCAGGCTAAGGCAGTGGTTGGCAAGTTCATTAGTCAGCAGAGCCAAATATCAACAGCACAACGACTGAAATTTCTTTTGAGAGCCGAAAACCGACTTCTGCGCATATGCAACGAAGTTTCTATCACACTGTATGTGCATGCCCACATGTGGTATTTTGTGAAAGAACCACACCGAAGGGGCCAAGAGCAGAATGTGGCTCGAGAATCGCAGTTTTCTGACCACTAGGCTAAGGGATCTTCTCAATATTTCACAGTAGTTTTTTGAAATAAAAAGGATAGAAAGAAATATGTAATCAAACGCAGTTTAAATTAAAGGCAAAGCTTGATCAAATATAGTACTAATAAAAATCAGAAAAGGAGTAGGGAAGTGAGAGGGAGACAAATGAGATCAACACAAACTGAGCTGTCCACGAAGACTTGGACTTTGCCTTCCATAGTAAAAAATTTGGCTCAAAGCCCTGTAGCAGTTCAAAGAGATTTTTTTTAAGCTACTATAAAGATCGTAAGATAAAAGCAAAATTACTACTTAGGAGAACAAATATTCTATTCATCGGTATTCTACCTCTGAATTCTATGCTCTCTTAAGTATCTAATTCTGCTCCTCTGCTATCTTTTGGACCAATTAAGTTTCAGGTTAAAAGTCTTTACATTTCCATTTGCTCACAGTTTGCCACAAGGTCTAAGTAAGACCATTTTCAGATTCTCAGCGTCTATAGATAGTCCCAGTAACATAAGAAAGACAGAAGGTTGTTTTTAAGCTGTAAGATGAGTGTTTAAGATGTCTTAAAATATTTCTACTATAAATTAGGTTCTATCTTCTCTTTACAAGAGTACTTTTGGGGGGCAAATATAGATACCCAGCTATTGAAACACATCCCTAAAATTAGTTTTTTGACTTGTACATTTCAGTCAGTGGCTTTTATTCTCTGTGTTTTTAGTTGATCTACATATCTTCATTTGGCATGCTTTTTTTGACAAATATTTCTTGAATAAATACTCATTGGTGTACAACATGGAAAAATACGGGAAATTGAGATAGAAATATTTGCATTTGAATCCACACAGGTAGAAATGGTTTAGCCACAAATGTAGGCAAGGCAGGCCAGACCAGAAAACTCCAAGATTAAAGATCAAGGATATCTAAATGCACTCTCTTCTCCATCTTAAGAAAAAAATTAGGCAAGGAGATATTTGGCTGGGTGTCAGGGGTGTTCTGTTGGGTCTGTGCTAGCCCTCGCTTCTGGCTCAGGCCTTCCAGCTGAGGAGGCAGTTTCACTTGTATGGATTCAAGTGCATCTGGGGTGGAGCCTAACCTTTCAGTCAGCCACTGGGTGTATTCAGTGGTTTATGTGAAATGTACCATTAAAAGTTGTCTGTATATTGCATCACTGGTAGTGGAGATATAAAGTATTGCAGCTTTATTGGAGGGTAGTTTGGCAATATACATCAAATTGTAAAATATACAGAATCGTAGCCAGAAGTTCTACTTCTATGAATGTAGCCAACGGAAATACTTACCAATATATAAAGGAGTGCAAATATGAATGTACAAGGAAGATCATTGCCTCATTACTTTTAATGGGGAAACAAATGGAAATGACTTAAATGCATGTCAGTATGGGAGTGGCAGACTTCCATACTGTGAGGTCTTGTGCAGATGTTAAGATGATGAAGAGCTTTGTTTGTAAAGGTATAGAAATGAGGGAGGGACCTACATTACACTGTTACCTCTGGGTCCATGTTCAGTTTTGGGGGCCACTATTCACATAGAATACAATGTAGGTGGTGCTCCCAAGATCTGTTTAACAAAGTTGAGGTGTGCTTTCACTTTTTATTTTATGTATATGTCACCTAACCTATTTTTATTCAAGAGCACTTATTAAATTTAAAAATTGGCTTGGACCACTGCAAGCAGGCTCAGGATTGACACCAGGACTTTAAGGGATTATGGTATTAAAAGAACTTGTTAATTGTATACATCACAATTGATTAAAGAGAATCAACTATTGTCATGTGCAGAATGATATTGTAGTTTTTAAGAAATTTGCAGAAGCTCATGTCTCTCTTAAGTCTGACTCAGTTTTAGATTCAAGGAAACATATAGGCAATGCTTGCTTGAGTTTTTCCATTCAGCACAGATTAAATGATTGGCTATGATAAAATATTAACTAAATTTATATGACTTCTCGATTGTCCAAGTACAGAACATTTATCACATGAGCCACCATTTCCTGAGCTTTCTGTTACTAAATATTTTATCTTACTGCTCCCTATTGTATAAAATCTTAAAATAGAAAATGAATACTGTATATTAATTAAACCCATTCATATGTTGTGATAGAATGTCAGATTAATGTGTCATACATCAAAGTTTGTGCAATAGTTTTTGCATAAACAGAAGCATTTAATAACATTTGAGGTTAATTTTGCCTGTGAAGTATAGGGAAAGAAAAATGTTTGAAATTTAAATTATGCAGATAGCTAAATCCCTTAATCCTAAAATTTAAATCCCCTAGGTCTGTCTGTAGTGTTATAGAGGCTTTTAATAGTCATGAAAGTGAGTGGGTCTTTACTCAGATTATTTACAAACAAATTTTTCTGTATGCTTAGTGACACTTAGATTTATTGTAAACAAAATACCATCAGCAACTTCATTGCGCTAATTAAAGATTTAATTTCCCGAATACTTACCTATACTCCTGACCCACTCATATAATCTTAGTAACTGTGAAACCATAATTAAGTCACAAAAATAGCCTGTCTCTTTGGTTGTAATGCAAATTTGCTAATGAAAATTGGGAAGGAGGAGATAAGTTATTTTTTTTAAGTATTAATAAAGTGGAGATTACTTAAGAGCTAGTGGAGACTGGCTGAAATGGCTAGGGAGTGGTCTTCCCCTGACTTGCCACAGAATTCTTAAATGGAGAGTTGGTAGGCCTAAGTTTTGTTTTTGTTTCTCCCCATTTGATGAGATGGTAGCCTGACTTATCCCTCAGAAATGTGGAACTTTCCTGAGGCCTGACTTCCATGCATTGTCAATAATCAACCACACATCTGAAATGGTTCAACTGGAAGGATCACTGAATTGGGAGTTAGGGGCTCAGAGTTTTATGTGGCCAGTAAGGATGAAATCTTGGACATGCCTCTACACATGCAAGCTCCTTCCTAAAAATCTGAAACTTTTGCTGAAACCGGTTTGGCTCAGTGGATAGAGCGTCGGCCTGGGGACTGGAAGGTCCCAGGTTCGATTCCGGTCAAGGGCATGTACATTGGTTGCGAGCACATCCCCAGTAGGGGGCGTGCAGGAGGCCGCTGGTTGATGTCTTTCTCTCATCGATGTTTCTGGCTTTCTATCCCTTTCCCTTTCTCTCTGTGAAAAATCAATAAAATATATTTTTTAAAAAAATCTGAAACTTTGGCCATTTTGCTGTTTAAATTTCTGGTGAAGCCATCTCATCTCCATGTCCATGTCCATCTTGGGAGGTCATCATACTCATCAAATGAACATAATGTTCCCCACTTTTGGAAGTTGCTCTTGCTTTTTCTTTCATGATTGTGAATTTCTGAGATAACCATTGTTGACTATTAACTGGTACTAGGGAGTCACAATCATGCTAATTCATTAGACCTTTTCTCTGTGGCTGATGCCTTAAGTTTCTATTCAGGAAAGATGTGTCCATTAGATTACAACTTTTTAATTTTGTTCATGCTTTTTTTTTTTTTTTGCAGGGGTCTTGCCCCTCAGAATAAGCCAGAACTGCAGAAGGTGATGGAAAAAAGAAAACGAGATCAAGTAATAAAGCAGAAGGAAGAAGAAGCACAAAAGAAGAAATCTGACTTGGAAATAGAACTGTTAAAACGGCAGCAGAAGTTGGAGCAGGTAAGGGTGACTTTGGTGAAAGTGGTCTTTTATTATTGAGCCATATTTGACATTCAACACTATGTAAGTTTAAGGTATTCAGCATATTGATTTGTTACATTTACGTTGCAATCTGATTGCCATTGTACCTTAGCTGACACCTCTGTTGCATCACATAATGATTTCTCCTACAGTTGGGAACCATTAAGGTAATCTCTTAGCAAATGTAAGACACAATTTTGTTGACTGTAATCACTCTACTGTGCATTAGGCCTCCAGGACTTATTTTTCTACTAGTTGCACGTTTGTACCCTTAAACAACGCCCATTCCCTCATTTCCAGCTCTGGATAACCACTTTCCACTTTTTACTTTTATAAGTTGATTGTTGATTTGTAAAGATCTCACATATAAGAGATATGATACAATGTTTGTTTTTCTCTGACTTTTCTCACAACTTGTCTTTTTTGTCCTGAAAATTAAGAATGTTAGAACAAGTGGAATTTACCAGACCAAGACAGATGTAAATGTTTATACCATGAAAGGAAAATGTGAAGCAAAATGTGAGCAAATGGGCTAAAATACATTGAAAGTAAAGTCCAGAATTCTATTGAGGGCCTAGAAGAGATTCAGGAGGAGACAATCAAAACCAGAGCTATCACTGAATTCACAGCAGTGTTGGGAGCTCAAGCACTTGAATGAAATTTTACTTCACTGAGAGTGCAGGACCTTATCTTAACCTTGATTTTAGATTCTTGTGACTTCTCTGTATTGCTTGTAGTAACAACCCACCTACTGCTGCTCTTGTGAGGATTTACCTGAATCTGCATGCACGTGTGTGTGTGTGTGTGTGTGTGTTTGTGTGTGTGTGTGTGTGTGTGTGTGTGTGTGTGTGTAGACTGGGAGAGAATTTCTTCCATTGGGAAATGAAGTCATTAGGGACTTGGAAAGAGGAATGTCTTGAAAAACCTCTCAGTTTGTAATAATATTTTTGTTTCTGAATTTTATTTAGCTTGAACTTGAGAAGCAGAAACTGCAAGAAGAACAAGAAAACGCCCCAGAGTTTGTGAAGGTTAAAGGCAATCTTAGGAGAACAGGCCAAGAAGTGGCCCAAGTCCAGGAGTCGTAGGCCCACGCCTCAGAGACCCCAAGAAAGCTGTGAGCAGGCACCTCCTCAATTCTTAATCTCAGGGCAGAAGCCCCTGGGAGCATCCCAGCCAGCAGAGAATTGTTGCTTAAAAAAGGATTTGGACTTGGTTCACCTACAGTCTGGGTGGGTAAATTACCTGTGACACTTGCAATTCCTATTCGCCAAACAAAGGACGTTGATCAGCACTTAGGTTGGGATCTGAACCTGTGTTCAAAGACTTAAAAAAAAAAAAAGGAAGAGGACACTGGAGTAAATTCTTGAGAGTTGCACTACTTGGTTTTTCTTCCGATCCAAGTTTAGTGGGGCACAGAACCTTTTTTCTTTTAAAACCTAAAGAAAATATGTTTCATTCTTCCTTTAGTTATTAGATTATTTAGATCACATAGAAATACATTTGATCTGTTAACAGTCAATATTCATCAATTCTATTTTGAGAATCCAAATTTTCTTGTTTAATTTATACCTTCACCCATGTTAGGATTCCCACCTGAGTATGTTGATGAGCACAGCTATCACCTTTATTGACATCAATAGGGTGAGAAGGTTTAAAAATATGTAAACAGACATACATAAACAAAAATACTTAAACGGCCATTTTGATCTTATCTTAACTCATTTTGGTTATGCTCCATGGTAACATTCCAGTTAAGAGAAGGCACATTCTATAAATCAATTTATTGCTTTGATAACTATTAGGGTTCTTAAAAATATTTCTTGCTAAGCTAGCTCCTTTTATATATGAAATAATCTCCCCATATTTTGGAGAAAGAAAGCTAGTCTACATAACTGAACTTCAGTGTCAAAAGTAGAGAGTCCAAGTCTTTTGATTCCTTCTGAGAGCAGTGTGGGAAGTGCTTCCATTGGGAGCATGGGAAGGAGGAATGATTTTGGTATTTTAATGTGAAGCAAACGTAGATTGGTCTCAAGAGGCCTTGTTGGAAGATTCATAGTAACTACATGTTGAATGTTACCCATTTCTTTTTTCTTTTCTTAAGGAGAAAGACATTCCCCACTCTCTTAGTTATAATGATGGTTTTGATAACGATGAAGTTTTTGACTACTGTACTGCATCTCAGGAAAAGCCCAGGTAAAGGGAGAAGCTGCTCAGTTTTCCTACCCTAGCAAGCTACATAAAGTGAAGCCCAGGTTACCAATAACAGCAGAGTTCTTAGACATTTTATACTGCTGGTATGGTCCATTCGACTTGGGTGGTCTGGAAGAATTTGTGTGGATTCAGTATGTTCTCCCTAGAGACAATTCAGCCAGTAATTCCTACATTGAAGACTCTTCTTATAATTCCTCTAAAAGCTTGTAGAAAGCTGGATTCTGAGCTTCTGCATTCTTAGCAAGCATAGTAGAAATTAGCTTTCTGTGGGAATGCTTTAATTTTTATACTTAACAATTAGGCTCATATTCAGTCCTGATAAGATAAAAGTAAATGCAATGATCGTATACTGCTAGTTCAGGAATATGTGGATTACACCTGGAATGATGATTTCTCTCATCAGCAAGTATTATTTGAAAATAAGAGGTGCTTACGATAAGATACTGATCTATAATAGTTTGCTTTTGAAGGATGGAACAGTAGCTATTTTTCCCATCACTCTTCCTTATGAGAGAAGAAAGTATGTTAACTGATCATCTTGAACATATATTTCTAATTGCACATTGACTGGAGTTCTTTCTTTGTGCATATGGACTAATGATGTAATTTTTAAAATGGGGATTCAGGACTGGCCTTACATACCCTTTAACTGCATGCAAGGTCTTTAGATCCTGTGTCCTTGAAACAGTTCTGCCACTTAATAAAATTCTCAAGGAGCTCTGACAACCTCCTTCAGAGTGACCGATTCTGTATCTAAAACTTACCTAGAATTCATTCTTCCCTAGGAGAAATTACAAAAGCATTTCCCTCCCAATCTCACTCATAAATCTTCAGGATTATTTATAGTTATTGTACGAGGTCTGGCCAAAAGAAGACTTGTAAATAGCATACAGTGATGTCTTAAGATTAAACAGTGGGAGGCCCACATAGAGAAGCTCTTTGAAGTCATCAGATCAGCTTAGCTCACAGGCCTGAGTTTAAAAAGGCGTCAGTCTCCCCCACTCTTTAATACTGTACAGTCCAAACCCCTGGAACTCATGAACATCCCGGCAGTTTGTGCTTTGAGCACTTTTTTACAAAAATAGTTCCATTTTTCCACTCTGGTTTTCTTAAACTAGTTCAGTGTTTTATAGTCTCCTAGTAGTAAAGTAGTGTTGCTTTCTAAGCTATAACAGTTGACTTTATTCTTCTACTCTGAAAAATCTTGACTTGTTTGAGTGTATATAATATATATGAAGGGGGCCTTAATGGATTTGTTTTCATAATTTAATATTTTTTGTATTTGCTCTTGTATAATTGTTTTTAATGGAAAGTATTACAGAATTGAGGGTGGAATTCTTAGAGCCAAAGTTATTCTTAATAAAAATCACCACATGCTTGGACCATGCAACTGTTTGTTTGTCTGATGTTTTAAAATGGATGTCTGGGACTGGGACAGCGGGGAGGCTGTGTTCAAAAGGCGGTGCTAGTGCCTCCCTTGGGTGACTATCCTCCTTGACAGCCTTGCTCACAAGTCACTTATGTCCTCTTGCCTTGTGTCAGTCAAGACTGACAATTTATTATGTCAAATCACACTAAAGTATTATGCTACGCTTGCATAGAATATGGGGTATTTTCTGATTAAAGTATTCTGAATTTTAGGCAATTTGGAAGAACAATGGTAGTTATATTTTGGGAAGGAACATTTTTTTAGTATTTGTGAATTATATATTTGGCACGTCTGAAGTGTGAGCATAAAATTATTGTGCTTGTGCAGCTAAGTTAATGTAATTCTCAGAGAAGTTACTTTGGGAAGCTATACACAGGATTTCATTATACTATTGGTTAAATTAGTTTGCAGGTTTCAATCTCTTTACTTTTCCAATCCCAAATTATTACTCAGCTTGATCACCCAATTCATACTATCTTTGGACTCTTTTTGAAAATAAGATCTACTCAGGGCAGTAAGATTTTTTACCTCTAAGATTATACCATGAGTTCTAAAGGCCAGCATAGAAGATGGTCCCAAAAATTATTTGAAGAGTAGCTGATTCTTGGACTAACTAGGCATTTTCGTAAGGTCACAGTTTTGAGGCAGTCAGTCCATTTCATTGGAGCACTATATGTTTGGTTTTTACAGTAATAGTAAGATTTGAAAGAAGACAGAGAGCAATTAATGTGTTTGGTAAGACCTGAAATGCTATAGTACATCTAAAAGAATTATTAGAATATTACTACCAGGCTTATATTTACTGGTATAATGAGAAACCAAGTGTTTTCTTTCTGAGGTCTTAGGTTAAATAAAATCTTTATGAGCTAACCTCATAATTACAGTTCCCACTTTTTTTTTCTCATGAGAAAATGCATTCTGATGATCAATTTGGCATGTTTTGAATGTCTTCTCAGTTGCTCCTAGGTTTCCTAGTAAGATGGTAGTTGCCAGTCACCTTGCCAGTAAAAAGGGCACTTGAGATGTTATTGCTCCAGGCCCCTCAAGGTTAGGAAATATATTTGTATGTGTGAGTGTAAATATGTATTCATATACTTGTATTGATATTTATTTTTATATCTCTAGTTACTAAAAGTCATTAGTTAATAGCAATGTCTCCAATTCTAACCCAGTAGCACATTCTAGCTTTCTTCCTTTCCATGTTTGTAGCTCCCTTTTCTAGCTGGGAAAGCCTGGCTGTCACCTTCTTCCCTGTCCTTACGTATCTTAGTCGTCTCATACATAACCCATCTGGCTGTTCAGCCACTGTGTTCACTCTGGCCTTGCCTCAGTTAGGAAGGAAAGAAGGAAACAATCATTGATTTTTCTTGAGCATTTAAACATTTATTGTGAATTTAATTAAACTGCTTCAAACAATTTAAACTGCAATTACAGATTTAGTGTGCCTGATTGTGTGAAACCTTTCAAATTCCTTAAATAACGCAGGTACCATGCTTTAAGTATGAGTAATATTCTCAACAATGAAGTTAAAAAAATATGTCTCTACAATTATGGCCATATACGTTACCATAACATACCTAAGGATTCAGTTGTACTTTATTATGTCTCCTGGGTTTGTAGTAATCTTAGCAAGCCCTAAAAAGAAAAAAGAAAAAAAAAGATACTGGGACTAACTACATAATCTGGTAATCTAGGTTGTTGGCTGATTCTTAATTAGGGCATGTAGCCTGGGTGAGCTGTCTCCAAGGTGATTCACCCAGGCCTTACTTAGATAAGTCCTATGTGTGTGTGTGGGGGGGGGGGGACGGTTGGAGGAGAGGTGAGGGAAGGGATGTGGGAGGAAGGTCTTTTTATAATTATTGCTTGCCTTGTCATGAGATTTTTAATACCTTGCCATTTATATCACTTTAATTTTTTGAAACTGGACTCCTTTTCTATTTATTATATGTGACCATTGATGGTGATCAGTCTTCTTCTTGTACTATAGTTTTTTGATTTCTTTATCTTTCAGATTTCCTGTATACATAGCTAGAATTAAGATATGTCTACAATTTATAAAAACATATATTCTTAATAGAATATGCTAATTACCCTCATATATGAATATTCCCTTAAATATCTTTATAATGAAGAGTCAGGGTGTAACACCGGCGTGACCAGACCAGAAGTCAGTGCTGGGTTGCTATGGCAACCCAGCGGTGACTGCTTCCCCTGTAGGCATGGTGCCCCAGCACTGACTGCTGAGGGAGCTGTGAATCAGGGCCAGAGAGACCTGAAGAGAGAAGCAGGAACTGATCCGTTGCCTCTGTGGCAGCTTTTGACCAGCACTTTCTCTCTCTTTCTCTCCCAGTCTGGCCAGCAGCCCTGTCTCCATTTCTCTCCAGAACTCCACCGGGGCTGCTGATCAATCCCCCTTTCTGAGCAGGCCCCTCCTTGAAAGGCCCAGAGATGCTGACTGGGTTAGAAATTGACCAATCAGAACCAAATCTGTGTGAAGTATGAGGAACCAATGGTTGCCTAGGAGGCGGTGCTTTTGACACTGATTGGCATAGAAACTGACCAATCAGAACCAAATCTAGGGGCTTAGACATGTTTCTGTCCAGGGAAAGCATTGATCTGAGGCCGGCTCCAGCAATAACCTTCGCAAATCTACAGAAAGTGCTCATTAGTGACAGCCTGGACCCTTGCTGCAGGAAGATCCTGCAAGACAGAGGGTTGCAGGTGGCTGAGAAGCAGAACCTGAGCAAAGAGGAGCTGATGGTCGAGCTGCAGGACTGTAAAGGCCTTATCATATGCTCGGCCACTAAGGTGACCACAGCTGTAATCAATGCAGCAGAGAAGCTTCAGGTGGTGAGCAGGGCCGGCACCAGCATGGACAGCATGGATCTGGAGGCCGCCAAGAGGAAGGGCATCCTGGTCATGAACACTTCCAAGGGGAACAGTCTTAGTGCTGTGGAGCTCACCTGTGGAATGATCATGTGTCTGGCCAGGCAGATTCCCCAGGCAAGGACTTCCATGAAGGATGGCAAATGGGACTGAAAGAAGTTCATGGGAAACAAGTAGAATGGAAAGATCCTGAGAATTGTTAGCCTGGGGAGGATCAGGAGAGAGGTGATCATCTGGATGCAGTCCTTCGGGATGAAGACTAGGATACGACCCCATCATCTCATCAGAGGTCTCAGCCTCCTTTGGCATTCAGCAGCTGCCCCTAGTGGAGATCTGGCTGTGGGAACCTCTTTCCACGTCCCGCGTGGTTCAGGGTTCCCGGGTCAGGGTTTGGGTTCTGAAGGAGGCCGCACGCAAACGAAATGAGAGACTAGAAAGCATTAATTTGGTGATATTGGGGGGCCAGGCAGGAGCCTTCCTCTAGTGGAAAGGACTGCCACTTGCTCTGGCCTTTTTCTCCCTTTTATTAAGGCTTTGGGACACACCCCTAGCCTTTAGGCAGGAAATAACAAAAACAGAAATTAACAAGAAACAAACATAGAGGTTGCTTCAACCAATAATGTTTCAACTCAACAGTGAGTAATTAGCTCTGACCTTTCAGAGCAATTAAGGTTGACCAGCCTTCTGGCTTCCTGTTTACATCCATTTAGTGAGAACAATATTTGGTTTCCGACATCTGGCGACTCTGACTTCATCACTGTGCACACCCCGCTCCTGCCCTCCACGACAGGCCTGCTGAATGACAGCACCTTTGCTCTGTGCAAGAAAGGCCAAGCGCGTGGTGAACTGTACCCATGGAGGGATCGTGGATGAGGGTGCCCTGCTCCAGCCCTGCGGTTGGGGCCTTGCATGGGCGCAGCACTGGACGTGTTCACCCAGCCACCTCAGGACTGTGCCTTGGTAGACCACGAGAATGTCATCAGCTGCCCCCACCTGGGCGCCAGCACCAAGGAGGCTAAGAGCCACTGCGGGGAGGGGATTGCTGTCCAATTCGTGAACGTGGTGAAAGGGAGATCCCTCATTGGGGTCGTGAATACCCAGGCCCTTAACCAGTGCCTTCTCTCTGCACACCAAACCTTGGATTGGTCTGGCAAAAGTTCTAGGGACTCTGATGTGAGCCTGGGCAGGGTCCCTCAAAGGGACCATCCAAGTGGCAATGCAGAACTTATCCCTGAAGAATGCCAGGAACTGCCTGAGCCCCACATTCTTTGTCGGCCTCCTCAAAGACACTTCTAATCATGTGGATGTGAACTTGGTGAACACCAAGCTTCTGGTGAAGGAGGTCGGCCTCAATGTAACCACCTCCCATATTCCGACTGTGACAGGAGAGCAAGGATGTGGGGAAGGCCTCCTGAGTGTGGCCCTTGAAGGTGCCCCCTACCAGCCTGTGGGCTTTGTCCAGGACACCACATCTGTGCTGCAGGCACTCAGCGAAGCTGCCTTCAGACCAGAAGTGCCTCTCCACAGGGGTCTGCCCCTTCTCTGGGCTCAGCCCTCCAACCCTACCATGCTGACTACCATGATTGGGCTCCTGGCAGAGGCAGGTGTACAGCGGTTGTTCTACCAGACCTCAGAGGTGTCCGACGGGGAGACCTGACATGTCATGGGCATCTCCTCCCTGCTGCCCAGCCTGGATGCCTGGAAGCAGCATGTGTCCAAGGCCTTTCAGTTTCATTTCTGACCTTGGGGTTCACCAGGACCAGCCTTGGGGGCTTTGTGATCAACACTGAGAGGTCACATTCCTGGGGCTTACACCACTTATGTGGTTTGACCCCTGTAATAACCATTTAATAAACAGCTGTTTCTCCCCCCCCCCCGCCCCCCTCCTAAAAAAAGAACCAGATCTGGGTCAACTGTGAGGAGCCAATGGCTGCCTAGGAGGCAGAGCTTTTGATGCTGACTGGAATAGAAACTGACCAATCAGGACCAAATTGGCTGGCAGAGGAGGGCAGTTGGAGGCAAGATTAGGCTGACAGGGAAGGGCCATTGGGGGTAAAGTCAGGCTGGCATGGGAGGGCAGTTGGGGGCCACCAGGCTGGCAGGGGAGGGCAGTTAGGGGCAGTCAGGCAGAGGGATTAGGGCAATCAGGCAGGTAGGCAGAGGCAGTTAGGGATGATCAGGCAGTTGAGTGGTTAGTAGCCAGAGGTCCCAGATTGTGAGGGGGATGTCTGATTGGAGAGGGTGTAGGCTGGGCTGGGCTGAGGGAACCCCCCCACTCTGCATGAATTTTGTGCACTGGGCCACTAGTATACTATAACATCCTTATTTTTGTATTACAATTCCTTTTTCTATTTGGTATGAATTAGCCTTTTATATATTCAACTTAAAATTTTCATCTCTCCTTTTTTTAGATGCTCAGAATGTTATAACGTGGCTAGTGGAAGCTTTTCAAGTTTATTCCTTTGTTTCTATTTTTTGAGTTTTATAAAATATATTGCTTCTAACAGTTATAAAATTATCCTTATCTTGTTACAACAGTACAATGTTTCAGACCATCCTATTTTTTCCTGACATAAGATATAGGTCTATGTACATCTTAAGGAGTACTGACTCCTCCTGATGGAGAGTAGAAAGAAATAGAAGTCAAGATCTGGTGTGAGATGCGCTAGAGTGGTGCTAGTGGACAAAAGAGCTCCTGCACTTTGAGTAATGATAGAGCTAAAGGACATGAAGTTACCCTGGCTTTTCCATTTAAACCCCTGATGTGGCTCTAATATTTCTTATTGTATAAGTCTCATTGCACCAGAAACTTTTCATTATGCTTACAAAGCTTTCTTGAGATATTTTCTTTTAAAATAAGAATTATGACACGGGATTTGCCTGAACAGATACCAAAACACACTTTTAAGCAACTGTAATTTAACTAGGTTGATATCGGCCAAGATTAGACAACTAGATCAATAGAATGGAATAAAGTTCAGGGAGAGAGTCATTTACATATTGAAATTTATGATTGAAGCAGAATTTTATTTCAAATTCATTACCAAAGGTTAAATAATATAATGAAAGGTTTGGGGCCATCAAAAACAAACAAATATGTATTTCTCTGTTTTACACCATATATAAGACTAATTTCCATATTAGGATTCAGTATAAAAATAAAACTATAAAAGTATTAGAAGAAAATATAAGGGAATTTTTTTTTTATAATCCTGGGAATGGGAGAGGCTTCTCTAAATAAGACATCTAAACCAAAATCCATAACAAAGACAACTGACATATTTAGGGGGTGAAAATTAAACTTCTTTTTGTATTATAAAAGGTTAAAAGACAAGTAACAGACTAAAGTATGCTAAATATATGGCAGAAAATGAGTAATTGAATAATACCTACAACACATAGTATGTCTATAATTGTCAACCCAATAAAAAATGACCAAATATGTAAAAGGCAGTTCACAGAAAAAGAAATACAAATGGCCCATCAATACATGAATGTCACAAATACTAGGAAAATGCAAATTTAAACAACAATGAGGTCATCTTACACAAATATTTACAAAGCAAAACTGAAATAGATTGATAATTGATATTGTTGGTAAGGATATGTAGAAACAGTACTCTTATACACACCGTTGGTGGCATGTCCCGACCTGCGGATTAAGTCAACGAGGACCCTAGAGGGGGAGTGGGGATGAAAGGGACAAGAGACACAAGGAATGGAGACAAGACAAAGTTCTGATCAAGTCTCATTTATTCAGCAGTAGATTGGGGTGTTTATGGGGAGAAGGAGGAATGAGGAAGTTAGCGAAAATTCCAAGCCCTAAGGTGAAACGCCTGGCTTTCGGGAGATAGGGAAAGAGATAGGGTTTGGGGTAATAGAAACCTAGCCCAAGGTTAGTGCTAATGTGGTGGGAGCTTACTACAAAATGGCTGTCAAGCACAACAAGTTTCCCACAGTGGCAGTACAAATTGGTAAAGTCAATTTTAAAACATCTTTACATTGACTAGAATGGAGATAATAAAAAAGACACCAGGTGTTGACTCGGATGCTGGTCATAATGTCACATGGTGTAGCCACTTTGGAAAAGTCTGGCAGTTTCTTAGAAAGTCAAACATAGATCTATCTCATATGACTCAGCAGTTCTACTCTTGAGAGAAATGAAAACATACATCCAAACAAAATATTGCACACATGTTCATGGCAGCATTATTCATAATAGCTAAAAAATGGAAATAGCCCAAATGTCTATCAACTGGTGAATGGATAAGCAAATGTGGTCTATCTATGCAATGGAATATTATCTGTATCATAAAAGGCCTGTGGTTGTGACACCATTATGGCATCATGACCAGACAACCAGTCATAAAGAGGTGCATGAAGCACCTCTCGTGGGCTGGGACTTGTGGCTCATGTGGTGAGGTGGGGTGCACACAGCGTTGGCAGGGGGGCTGCACCATGAAAGGGGTGCAGCAAGGAGGACAGTGGGAGGGTGGGGCTGCATGCCAAAGAAGGTGCGGAGGATGGGTGCTGGGTGAGTGGGGCAGGGAGCCTGGTGTGGGTCCTCAGGTGGTGAGTGGAGATGCTCCCACCACAGGGGGAGGGGCGGGGTTCACACAGCTGGCAGCAGTGGGCAGCAGTGTGTGGGGAAGGGAGCGAGCTGGGAATGTTGCAGGGTACCAGTAGCGTTCATGGAGCATGCAAGGTGTTGTGGGGCAGTGGACATGACCTTGATGACAGGCTAGATCTAGGGGACTCTATACATGCATGATTTAATCATGTGCTGGGCTTTTAGTTTGACCATAAAAAGGAATGAAGTATTGATGTATTCTGCAACATCAATAAACCTCAAAAACATGATGCTCAGTGAAAGAACACAAACACAAAAGGCGATGTAGTGTATGGTTACAGTTACATTCAAAGTCTAGAATAGATAAAACTATAAGGACAGAAGGTAGAGTAGTGGGTTGCCTAGGGCTAGGGACAGTGGGTTTGGTGGGGATGGAAAGTGACAGAAACTGGGCATGAGGTTTCTTTTGGGGGATGATGGAAATAATCTATGTTAATAAAAGCCTAGGTGACCCTCACACAACGCCTTCACGTCATCACAAGTTGGCCACCATAAGATGGCCAGCAGGGGAGGGCAGTTGGGGGCCATTGGGCTGGCAGGGGAGCAGTTAGGTGTCAATCAGGCCAGCAGGGGAGTTAGGGGGAGATCAGGCTGGCAGGCAGATGAGTGCTGGAAACCAATTCCAGCATGTCAGCAGGACTAAATCATCTGGAGATGGCTAAGGCCATTTTCCCAAAACTGAAAAGGATGCATTAAATGATTGCTTGCTGCCAGACAGCTAAGGACATCTTAATCTACATGTTATTGCCTCCTACTGGCCAAACACCTAAATAGTTGAAGGCAATTCTTCCAATCTGACAATGGATTGTGTATCCAAACACTAACCTTTGATATGTATATCTCCACCTTCCCTTTGGACAAATTGTGTTAATAAGAAGCAAGGGGTTCTGGAGACAAGGAGAACTTAGTTCCTTTAGCTAAGTCTTCTCTGACTCCCCATAATGCCTTTCCAAATTATGTTTTGTCTCTGGACTCTTATTTAATTTATGCACAGCACTTTCTCCAGATTTCTGAACCCTTCTAGATGCTGAATTAAGACCACTGGCAGATGAGTGGTTAAGAGCCAGCAGACCTGGATTGTGAGAGGGATATCTGACTGCCAGTTGAGGCCTGATTCTAAGGTGTTCCAGATTGGAGAGTGTGCAGGCCATCTGAGGGACACCTCCTATTTGTCACGAATTTAGTGCACCAGGCTTCTAGTTTCAAATAAAATTGTGGTGATGGTTACACAACTCTTATAATCATATTACTATAAATATACCAATACCCACTTAAATGGGTACATCTTATAATGTTTGAGTTGTACCTCAATAATGCTCTTAAAAGGCACTTATACTTTGATATACAATTGCATCTTTAGGAATCTGGCCTTCAGAAATGTTTATATGTACAAAGATTTTTCTTCAAAGATATATATTTCGCCAAAACTGGTTTGGCTCAGTGGATAGAGCATCGGCTTGCAGATTGAAAGATCCCAGGTTCAATTCCAGTCAAGGGCATGTACCTTGGTTGCATGCACATCACTAGTGCAGGAGACAGCTGATAGATGTTTCTCTCTCATCAATATTTCTAGCTCTCTATCCCTCTCCCTTTCTCTGTAAAAAAATCAATAAAATATATTTTTAAAAAAGATATATATTTACAGTATTTCTCATAATTTATCTTGGAAATAACCTACTTTGTAGTTTACTAGACTAAGTATAATAGATCTATATTCCCTATTATGGACCATAAAACATGTCTATAAAAATAGTACGTTTATTATTATTCTACATATGAAGCCATACTGTTGGATAAACAATACATATACTAGTATAATATCATTTACATAAATAAAAATGTAAAGTACTTATATCCATAATTCTATATAAATGCTTATAAATCAGACTGGAAATTTATTTTATCAAGAGTGGGGAAGGAAGGGTGTTGGGGTCAGAAATAAAGGGGAGCATTGGTGTTTAATCTGCATTTATATTTAAAAAAATTGTACAATAATGTGTCCTTGAATCATATTTTAAAGGGCATAAAAAGCAAAGCTTGGAATATATGCATGCTTCATACAAATTATTAAAATGTAGTTGCTACTCATTTCATAATTGTGTGGAGAGGGTTCATGTGGTGAGAAATTACAACAACATGTTTTTTTGTTTTGTTTTTAATATATATATATATATATTTATTGATTTCAGAGAGGAAGGGAGAGTGAGAGAGAGATAGTAACATCAATGATGAGAGAAAATCATTGATCAGCTGCCTCCTGCATGCCACACACTAGAAATGGAGCCCACAACCAGTCATGTGCCCTGACTGGGAATTGAACCTTGACCTCCAGGTTCACAGGTCGACGCTCAACCACTGAACCATGCCAGCCAGGCCAACACCTTGGTGTTTTTGTTTTTTGGTAAAATTTGATTTTATTTTATTGTTTAAAGTAGTACATATAGTAGTACATATATCTACGTTTTCCCCCCATTGACCTTCCCCCACCTTCCCTACCCACTTTCGCATGATCTCATACCCTCCTCCCGGGCAGTGTCTTGCATCCATTGGTTGTGCTTATATGAATGCATGCAAGTCCTTTGGTTGATCTCTTTCCCCCCACCCCACCACTCCCCAGCCTTCCCTCTGTAATTTAACAGTCTGTTCAATACTTTATTGCTTTTGTATCTATCTTTTTGTTCAACAGGTTATAATGTTCTTTATTATCCATAAATGAGTGAGATCATATGGTATTTTTCTTTCATTGCCTGGCTTATTTCACTTAACATGATGCTCTCTAGATCCATCCATGCTGCTGCAAATGGTAAGAATTCCTTCTTTTTTATAGCAGCGTAATGTTCCATTGTGTAGATGTACCACAGTTTTCTAATCCACTCATCTGCTGATAGGCATTTAGGCTGTTTCCAACTCTAGTTGGTCCCTTTTCATCTCCTCTTGGGTCTTGCTAAATTTATCCATCTTTTCTAGGATATTCTTGCAAAACCTTATAAGTGTGGTTTTGAACTCTATATCCAGTTGTTTGTTTTCCTCCACTACTTTTGTTTGTGATCTCTTCCTTTGTCTTTGCATTTTCACTATGCCAGGAGAACTTCTGTGTTGGATTCAGCCTTATAATACAAGACTTACAAAACTGCAAAAGCCTCTCTGTTGAGCTTGGGATGGGTGAAGTCTCAGGGCTTAACAGACCCCTGCCTTCCAGTCAGCTCTGCCCTCCACGGCCCCTGGGTCTCACGTAACTCTGGGTCATCACTGGAGCGGTCCCTGTGCATGCACACAGTGCCTCTAGACTGCTGCCTTTCTGGCTCTTTTGCGCTCCGGGACCATATGAGTCTGGGTCCCCAGGGTTTTTCCAGAAACTGGGGTTTAGTGGAGTTAGAAGTGGTGCAGTTGGGAGGCTCTGTCTCCCGTCCACTCATAGAAGCCAGCAGCACAATCAGCAGTCGGTCCTCTGCGCATAGTGCTGTGCATGCCACCAGACTTCTACCCTTTTGCCACTCTCCTAAATTTCTGTGCAATTCTCCCTTTTCACAGTCTAAAATGCCCTCGTATGAGTCTTGCCTGGACCTGGGGCTCAGTGCCATAGGAAAGGGGCTCAATGCAGTTGGGAGTCTCCGTCTCCCTCCCTCCAGAGAAAGCCAGCCAGATACTCTGGCACCCGCTCTCTCCACTTGCGCATCTCTGTACCTCAGCTTTTTGCAGCTTCTCTGGGTCTCCGTGAGCCCCTCTCTTTCCTTCTAGTTGTAGAATTCCCACTGAGCCAGCTGTCCTGTGGTTCTGGATGCTGTCCGTTCTGTCTTATAGTTGTAGTTTTGAAATTGTTGTGCGAGGTAGCAATGTAGGTGCAGCCATCTTGGATTCTCCCTTTTTCATTTCTTATTTTGTTTATTTGGGTCCTCTCTCTTTGCTACTTGGTGAGCCTGGCTAGAAGTTCATCAATCTTGTTTGTCCTTTAAAAGAACCAGATCTTGGTCTCTATGTTGTTTATCTCTGCTCTGACCTTTATTATTTCTTTACTTCTGCTTACACCAGGCTTTTCTTGTTGCTCTCTTTCTAACTCTTTACCTATGGTTAGGAAGTTTATTACCATTGTTTCTTGTTTTTGCAGTAGTCTTGTAGAGCTATGAACTTCCCTCTTAAGATTGCTTTTGCTGTGTCCCATAGATTTTGGATTGTTATGTTTTTATTCTTGTTTGTTGCATTTTATTTCTTCTTTTATGTCTCTGTAAACCCAGTCATTGTTTATTAGCATGCTATTTAGTCTCCATGTGTTTGGTTTTTTTGGACTCTTTTTATTCTAGATGATTTCCATTTTATGCCATTGTGATCTGAGAAGATGCTTGATATGATTTTTATCTTCTTGAATTTGAAGAGACTTTCCTTGTGACCCAATATATGGTCTATCATTGAACATGACCCATATGCACCTGAGAAGAATATATATTCTGTGGCTTTGAGGTGAAATGTTCTGAAAATGTCAATTAATTCCATCTGGTCTAGGAGTCATTTAGGATTAATGTTTCGTTGCTGATTTTTTGTTTAGAGGATTTATCCAATGGTGATAGTGGCGTATTAAAATCCCCTACTATGATTTTATTGCTGTCAATCTCTCCCTTGATATCCTCCAGAAGTTTTTTTGTGCTCCTGTATTGAGTGTGTATATATTTACTGAAGTTATTTATTCTTGTTGGATTGCTCCTTTTAGTATTATGAAGTGGCCTTCCTTATCTCTTTTTATGTCCTTCACTTTGAGATCTAATTTTTCAGATATAAGAATTGCTACTCCCACTTCTTTTTCATTTCCATTTGCCTGAAAATTCTTTTTCTATCCTTCACCATCAGTCTGTATGTATCTTTTTTTCTGAGGTGGGTTTCCTGTAGACAGCAGATATATGGGTCATTGTTTCTTATCCAATACATTATCCTGTGTCTTTGGATTAGGACATTTAATCCATTTACATTTAAAGTTATTATTGATAGATACTTATTTGTTGTCATTTTTATTCTTTACCCCTGAGTTCCTTCTTTGCTTTTCATTTCTTTTTTTTTTTTTTTACAGCATACCCTTTAGTATTTCTTGCATGGCTGGTTTGGTGGTAATACATTCCCTTAGTCCTTTATTGTCTGTGAAGCTCCTGATTTCACCCTCAATTTTGATTGATAGCCTTGCTGGGTATTGTATTCTTGGATTCAGACCCTTCCTTTGCATGGCTTTGTATATTTCATTTTATTTCATTCTTGCCTGATGTGTTTCTGTTGAGAAATCAGTCGCTAGTATGATGGGGGATCCTTTGTAGGTAACTTTCTGTCTCTCTCTGGCCACTTTTAAGATTCTTACTTTGTCATTGGTGTTTGCCAATTTAATTATGATGTGCCTTGGCATCCATCTTTTGAAGTTCATTTTGTTTGGGACTCTGTGAGCTTCTTGGATTTTTGTTGTTTTTTCCCCCTATATCAGGGAAGTTTTCTGTCATTATTTCTTCAAACAGGTTTTCTATTCCTTGCTCAGTTTCTTCTCCTTCTGGCACTCCTATTATTTGGATGTCATTTCATTTCGTGTCCCAAAATTCACTTAGGCTCTCCTCCTGCTTTTTAATTTTTTTTTTCTAGAACCTGCTCTACTTGGGTATTTTTTCCTACCTTGTTTTCTAGCTCACTAGTGCAGTCCTCTGCTTCTTCTAATCGACTATTGATTCTTTCTATTGAGTTCTTTTTAACAGTGGTGTCATTTTTTATTTCTTCTTGCTTCTTCTTCATTTCCTCTCGGTTATTACATATATTGTTGAATTTTTCTTCCATTCTTTTTCTCCACCTTATGACTACTTCTCTGAATTCTTTCTCTGACAAGTTGCTTGCCTCCATTTTAGTTACTTTCTTTTCTGGTGATGCCTGCTTCTCTTTCATGTGCGAGCTGTTTCTTTGTCTCCCCATGATCTCTCTTCTCTGGGTGTCTGGTTATGTAGTACTCTCTCTCCTGTGTTGATTTAAGGGCACACAATATAACACAACAAGGCACAATGCACAAGGCACTGAACACAAATGTATTCAAGATATTAATAACCCCAAATAAAAGTGACCACCAGCAAAAAGGCAAATTAGAAGACAAAAAAGAAAGAAGTGGGAAAAAATGGAGTGCAAAAATGAAATTTAGAAAAGGAACAAAAAAGTAAGAGAAAAAAAAGAGAGAATAAAATAGAAGAGGGGAGAAACTATTTATACAGGGAGAAAATGCCAATACAACAGCTGCTAATCCCAACAAATGCCAACAACAAGTAGTTAGAGATGAATGCAAACTAAAAACAACAACTAATATCAAGTGACACAAGGGAAAACAGAAGCAAAAAATAAAAATAAATAAAAAAGAAAAGGCAAAACAATCTCATAAACAAGCATAAAAAACCCAATATAATCAACAATTCAGCAAACAACAACAAAAGAACAGAGAGAAAAAATATTTTTAATAGTAAAGAAAGAGAAGAGAGAGGTGTGTATGGACTTGGAGTAGGGGATTGGATTAGATATATAAGTAGGGTGAAATTTTAACAGGGGGGTCAAAAGAAAGAATAGGGAAAATCTAAAGCAGGAATAAGGTAAGAGAAACAGGACAACAAAAGAGGGAAAGTGAGGAAGAGAGTGTTGGCATAAAGATAAAGTTGAGACAGAGTAAAATGATACTAAAGGAGAGATGAAAATAGAATGTACAACACTAATCCCAAAGTAAAATGAAAAGAAAATAAAGTGATACTTTTTTTAAAAAGGTAAAATAGTAGTAGTAATAATACTGATTGAAAATAAAAATGTAAGAATTAAAAAGGTAAAATCAAGTGAGGAAATAAGAAAAAAATTAGTTTCTTAAGTAAAAGATGAAAAAATAAAAATGTGCAGTAGTGAAGATCATTCACTTACTCTGATGTTCTATTTGGCATGCCTATTTCCTAGTCAGGACAGTATTGAAGTTCCCTGTGTTCCACTGTTCCTCAGTGTTGTAGGCCACAGTCCTGATTTTCAAGCAGACAGTATGTTTTTATTTCTTATACCCCTTTATTTGTGTTTACACAAGAGTCAATTTATGATTCAACCTCTGGGTGGCAGTGTTTCTAGATTGACTTCCGGGTCTATAGGTTCGCTCTAGCTAGTGTTTAGATTATGTTTTCCCTGTGGCACTTAATACTGGTTTTGGGGAAAAAGTTGCACCAGTGTTGGTTCTCTGATCATTATTCCCTGCTCTGATTCCCAGGTTCCACAAAACCAACCTTCCCCTGCAGTCTCCCAGAGTGTCCCCAATTGAGTGATCCTATGTATTAGGCTTAGTAATCAAAAGCAAGGATTTAAACAGAAGAGAAAGAGAGATGAAAAAGAGCCAGAGTAAGTGTGTGAACTCCAGCGCTGTGTGCAAGTCTGTACAGTCTAAGCAGCTGGAACACTTTAAAATTCTTTAGGCTGTCCTTTTGCACCCATTTTAGCTATGGGTTGCTTTTTAGAGTTCCTTTCTGTTAGTAACTCTAATTCTGTGGACCCTCTTCCACATTGGCAGATCACATCAGGCCCAGTGGCTGAAGATTTTTCTGGTCGCAGACTTCCCCAGGTCCTCCAGCTCCCATAGTGTGCATTTCTCTCTCCTGAACTGGACGACAGACCTCACCTTATCCCAGATGAAATCTGACCTTTTCGTGAGGAAGTACAGAACTCCTCTGAAACCGCATGCTTGTGCCACTGGGAAACCGGTGTTTTCAAGTTTGCAGTTGTTTGCTGGGTGCCATAGTTGTAGGTTTTCGGGGTTCTGATAACATCCACTTTCCCCTTCAAGATGGTGTGGTCTCCATATGAGAGCTGGTCACTCGGGAGGGAACCCAGCAGCAGTGGGGCCTGCCTGGTCAGGGGAACTCCATCCAGCAGTCCCCCACCGGCTCCTAGAGTATAACTGTCCCTCAACTCACCAATAAACACTCCCCATGTGACCACACACTCTCCCTTTGTACTCTCACTCACACACTATCTTGCAGTCTGCCTTCCCATTGGCAGCCATCTTCCCTTCCTAACACCATGGTTTTAATATTCCCAAACAACGAAGTATAAGTGAATTGAGGAAACTGTCTAGAATCCAGTTTTAAGCACTCAGACTTGTAAATTAATGTAGAGTCAAAGAGAAAAGGGTCCAGTGAAGGAACAAAGAGAAGCTGAGACTCCAGAATTTTAGTGAGAAGCTTTCGATTCTCTTTGTCAACCCCCTAATGATGGAAGAGAGACTGAAGTTGGGGTTCCTCATAGGGAACCAGCTATAGGTTTCATGTGAAAACAACCCTGCCCTGCAGATATTTCCTCTGCTGCTGGAATTTAAGGTAATGTGGTTGTGGATTGGCTTTTCCTGCTGTTGTTTTTGTTGGCTGAGATCAAGGTGACTGAAGATGCAGCTCCCTGATGAATTCCTGGACCCTGGGCCTTGGGGGCACTCTAGGTTGGCCAAAGAAGTTGGCTTAGTATCGAGTTTGCAGCAGAGAACACAGGCAGCAGTCACTGTGTTCTGACTTCACTGTTGAAGCCTGAGGTGCACCCCATGGCACCTCCTCAGTCATTTGCCACAGTGCTTTATTCATTCACACGGTTCCAAGACAGCAGCCACCTGTGTCAGCTGGTTACCAGCAGAGTGAAGCAGCTTGACTAAAACATCTGCTAACCAGGAGGGCAAAAGCTCACTGACGAACTCTGAGACAGAATTAGGGTAGGATCACAGGTAGCGTCTTTGGGGCTGATAGCCACCCTAGGAGTATAACAAGGACAAAATTTACTGTGTAAACTCAAATGAGCAAAGATGATTTTCTGGCTACTGTAAATTTGATGAGTCAATACTTTGTTTTCTAGAGAAGGTTCTCCCCATTTGTGCTTTTCCTTTCCATTCCTGTTTCTGTTTTCAATGATTTTTGTGTCTCTCAAAGATAAGCAGCCAGATTAGTCAACTAAAATTACTTACGGAACATAATTATAAGATAGCTCTCTAGGAGCTGGTTCCAGCCCTTGAGGTGTTTATAATCTTGTTTTAAGATAAGACATTGCATAAGGTGTAATAAATAATAAGCATTAAATAAATAAAATGCCACATGAACACCTAGAACAGTGGTAGGCAAACTCATTAGTCAACAGAGCCAAACAGCAACAGTACAAGGATTGAAATTTCTTTTGAGAGCCAAATTTTTTAAACTTAAACTTCTTCTGACACCACTTCTTCAAAACAGACTCACCCAGGCTGTGGTATTTTGTGGAAGAGCCACACTCAAGGGGCCAAAGAGCCGCATGTGGCTCGTGAGCCACAGTTTGCCAAGCACTGACCTAGAAGATAACAACCATAGGAGCAAATAAAGGAAAGAAATAGACACTAAATCAAACAGTTGTGTTGCTGCATATAGATACATACAGAAATGTTCTCTGAGGAGGGCAGTGGAAATGAACAGTTCAAATGATGTTTTAAATTAAATGGGACTCGACATCTTGATCTTCCTTTTTGTTTCACAAACTTTCTCTAGGAAATACGACTCAACAGTTGAAAACCCAGGTCCTTATAAGTATCAATAATAGGAGAGCGGAGTGCAGTATGGAAGAGGCAGGAAAAAGAACCCATAGCTTCCCTCAGGCGTGATGTAAATGTTGCCAGGTAATGCCTGTCACTGTTTATTTCCAAGGGACTTCCTGGGGTGCTTGAGGTTGGGATATGATAGGTTTAGATTTGCTTCCTAACATGAATTGAAAGATTGGGCGGCTTGCTTTGGCATAATTGATAACAGCTAAGTGGCAGGCTGTCTCCCTGTAACTGTCTATTTGGCACATGAGAATGAATGGGGTTGGGGAGGCATGTATTTTGTGTTCAGGCTGTTGGTTCATTTTTTATCTCAAAGCCCAATGTTTGGGATGCAACGTTGAACAAAATCACATTCAGTCCCTGCTTTTTTGGAGCTTAACATCATCCAGTTAGCAGACAAATATTTTTTAAAGAATTACACCAAAGAGTAGAAAATGACAGTCCTGGTGAATGCTACAGTCCTCAAAAGAAGCAGAACCAGGCAGTGAAGTGGCAAGTCACTGGGAACAAGTCAGTAATTAGAAACTACCTGACAGAAAAATCATGGACAAGAATCAGGGGGGAAAAAAAACCAATATCGAGGCAAGAAGCAGTGGACAGACTGTCATACTACAGCGGGAAGGCAGGGGAGATTGGGGGAGAGGCTGTAAAAGATTAACTGAAGGATTTGTATGTATGTATTTAAGCAAAACAAATGGATACAAGACCTTAGGGGGTGGGCAGGTGAGGGCATGTACTGAGGGGTAGGGAAGGCCAGGGGGAGGTGAATTGGGGGGGGAGACATATGTACTACTTACTATTTGTAATACTTTAAACAATAAAAAAAGAAAAGAAAAATCATGGACAAGTCTGACTGGAACAGCACAAAATCACCCTTTCTCTTCTATAGTTTTTGTTTTTCAGGAAAGGGAATTTAACCTGTAATCAGGACTGGGATTATCCCAAATGTAGGCTATTTATTTACTCTTACTGATTAAACTTAAAAATAAGTCCACTCTACCCTCATTCTCAATACAGCTCATTAACTTTCCCTCCCTCTACCCCTTTTCTCTCTCCCTCCCTCTTACATAGTAAAGAAAGAAAAAAGTTATCTTAAGGGCTGACTATTTAGCTAGGCGAGTTCTTCTTTGCAAACCTCAAGGCTCAAGTGAATCAACTTTTTGGGTTGGCGGTCACTACTGATTTTATCTTATTTTCTACAGGGGCCTGTTTCTTGCACAAAGTCTTGAGGAATGCTGCCTACTCACATCAATCCAAGCTGTGCTGGCTCTGTCTGCTGTGCTACAGAGTTCTTTTCCCAGCTTATTTCACACACCAGGGCTTTAGGTCCAGGGTTTGCTTTCTCACACCTCCTTCTAGTCTGTCAGGGAATAGTGGGAAAGGCCCAGGGAGGGAGCAGCAAGATGGGGGTGGCAGGAACCATGAGAGACCCATTCTTCCCTGAGCCCACACTTTCCTCACTTAGGGTGTGTTCACACTTTATCTGGTGTCAGCTAACATTTGCTGAGAATCGCCCGTGTGTGCCAGTCATCATGAAGATGAAATGTGAGCCCTGACTGGTTTGGCTTGGTGGATAGAGCATTGGCCTGTGGACTGAAGGGTCCCAGGTTTGATTCTGGTCAAGGGCATGTACTTTGGTTGTGGGCACATCCTCAGTAGGGAATATGCAGGAGGCAGCTGATCGATGTTTCTAACTCTCTATCCCTTTCCCTTCCTCTCTGTAAAAAATCAATAAAATGTATTAAAAAAGAAAAAGAAATGTGAGCAGGACAGAGTCCCAGTTCTTGTACTTATACTTTTTAAAGGCCTTACAAGTAGTGTCCTGCAGAGAGCCTTCATATGTTATGTTGACTTTGACAAAGGTGGATATGGAAAGGGTTATAGGAACCATGAAAGTGTAATTCATACTTTCCTAAAAGAGTGTAAGGAAAGTTCAAGTGCAGGTGTCACAAGGAAGTTCCATAGTCTTGTCTGTCATACCAAATGGACATACCCAAACACACATGTTGTTTATATATGAACCTACCCAGACACACACAACGTTTGTGTAAAAGCAAAATGTAGTAAAGCCAGAGGCGATAGCCACACCTGGGTCTCGGTGCTTCCTTTCCCTAGTTCAGGACTAATTGCTGTACTCTTACCGGCTGACAGCCTGATGCCTTCAGTGGAAGGGTCGTGTGTGTGTGTGTGTGTGTGTGTGTGTGTGTGTGTGTGTGTGTAGGGGCTACTTTCCATAACCAAAGTTGGATGAAGTTCACATTGGATGTCAGGTTGGAGTTGGGGGGAAAAATTGGGCAGGGCTGGCCCAGCTCAGCTGAATTCTAGGGCCAGGAAGGAAGGCGACAGGAGGTGTTGCCATCCCATTCTAAGGCCGAGGAGAAGCCTCTGTCCCGGCCACACCTTCTTAACTAAAAAAAAAACCCCTAATTAAGAGGCTTCTAGGAATCAAGTCTTCCTGGGGGGATGTCTTCAGTGAAAAGGCAAGGCTAAACCTCTTTCCATGCCCACTCTGGCAACAGGAAGGTGACATTAGGCTTCTGCAAGTCAGGGTTTGATGCTTTTTGCTGGAGATTTTAATCTACAATGTTGAGTGGTGGGGTCATCTATAAATAAAATAATAAATTCAAGCCCTAGATTAGAGCCTAGTCCATACAGCCCCCCGCCCTCAGGGAGAACAGGTGTGGTTGCTGCTGTTGCGTCCTTAAAATGATATGAGATGCTGCCATCTAGTGTGCATCAGCAAACTTTTTTATTTTTTCACTAGACTTGAAAATCATCACCATTATTATTATTATTATTATTATTATTATTATTATTTAGTCAGTTGGTCTTGGAATTTTTTTTCTTAGAATGCCAATCTTCTGTTCTTGGCTGAGGTGAACGAATGTAAAACAAATCCATCAGTTTGATAGAATGGGTTCCTGCATGAAGAGTAAGAAGTCTTCTTTCCTAGACTCAGGAAGCCTCCTACTGTGGGTGCTGGGCAAGTCCCTGAGCCTCCTGATGGTCACTTCTCCTCATCTGTGATACAGGCCAACCACCACCCTTTTCCCACCCGCAGCCGAGTAGCATTGCAAAGGTTGGAGTGTCACCTGCTCATTCATCTGGTGCTGCTTAGTGAAGCTGGCTGTGCTCTGACCTGGGCCTCGAGGAGTAAGGAAGGCAGGTACCGGTGTTCTCTGGATGAAATAGATACACACATACACAATGAACAAACCTTTAAACCTTTCCTTACACTGACTAATAGAAGGCTTTCTTCCTCCATTCTCTCTGCTTCCAGACCTTCTCCTTGCATAATACTACCAGTTCCTTCCTGAAACAGACCTCAGCATATTACTGCCTTGCTCAGAAACCTCCCTTGTCAATATGACAAAATCCTGTTTATCTATCATGGAGGCTCTGGCCCTAATCACACTGGCCAGTTTTTGAAATAATAGTAGGTAGATTTTGCCATGTGTCAGGTATTTTGCTAAGTGCTTAATCTGTTATTCCTCACAACAACCCAAAAGCTATGACATACTATTACCTTCTGTTTTTCCATGAGGAATCTGAGGCAGAAAGATGTAAAGACATGCCTAATAGACAAATAAACAGCAGCTCTGCAACTCAGACCCAGGTCCACCTGGCAGCAGAGCCCCCACCCTTAGCCACTAAGCCACACTGCAACACTGCTTCCTGCTTCTGCACCTCACACCTACCTGGTGTGCTTGCCTTTCTGCTGCCACCTGTTGCAATTGCATCCATTGCTCCTCGCCCATCTCAAATATCCTGACACCAGACTGCATCTAACATCCACATTGCTCTGGCTCTGCCACCCACAGCTCTAGAAGGGTCAAGGCATGCACCCTGCCCTGTCACACATGATAGAGATGGTGCACATGTTTGTCTCCTTGGACACAGTGCAGGAGGTCTCATGAACATTGCAACAGTCTGACCCAAATGAAGGTTTGCTGAATTGTAACAAACAAACAGCACAGGAGAAAGTGCACTGTAAACTGTAAAACATTCAAGAAACAAAGGCCAGCAGATGCTTTTAAAATCTATCTATATATAAAAAGCCAGTGACTAAAATGACCCGATGCTATGACATCCACTGCAGCCAGTGAACCAGCCCCACCCCTGATTGCCCTCCACACTGCAATAGGGGCTGCGACAGGCTGGCCAACCTCCTGCAGCCCCTCCCCCTGCCTGGCCTCACCCAAGATTGGCCCCCACAACCCCAATCAGCCCACTGCCCCTCCACCCAGCCAGCTTCACCCCTGATCGCCCCTCCCCCACTCTGATCAAGGGCAGGGCTGGAAGACCAACCACCCATGGCCCCTCCCTTAGGCCAGCCTCACCCCCAATCAGCCCCCATCACCCGTATCAGCCAGCCAGCAGCCCCTCTCTCTATCAGCTCTGCCTCTGATCACCCCTTCCCCACACCAATTAGGGGTGGGGCTGGCTGGCCAACCTCCCATAGCCCCTCTCCCAGCCACGAACTCCCAATCAGACTCCCCCATCCCATTCAGGGTGGGGTCGGCCCACCTCCCACAGGCCCTCTCCATGGCTAGCTCTGTCCCCAATCAGCTCCCCCGTTCCAATTGTGGGGAGGGAGGCTCTGGCCAATCACCCAAAGCCCCTCCCTCCAGCTGTCCCAGCCCTGATTGGGCCCCCATCAGGGTGGGCTGGTTGTCCAACCTCCTGCCATCTCTTCCTCCTGACAGGCCCAGCCACGATTGCGGCTGGATTGGCCAGACCCAACCCATGCATGAATTTGTGCACTGGAACTCTAGTTTCTTTATAAAATGAAACAGACTTTGAATATTCACTTGTGCCTGAGCATTGTCTTCTTTTTTTAATTTAAGTCCACTTTCCCTATCAACTAAAGATATTCCTGCCCTTTTAACCAGAGGTTACTACATGGGAAATGTTATGTTCTAACAGAGAGAGAGATTTGAAACTATTCTACACAGAGTTTGAACAAAGCAAGCCTGACTCTGTTTACAGAGCCTTAACAAGCATCAGTGCAGTGCCTCCAGCTGGAGGGAGACCCTTGCCAGGTAATGGAAGGGACCCTCTCCTGCGAGTCAGGGACTTGGCTGGAGCTGGGGTGGGGCTCTGCCCCTCACTGGCTAAATCTCATTAATCTTCTCAGCAGAACAAAGGAGCTCAAATGATTTCTGAGGTCCCCAACCAATCCTAAGTATCTTAGATTCAGATCTGGGCTCTGCAGCCTCATTACTTGGAGTCACTTAATTGCTTTTGGAAGTTAATTTTCTTGCCTATAAGTTGGAGTCTATCTTATCTGAAAATGTTGGGCATTGCAGAGAAATATGAATGTAAATTGCTTGTACAAAAATCTAACAAATGCAGGAAAGATGGAAGGAGCACAGAGTGTTGCCATTGATAAGTTAAAAAAGGATGGCTACCTAATGGTGTCCAGTTTCCTCTTTCTGGAAGGTGGGTTAAGTAGATTAAGCCTGAAATCTTATTTCTTTGTGGTGAAGCATTTTCTTAAGACAAAAATTATAAGGAAGATACTAGTAAAATGATAATTGACAAAGGATTCACATGCAGACTATATTAAGAAACCTTACCAATTAATAAGAAAACATAAATAACCCAAAAGAGAATTGGACTAAAAGATGTGAACAAATATTGAGAAAGGAAAACTCAATAGCCAAATACATATATATATATATATATATATATATATATATATATATATGAAGGATGGTTAGCCTCATTAGTAATTACAAAAATGCAAGTTAAAACCACAGCATAATGCTATTACATGCACACCAGATCTGGACATTTTAAAGGACTGACAATATCATATGTTGGCAAGAATATGAAGTAACTGGAACTACTATACCCTGGAATAGCAGTAAATAAGTTATTACTTTGTAATGTTGAGCATGTGCACTTTCTAGAACCTAAGAATTTCACGTGTATGAATTTGTATTAGTTTGCTAATGCTGTGTAACAAAACTCACCGGTAATGTAGCAGCTTAAAATACTACACATTTATTAGTTGACAACTCTATAATTCAGAACTCAGATGAGCTTGACTGGGTTCTCTACTTAAACTGTCAAAAGTCTGAGTCAAAGTGTCATCTCGGCTGGACTCTTATTTGGAGTCTTGGGGAAGAATTTATGTCCAAGCCCCTCAGGTAGTTAGCAGGATTCATTTCCTTGTGGTTGTAGGACTGAGCTCTCTGTTTCCCTGTGTGCTATCAGCGGAGGATAGGTTGGGGAGGGGAGTAGGGGTCATTCTCAGGTCCTGGGTCCCTATCTTGGGCCAGCAACAGACATCAAATCCTTCTCCTGCTTTGAACCTTTCTGATTTCTTCAGTAACCAGCTGCATAGTATTATTCCATTGTGTAAACGTATTACAGCATTGCTTTCATTCTATTTTATTTTTATCTGTAAGATTTTATTTAGTTTGCTTTTTATTTATTTTTAATATATCCTTATTGTTGCAAGTATTAAAGATGTCTCTTTGATTTTTTTTCCCATTGATCCCCTTCCTCTCTACACCTGCCCATCCCAAGCCTTTACCATACTATGGTTGTGTCCATGAGCTATGCATGTATGCATATAAGTTCCCCAGTTAAATTCTTCCCCCAAACCTCTCACCTCACATTCCCTCTGAAATTCATCAATCTGTTCCATGGTTCTATGTCTCTGGAACTATTTTGTTCATCAGTTTATTTTGTTCATTAGATTCCACATGTGAGTGAGATTATGTGATACATATCTTTCTCTGACTGGCTTATTTCTCTTAGCATAATATTCTTCATGCCCATCCATTATGTTGCAAATGGTAAGAGTTCCTTCTTTATTATCACTGCATAGTATTCCACTGTAAAAATGTATTACAGCATTGTTACTCACTTGTCTGCTGATAGTCACTTGGTCTGTTTCTAAATCTTTCTTTTTCTTACTTTTCAATTTCTTTTTTTAAATTACTTTATATTTTTCATTATTGATTAAGGTATTACATATGTGTCCTTATCTCCTCATTGGCCCCTTACCACCACCCCCTACTCATGCCCTCATCCCCCCTGGTGTCTTTGTCCATTGGTTATGCTTATATGTATGTATACAAGTCCTTTGTTCAATCTCTCCCCCTTCCCCTTCCCCTACCTTCCCTCTGAGGTTTGATAGTCTGATCAATGCTTCTCTGTCTCTGGATCTGTTTTTGTTCATCAGTTTGTGTTGTTCATTATATTCCACAAATGAGTGAGATCATGTGATATTTATCTTTCTCTGCCTGGCTTATTTCATTTAGCATAATGTTCTCCAGTTCCATCCATGCTCTTGCAAATGGTAAGAATACCTTCTTTTTTTTTTTACCACAGCATAGTATTCCATTGTGTAGATATACCAGTTTTCTAATCCACTTACCTGCTGATGGGCATTTAGTCTGTTTCCAAATCTTAGCTATGATGAATTATGCTGCTATGAACATAGGGGTGAATATATCCTTTCTGATTGGTGTTTCTAATTTCTTAGGATATATTCCTAGGAGTGCGATTACTGGGTCAAGTGGGAGTTCCATTTTTAGTTTTTGGAGGAAACTCCATACTGTTCTTCACAATGGCTGCACCAGTTTGCATTCCCACCAGCAGTGCACGAGGGTTCCTTTTTCTCCGCATCCTCGCCAGCACTTATCATTTGTTGATTTGTTGATGATAGCCATTCTGACAGGTGTGAGATGGTACCTCATTGTTGTTTTGATTTGCATCTCTCAGACAATTAGTGACTTTGAGCATGTTTTCATATGTCTCTTGGGGTTCTGTATGTCCTCTTTTGAAGAGTATCTATTTAGGTCTGTTAACATAAAAAGCCATTTGAAACCTGTAAAGAATTTTCGTGAGTTTATTTGAGCCAAACTGTCAACATATGCTGGAAGTAGAACCTCAATGAATTAAGATAATGCTTCGGAGATTGGCAGGTTATATTTGTATTTATACATTGCAATCAAAGGAAAAGGACATAGGTGGTTTACATGAAATCCATTGGTGATAGACTAGAGAGACAGGAGAAAGTAAAGGCGGCGTGAGTTGGGGGGGGGTGGTGGGAACCCCTGGGATTGGATAAAAAGTTAAATGATGGACACATACTTAGGTGGGTGCAGGGACAATTAACATGATAATGAAAAAAATTGTGCTATCTGTCCAGGCACCCAGCACATTAGGTTGTGCCCCAAGGGGTCTGGAAAAAGGGAAGTTACAAGTTATCCAGACATTTCAAAGGGTATGTTATTATAGATGCAAAAAGGCAGATAGGCTCAGTTAAGGTAAAGGTTGACCTTGTCAGTGAAGATACCAGCCTAAGAAGTGACTGCCCACCATAACTGCTTTTATTTCAAGTTTAATATCAGACCTCCCTTTGTGGTTACTTTAGGTCTCTGAGTCTGCAAGACTGCCATGCAGGCCTCCCCTGAGCTGGTCAGGTTAGCATGTGGCCTCTTTCGTCCACAGGTCCATTGTCCCCCCTTTTTTTATTGGATTGTTTATCTTCTTTTTGTTAAGTTGTATGAGTTCCCTGTAAATGTTGGAGATTAAACTCTTATTGGAGATAACATTGGCAAATATGTTCTCCAATGCAGTGGGCGTTCTTGTTTTTTTGATGGTTTCTTTTGCTGTGCAGAAGCTTTTTATTTTGATAAAAAGGGAGGGACCCTGTTTATTAACACTAATGGACTCCGGGAATAATTTCCAAATCAGAGTGAAGAAACATGCAGAGGGCTTCACTTTTTTATAAACTTCTAGGGTCTTTGTCTTGCAGATATGCCTTCACATGTTGGGGGTCCCCAGGCCATATCCAATAATCTGTCCTGGGGCCAGCGATAAGGACACCCCGACACCTGCCGTGCATTGTTCACAGTTTTTATGGCCTGACACACCTTGCAAGACCAGTTTCCTTCTTCCTTGATTCTAATGACTGTGGCTGACTGTTCTTCTCTGCCAGTTCTGGGCTTTCTGTGAGATATTTAGGTGCTAACCACTAAATATCTGTCCTCCTTTAGCTTTCAGTAACCTGCTCAAAGTTCCATGCGATCCACAGTTTGTGTTTGTCTCCACAGGACTTGGCTGTAAGCAGGAGGGGCCAATCTGCCCTCTACAGCAGGTTTTGTGAGTGTGGGGCCCAGGGCTGGGTCAGCAAACTTTCTCTGGTTCTCTGGACTCCGCCCCTGTCAGCCTTTGCCTGCTAGCCAGATGTCAATCTTAAGATGCCTCAAAGGTCCCTTTCTGAAAGGGCTTTAGGTGAGGAGGTGCTTTTACTTTCAGGGAATTTGCTTGGTGTGTTTCCCTTTCCAGAGCTACTCCTCTGCAAGTGGTCCAAAATAGTACTCTGCCCTCAGCTAGACAGAGTTCCTTCTATGCAATCCAGTGTGATCGGCTGGAAACCTGGAGGTCCTACCAACTCTCCTGTGTGGGGAAAGTACCTATCTGGTTTCCAGGATAGTGGGGCAGAAGGTCCCAAGTTCCTGAGACTGTTCAAACCCGAAGGATTGGTCTCTGCTTTTGTTTCCTCAAAATGGAGAGTGTGGCTGGCGGGACTACTAAGGGTGGGTTGGTCTGTAAGTAACAACAAGGGTGATGTTTTTGTTTGTTTGTTTGTTTGTTTTTTTCTTTACCCTGTAGCTACTGGGATGGGCTAGCTCTCACAGGAAAAACTGGTCCTTTAGGTTTGGGTGCCAACGATTGACCAAATGAAGGACTCCTCGCCCCTGCCCCTCCACATCTCCTTACAGTGCCTGCCAGCACAGCCTCTCCCTAGGCACCTCAAGTCCACACTTCCCTCCCTGCACCAAAGGCTCAGGTGAGTAGCTGCAAATGAAAACTCCTGTGCTCTGGTTTTAGAGAAAACAAAACAAAACAAACAAAACAAAACAAAACAAAACAAAACAAAACAAAACCAAACCAAACCAAACCTTGGCTTTCTTGACTCCAGACTCTGATGCAGCCAGCAGCTCTGCCTCCTTTCATAGCTGGATATTACATGGGTCTCGGGTCTCAGCTCTTTGGAGCCCAGCCTGGGTTGCAGGCCTCTATCTTCTGAGAGAATGTTACAGAGAACCAGAGAAGAACTAAGATATACTTAGAGAGATGGAGTTGCATTTATTATGTGCGGGACCAGAGGAAAATGTCTCTCAAATTCTGGGCCCCAACATGGAGGAATTTTCCCTATTTATACGTTTTTACCTTCTTTGTCTCCCAAATATGGGGTGTTTCCAGCCCCCTTTGCAAGTTCTTGAAGAGCCCCTATATGCTGGGGCCTTGAGATTTCAGCCAAAGGCCTGGTCTGGTGCCAGCACTGATAATTTTGTCTGGGGAAGGTTTAATGGCCTCTCTGAAGTGGGAATAGTCTTATTTTTTTTTTTTTATTATTTAAGCAAGCAAGCATTTACAGAAGCCAAATAGCAGGGTTAAAATTTCAAGCAGCAGTTTTATATAAGATGGATGCTTCAAGAACAGATCCTCCCATAGCCAGGTACTCCTTCCTCACTCTCAGCTCTGCCACCCCTGGGAGCTAGGTCAGCTCCTCTCTCAACCTCGCCCTTCCTTCTGGTCTCCAGGTGTTTGCTGTCCTTCCTTCTATAAGTCTCTTCAGCTGGACCTCAATTGGTAATCCCCTGTGGATGTTCTCTAATTTAGTTGTATTTCCAGTCTGGCCCTGGGAGGAGGTGCATAACAGGTCTGCCTATCTGGCTGCCATTTTCCCTCTTACCCTCTGCTTTTAACTGGCTAATGTGATCTGACTAAGCCCTTGGGATACCCTGCCTTTGAATTAACTCAAAGTCAACTGACTAGTAACCTAATTACATATGCAAAATCTGCTTTCCCACATAACATCATCATGAGTATGCTGTCCCCTCATAATATCAATTCCAGGGAAAAGGGTGGGAAATCTTGGGAGGCATTTTCGAGTTTTGCCTTATGTCATATGTACCTATGAGAAACTGTTTTACAGATGTACTAGGAGCCAAATACAAGGATTTTCATAATTACCCCCCAATTGAATACACAGCAAGATTTATCACCATAGGCTAGATGAGTAAATTGTGTTACAGTCGTAAGATTAAATTCTGTACAGGAGTGGAAACAGTGAACTACAACATTTATTAACAGGGATGGATCTCACACACAAAGTTAAACAAAATAAATTTATCACAAAGGAATGCATACAGTTTGGCTCTTATTACATAAAGTACGGAGAGAGGCAAATGAGACTACAGTGGTACCTCGAGATACGAGTGCCCTAACATACGAGATTTTTGAGATACGAGCCGTTGAGTGAGCGATTTTTGCTTTGAAATACGAGCAACATTTGAGATAGGAGTAATCGTGCGGATTGGCCGGCTGCACACAACCCACAGTTTACCAGGACTGGAGCTTCTCATAGTTTCCCACACCTCAAGGTTACAGAATGAATTAAACTCGTATCTCGAGGTACCACTGTATTGTGTGAAAAAATCTATTCATAGGGATGTACTAAAATGTTGCAAAACTATAAGAAGGGAAGAAAATGATTCTTACAAAAATCAGGATGCAGTTGTTTCACTTACTTTTCAGGAATTAGAAGGAGGGTGTATCAGGCAGAAGAGTACAAATAGCTCTCACCTTTGACCACTTAGCCTGGGTCACGATTGCATCAGTGTTTAGTTTATGATTATTTACAATGCAGACAAATCTTTTTTTAAAATATATTTTATTGATTTTCTACAGAGAGAAAGGGAGAAGAATAGAGAGTTAGAAACATCAATGAGAGACATCGATCAGCCGCCTCCTGCAAGCCCCCTACTGGGGATGTGCCCGCAACCAGGATACATGCCCTTGACCGGAATCGAACCTGGGACCTTTCAGTCTGCAGACCAAGCCTCTATCCACTAAGCCAAACCGGTTTTGACAGCAGACATATCTTTAATATACTTTCTATAACATGAGATATTCACATTATTTTTTTTTTTACTGTGAACTTTTAATGAAACCTTATGATTGACATCATAAGAAAAATCCTGGTCACATAGGAAATGGACATGAACATATATGGAAAAGAGAAGGAAGCCAGGGGCTAGTGTAAAGACACCAAGTAGGAGGCTTTTGCAGGATGAACTGTTCAAGAAAAGGTGTCTAATTTCAAATCAGAACAGGTTCTTCTCTTACTGCTCTGTAACAGTATCAGCCAAAGGCGTTGGTGGTATAGTGGTGAGCATAGCTGCCTTCCAGTATCAACCAGTACTCTCAGTGGGTTCTAGCAACTGCCAATACACAGTAGCAGAAATAGAATATTTCTGTTCCAAGGTTTTAGATGTGATTTCATCTTTAGGGTGCGTTAATATTGTAGCAAAAGAATTTAGGTAAGATTTGCTTTAACTATTAGTTTTTTAAAAAACAATAGCACTGCCAACAATTAATAAATTTATCAAATACATATTGGCCTTCCATGTTTGTCTATACAACCCCAAGACCCCCTCATCTTCTTCTTTTACTAGCCTCTTATCATGAGGCTAAGAGAGTACAAGCATCTTCTTATAGGAAAGTTCAGTTGGAATTCCCTTGAAAAAGACAAATTTCTGTCCTGCTGGTGGCCCTCTATTTCCAGGGCCTCATTTCTCTGCTTATTTTTTATTCTTTGATTATTTCAAAGAATATAAGTTTGAAAGGCAGAGAATGTAAATGGCAATCTGAAAATGACTCAAAGGACAATTGTAAAATGGTGATCTCATTATAATAAGTGTACTCTGCTTGTTTGAGGGAAAAACACTAATTTGGATGTACTGTCTGTCACAATATATTTATTAGGAAACAAAGTCCATTCCTCTGAGCACACCAAGCACATTTTCCCAGGGCCTTTGCACAACTCTTCCCACTGCTGGCCCTTAAACCAGATGCTCACAAAGCATTTTCTCTCTTCACTCAGTTCTATGCTTGGATATCACTTCATAGGGATTGTTCCTAAACACCCTTACCCTCCCTCTCTTTTTTTGCTTTATTTTCTTAGTACTTATCACTCCTTGACATTGTATGATGTGTTTATCTGGTTGCCTTTTGCTTTTCCTCTCAATAGGAACAAAAAATGTAAGAGGACAGGGGCTTTTTCTTCCAGTTCATCTATCTCCAGTACCTAGAATAATGTCTGATATCCAGGAGCATCTGCCAATATTTATGAATATAAGGACCTGGGACAGTGGAGAAGGGTGACTAGTCCAGCTGGAGTAGTTGGGTGACTGTCCTCACTTATTTTTCTGTAATGTCAGAGTCACACAACAACTTGCCTTATAGTTTTACTAGTTTTTTTAATTTATGTATTGAAACATTTTACATTTCATTGTTTAGTAATAAATTGACATTTTGACTGACAATTCAGCCCTCTGTTATATGGACTTACAAAACCTGGAGGTATAGGCACGTCTACGCCCCACAGACAGTTTTCTTGGTGTCTGGGGTGTCCCTGAGAATAACCTTTTATTTGTGAGCATGTAGCTTGGATTTCGCAGCTGGACAATCATTCAGAGATAATAAGCAACACAACAGTTTCCAGTGGCTGTGACTGGTTGGTTCTCTCCTCGGTTGACATGATTTTATTAATACCAGCAGTCACTCTTCGCCATTCTGTTATTTTTCAGTGTGATTAATGGTGAGCCTCTGGATGAAAGGAGCTTTACAGTAGCAAGCTATCACTTAAGTCATGCTTTGACTACCTCCAGCTGTCTGTTCAAATAGAAACTAACTCCTCAAGGTGAAAAGCAATTGGTAGATGGAGAATTTAAGTACCAAGAGGTAGTAAAGTGGGGAAGAAGCATATTTGTACACTGAAGGCTGATCTTCTGGAACCACATTCGGGCAGTGGCAAGGGATGGCCATCTCATTAGCAATGTGCAGGTACTACTGGTATTCAAAGTCCTCCAGGGAGACACATAAGCAAAGAAAAGTAACAGTTACAAGGAAGGAAGGGGGAACAGAAGAAACAAAGAGGAGGAAGGAAAAAGAGAAATTTGTTTTTGTTGCAAAGTAATAGAATATCACAAGAATAGAATTTGCTCCCTGACCTCAGTGCAAGGTCTTCTTTCCAGATCACTTATAAGAGGGCAATTGGTTCTCACTTGTTCTATTGATTTCTGGAGTTAATAAATCATAAGTCAATGGAAGTGCTTTGATGTTGCCAAAATTGATCTGGAGATCTTCAGCTCTTGAAAGAATATTTCAGATATCAAGCTTTGAAAGGTTTTTAATTGTAAAATGAAGCTAGCACCAATGGACAAACATAGTAACCATCTTGATGCCAGGTGCCATGTTAGACAGGTGATAGACAAGGATTGAGACTCAATCCAAGGACACATTTTTTTTTTTTAATGAAAGCTATGTTAAAGGAAAATCCCTTTTCTCTTGGAACATTCCAGAATTTCTTCTTGGTTTAGCATCCCCTGTTGGCACCAAGACTAGATGTGATATTAACTGATGGGATATAATCAGGGAAGAGTCCCATGCAACTAACAAGTTTTGTCTCCAGTTCAGCCTTAAAGTTGCTTTCTTAGGTTCTTCTGACTCATGCTCAGTCCAGGGAGCTAACACTACAATCAGCACTGAAAACTTTCCAGACTTCTCCTAACAAGCTAGCAACAAAGATATCACTTGACTTTCTCCCCACTGTGTTCAGCTGTAATTCAGACAAGTAATACAATTACATAAATTCTAGCATGAGGGTTAGTCATCAACAAGGGGCCTTGGTTCATGGCTAAAATAATTAGAAAATTTTATAGGGTTAAAAACATGTACTTGGAAGTCTAAAAAAAAATATCTCAAGATCCCATACGTGGTAATGATATGAATTTTAGCTAATTACCTAGTCTCTGGGAGCCTCAATTTCTTTATCTGTGAAATGGGGAGCCTTCTCACATGGTTCTCAGGTAAGGTTCTTAGTACCAGGCTTTCCATATTCCTATTGCACAACAAGTAACTGCACTTGCACGATTACTATTATCATCTTTAATTTGAGAGGATAATGTGGAAAAATTTTAGCCCAAACAAAATTGATTCCAGATCTTCTCTGGCCATTTGAATACCCCTACACTGAATTCAAGAATCCCTCAACAGTGTGTAATTGTGATCAATACAAACTGGATTGTGTTGTGGCCCTTCAACCCACTTTTCATAAAATCTCCAGTTATTATTTAAAAGCAAAAATTTTACTCCATCTCACTTCTACCTTCAGTGTTCTGAAAAAAGACTTCCATATTTCCCCATAGGGGCCCCTGAGAGCACCCTGTCTTGACCCCCCTGTAGTTCCATATTCACCTTCAAGAGAGCTCCCAACCCATGAGCTGGATTCTGATCAAATGGAACCTCTTGTAGCAGTGCTTGCAGGCCCCTCCTGGATGTCCTCCTCATCTCTTCTTCCTCTTGTCAGCTTTGGGCACCACTGTTCACCATAAAGACAACCCAAAATACCACGTGTGGGCATGTACCTACAGTGCGATTAAAACTTCATGGCCTGTGTGCAGAAGTCGGTTTTCTGCTCTCAAAAGAAATTTCAATCGTTATACTGTTGATATTTGGCTCTGTTGACTAATGAGTTTGCCGACCACTGTGCACAGGCCACGAAGTTTCAATCACACTATATGTGCACTCCCGCACGTGGTATTTTGTGGAAGAACCGCACTCAAGGGGCCAAAAAGCCGTATGTAGCTCATGAGCGGCAGTTTGCCGACCACAGCACTATACCATGACATTAATACAGCTGGAGAGCTATGCCATGGTCCAGCATGATGGAGAGAGTGACTGGCAGTTACTTACTGTGCAATAGAAATATGGAAAGCCTGGTACTAAGAACCTTACCCGAGAACCATGTGAGAAGGCTCCCCATTTCACAGATAAAGAAATTGAGGCTCCCAGAGACTAGGTAATTATACCATATACTATTGTGGGTGCTTGTCGCCCTTTCACCTTCCCCACTAGACTGTGAATTCTGAGGGTTCAGACACTGTCTTGCTCATCTTGGTGACCTCTTTGAAGAACCCAAGGCCTGGTAACAGAAAATGCTCAAGTCAGTTGAATGAATCGATGAATGATAATCAATATCTCCTAGGACAGTGGTTGGCAAACTCATTGATCAATAGAGCCACAGTTTGCAGACCACTGTCCTAGGAGAAGCAGAATGCATGTGCTCCCCTTCTGTCCCATAGGAAACCCAACTTCTGCCAGTCTTGAGTAACCACCTGTGCTTCCTCAGCTCCAGCTTCCTGTCCAACTCTGTCTATCTTTGAATTGCTGGCTAGAAGTACTGCCATTTGAACATTGTTCAGTCCTATTTGTAATCTGTCTGCGTCTCCTGATTGAAAAGGTTAAAGAGAATAAAACGGGGCAGAGAAAACTTATTGTGCTTAGCAGGTATCTTGCAAAAAGCTTGCAGCCTTGAGCATAGCATAGCTCAGATAACCAGAAGATACCTGGCATGGGAGGTACCAAGGATGGACCGGACCCTTACGTCAGCAGAGCGGCTTGTAGCCAGTAAAAATTAATAAAAATCTGCCTCTCCCTGCTCTCTTTGCTAATGCCTTTCTCAGTCTCAGCCCACCTGCACTCAGGTGCCCGGAATAAAATCTCTTTTGATACATTATGGCCTCATGTCATAGGTGCGTGACCTTGACCCATTCCGAACCTTTCACTGATCATCTCTGGGCACCTGAGGATAGGGGTTATGTCTTTTATCCTTGTAGTTTGGGCCTACTCCAGTGCCTGGAACATGGTATATACTCAATGTCTATTGAGTATATAAATGAAAGGTATACACTTAATAACCTCATTATTCATTCAAGACTCATTCACTACTGATATTTTAGTTGCCTTTTCAGATTTAGACTTTGTGAAATTACTTTAGTACTTATCCCAGGACTGAAGATTTAATAGAACTTAAATTAACATTTTCATTTACTTAGATTTCCTTAATATTGTGTGTTGAAGCTTATATTTTGCCATTCTTCTTTTTAAAAAAATCCTCACCCTAGGATATGCTTTTATTGATTTTAGGGAGAGAGGAAGGGAGAGGGAAAAAGAAAGAGAGAGAAATATTGATGTGTGAGAGAGAAACATCGATTGGCTACCTCCCATCTGTTTCCTGACTGGGGATTGATCCCACAACCTGAGTATGTGCTCTGACTGGGAATTAAATCTATGACACTTTGGTGCATGGGACGATGCTTCAACCGACTGAGCCATACCAGCGAGGGCTGCCATTCTTAAATGCATTAAATTTATGCCAAAAGTAAAAGACAAAGGCTTCCTTTAATCTTTTATATCACAGCTTGCTCAGAGAAACGGATAATCATCAGAGAGAAATAAACATGAGTAAATGGTGCTGCTGGGTGGCAGAGAAGTAGCTCGGCACTAGAGGTCCCTCTCTCCATGTGATGCAATGGCCCTCACCAGCTTCAGTGGCTTCTGACTTAGAACAAAAAAAAAATGAGGAGCAAAGGAAATTTGAACCCATGAATTCCTTGTGGCATGACAAATTAGATCTTACACATCAAGCCTACATTCGCGAGGCCCTGGCCAGAGCCACAAGAAAAGAACTATTTTCTTTCCCCAAATCCTACCCCCAGCTCAATTTTATTTTATTTATATCTGGCTCTTAAATTAGCCATGTGACTTTATTCATATTTTTCTATCTCATCCCCATCTGGCAGGCAATCTGGGTCTGGCTGCTAGTTTTTACACTGAAATATCACCATGGAATGTAAGGAAGGAATGCCACTTCCTGTTCCTTATAGTAGTATGTCCAATGACAAAACTTAAACAATTTAGTAATGAATTTGATGTTCTTTATTCAAGGGAAAGCAACCTATGGATGGAGGAGGGCAGTACCTCACAAGCAGCAAAGACTCTTTCCAAAGGAATCTTGAGCAAGAGTGACTTTTAGAGAACATTAAAAGGAGCAAATGGGAAACTGGGCAGATGGACTAGGAGGTTGGGATTTCCTTCTCAGGCCAACAGGTCCTGTTTTCCCAAGTCAGGTGAGTGAGCTAAAGCTCAGAAGGAGGATGGTGATTGGTGCGTGTTAGATCTCTTTGAAAGGTATTTCCTGTAGATGCAGGTTGACTTAAGTTTAGATTTGTAGCATGGGTTGGTGTACTGGGTGGCCTCCATTTTGTGGGTTTCTATGTATGAGTTCACTTTATCAGGCATGAAAGACATGGGAATAAGCTCAGGGATAACAGGGTCTTGTAGCTCAGGCTGTGACTTGTCCAGGGATGGCTTTTCATTCCAAGAGTTTGGGGTCCTCACAGAATGACACACCTTATTATTCACTGCAACTAACAAGTGCCATCAAGGAAAACCTCGATGGTTATGTTATTTTTCCACCAAGAATCAATAACTCATAGGAAATCAGTAGAGAAGCATGTGAAAAGGCTAACCATTGCTTTTAAAATAAGAAACAGAAAAATTAACTTAAGTTAGGAAATAAAGAATAGAAAGATGAATTTCAAAGAAATAAGTTTTAGGGTTTTGGCATGGTAGTGATGGAGTAGTGGAGAAGAGCGTGAAAGTGTTATCAGAGTTCTTAGGTTGCCATTGGGAAAAGGATTTACTTAGGTCCCCCACGGAAAGAGGGGTTTCATGGGAAGCTTTATTGATGATATAAAACTAAAGGAGTTCCCCTTCAGAGTTCCATTTCCATCCATCCCACCATAGAAGTCTAATCTTATGTTCAGCAGGGGGAGAATTAAGGCCACTGTCCAGAGTCTCCATTCCATATTAAAGCATAATCCAGATCAGCATTCTGAGTGTGCAGTCCGCAGGGCCATGGGGAAGGAACAGGCGAGTGTACCAAGTGAGGGTGGGTCATGAATCAAGAGCACAGATCTGGGACATGATAACAAGACAGTGGGAACTCTGGGGTTATGTATTCTTGATTGTTGAGGGCTTGCATTGGGGTCCACCCACCTAGCCAATCCATTATTCCCCAGGCAAGCACCTTTCCTATGTCACCCTGACTTCACTGCACATGAGCCCATCTGTCCCTTTGTTCCATCCCTTCACCCAGTGATCTTCAGGGAATGGACCAGTGGTTCCCAGGGGAGCCTGAAGCAATAGCTTCCTGGTGAAGCTGTCCAGATAACCCAGCTTATAATGTCTGGCTTCCCCTTTGCTCTCCTCCCATTATTAATATTAATAACTAGCTAACTACAATAGAAAAAGAATTGCTGTGGACTCCTTGTTGCTCCAGTAACCTCCTCCCCAGTTCTGTGCTCTGTAGAGTGGCCCATGCTGACTACATACATCACCAGGGCAGAGAGACCCATGAGGTGGGTGCTTACAGGGAAAAGGGCTGGAGAGCCTCTATGTAGAGCAACTATGTAGAATTGCCTGATAATTGTTAGCACCCTGACTTGTTACAAAGTGATTTTCTATGAGTTCCAAAATGGATTACACCAAGAGATGAGATCACACATATTGAGCGTGAGGTGGGGTGAAGGGAGGGGGAAGAGGATTGTGCTAGGTACCTTTGGATGGCTTTTACCACCACTGGCCAAACAATGACCTGGAGTGGGAAGAGCCAAAGAATAGAGGAGGGGTTGGGGATGCCACAGACACACCTTCATGCTGGGACATTTCTGACACCTCATTTTCAAAAGCCGAACATCAGATTTTAGGATTTGAGATTGGTTAGTTTGCCACCCTGGAATTCTGCTTGGGGTTTTGGCAGAGCCTCTTCGTTGAGGGACTGAGCCACAATTTGGGAGGAAGTTAATGTGTTTCATATGTTATTGGCAACTGTGGGCCCACCCACAGTAATGAAATAACTCAGGAAATTCCTTTACGGACTCCCTACTGCATTTTATTCTTCCTACAAAGAGACACAACTTAGAGACCTCTGCAATTTACAAATCAATGAGTAGAAACACACCTGTCTATTGCCAATGGCTTGAAATTTCAGGGAAAGAATGTCAAAGCCTGACAATGGTATTAATTTAGGGAGAGGCAGTGTGCAACTGTGGGCCCAAAGTCAGCTGAATTCTCCAGCCTCTAGTCAGTTTTTTGGTGTTGAATATCTGAAGTGCACAGATTCTGAAATGCAATCCAGTTAATCTTTAGCAATGTTTCAGCTGGAAGGCCAGAAAGCATGTTTGTTCACCTCATTCTGCAGTGGTCCTGATATCAACAGATGATAGCACATTGAGGGACCGAATCCTCATTGTGTTTTTATAGCCTGGCAATTAACTTCCCCATTTTACTGCAGCCCAGAAGGAAAAGGGAATCTCCAGGTAGAGTCCTTCTTCTTTACTGTGCAGGTGCCTGGAAATCACCATCCTGTCCTCTCTTCTCACTGGGATTACAGCAAAGCAACAGGTAAGCTTCAGTAAGAAGAATGTTGGTTTCAAAACATGACAATCACTTTTCTATATTAAATGCATATCTTTGGAAGGTGTAGATACTGTATTGTACCAGTAACTTAAAAATATGTATTTCTGGGATATTGGGGTTTTTAAGGTTATGAGTTGTGGTGTAACGAATTACCCCCCAAATTTTAGAGTTTCAAAACAATATTCCTTTACGGTCTTATATTGATTTGCTAGGGATGCATAACAAGGTGTCACTGACAGGGAGGTTTAAACAACAGAAATTTATTTTCTCAGTGTTCTGGAGGCTGGACATCTGAGACCAAGGTATGGGCAGGCTTGGTTTCTTCTGAGTATTCTCTCTTGCTTGTAGAAGGCTGTCTCCTCCCTATGTTTTCACATGGTCTTCCCTCTGTGTGTCTTAATCTCTTCTGTATAAGGACACTGATCATATCGGTGGACTTATTTTTATTTATTTATTTATTTATTTAAAATATATTTTATTGATTTTTTACAGAGAGGAAGGGAGAGGGATAGAAAGTCAGAAACACTGATGAGAGAGAGACATTGATCCGCCTCCTGCACACCCCACACTGGAGATGTGCCCTCAAGCAAGGTACATGCCCCCGACTGGAATCGAACCTGGGACCTTTCAGTCTGCAGTCCGACGCTCTATCCACTGAGCCAAACCGGTCTTGGCAGGTGGCCTTATTTTAGTTCATTACCCTTTGAAAGCCCCTTCTCCAAATGCAGTAACATTCTGTGGGACTGGGGCTTTGGATTTCAACTTATGAATTTGGGGAGACACAATTCAGGACATAATTGTTAAGAATGTACAATTTGAACAGAGGTCAGCAGAGATGAGTCATTTCTGCTCCTCTGCATCTGGGACCTCAGCTAGGATGACTAGAGTAATGGGAGCTGGAACAATGGAGACCACCTAGACATCTTTCTCCTTCGCCCTCAACCCATGTGCTCTTTCTAGTGTTGGCTGATAGAGGGCAGCTGGACTTTCTCCATGGTAGGTCAGGATCCAAGGAAGCTAGGCAGAAGCTGCAAGGCCTGTATAACCCAGCCTGAGCTGTCATCATTGTCGATCCCCCTTTATCCTGTGGGCCCACCCTCCATTCAATGTCCTTTTTGTTCCAGGCTCTGCCATCACTGTCTTCTTGCCTCTCCCAGCCTTACTCAGAGAATTCTTGCCGCATGCCTGCAGTCTCACTCTTGTTTCGCTCTGGGATGCTCTGATTTTTCAGTGGTACTTTATGTGTTTCAGTCAGTTAAGCCAACATTTCTAGAAAAGCTGTCACAGGCCAGGCATAGTGCTAGGAGCCAGGGGTGCACAGATACTTTCTGTCTTTTGAAAAGATCCATGGAACCATAGAAACCATAAATAGTTTCAACATATTAGTGACATGCTATTGAGGACAGGAGGTGAATCAGGGATGGGTCTGAGGAAACCCTAGCACTTATGGAGTTAGGCAAAGAATGTAGGAAAGAAATTGCTCTTGGCACAGGGCACAGCTGTAACTGAGGCCATGAGGTGTGTAGATTTCTGGGAACCATGCAGTTAGGGTTCTGTAGTGACAGGTGCAGATACGGGGTATTGAATGTTGACTCAAATGGGATCAGGGGGCAACTAGGGTTATTCTAGGACTCAGGAGTCAAGGAAGGTTTTCAGAAGCGATACAACACCTTTAGTTCTGCTTTTATACACATTGCTCTGGGGGTTGAGTGTAGGGATTGCAGGAGGAGGTCAGGAGCTCGGAAATCTGTTGGGAGACTCTTGTGAGAGTCTTATATCATGTGTCTGAAATAAGGCAGTTGTCATAGCAATGGGGTGAAGGGAAAGATTGAGAAATGTTTCAAACTGAAAATGACAGGGGTTGGCTGCCTGTGTGGGGAAGTGGTGGTGGTCGTGGTGGTGTGTGTGTGTGTGTTGGGGGTGAGGTGTAGGGTGCTGCTGTTTTGCCACTTCCAGCCAATGTTCTTTGTCTTTCCCACCACTGCTGCTGTCCTCTCAAGCTTCCTTCTCTGGAAGAGTCTAGGCGGCAAGGTGGCCATGCTCTCTGCTCTGCTGAACCTCCCATTCTATTGTAATTCAACAGAGAGGATTGGCTGATCCACTTCTCAGGAAGTCCCTCTTCACCCAAGCTGCCCACTGATTCAGTTAGCCCCTAGTGGATCCTTTCTGCTTTAAATTTACAGCTATTAATTTACAATTTTTTTTGTGTGTGTGAATGAAATACTTATTTTGACAGATAAATTTATTCCAAGTGGTTTATATTTTCTAGGGTGGCTTATCCTGTCTAATAAAGAGGGAATATGCTAATTGACTCTCACTCGGTTGAAAAGATGGCAGCGCCCACAGCCACAAGATGTCAGCAGCCAGTCCCTCAGCTCCAGTCCCTCATGCCTCTGGAGTCCCTCAGTCCTATCAGACCTCCAGCCGCCCAGGGCTGCCCGAGGTCAAGCCTTGGATGGCATCTGCCCAGTCACCCAGGGCTGCCTGAGGCTCAGATAACCAGGGCCAGCTGAGATTTGCCCTGCTGGCAGTGCCAGCAGCAGATGTGTGATGGGGCATTGCCTTCCCATCACCAGGTCGCCTCCCGCCCCTGAGGGCTCCCACACTGTGAGAGGGGGACAGCTGAGCTGAAGGATGCCCCCTGTAGTGCATAAAATTTTATGCACCGGGCCTCTAGTTGCTTTATAAAAAAAATAACCTTCTTATTTTGGAAGAATGTCTTTTTATAGAAAGTTGCAAAGCCAGTACAGAGAATTCCCTCACCCATTTTAGTTTCCTTTAATGCTATCATCTTACATTAGAGTGGTGTATTTGTACAAACCAAGAAACCAACACTGGTACATTGCTATAACTAATCACAGGGCTTACTTTAGATTTCACCCGTTTTGCCTTTACCCCTTTCTCTGTTCCAGGTTCCAGCAATCCAGGATCCCACACCTTCTCTGTTATTTATGTCCTTGGTTATCAGGATTCTCTTCTGCTATAGTCTTCAGTTGCTTATTCAGAATGATTATGATTTTTTTATATTTTAGTTGTAATTCCTGTTTGGTCCTGAGAGAATGTCACTGTATTCCACTTAATCAGCTGCAATCTTCTTTCTGGTTTCAATCATTATCTTACCTTAGGACCCCTGAGGTCTCCAGCTATGGAGTCAAGTTTGCAGGAGAATTAAATGAGGCTTATTTCATTTCTATGAAGGGCCTGGTACCTCCCCTTATAGTCTTGTGATACTTTAGGATCTTAGAAACAATTTCTTTAAGAAAATAAGATTTTTAAAGTAATAATTCCAAGTCCCTACCAATCTCAGAGAATTTACTTTAGGTTTAGGCACAGTTTACATCTCTATGTAGTAGATGAACCAAGAAACTACAGTATAAGAGGGGTGAGGCAAACAAAATCACCCCAAAGGTGTTTAAAAACTGACTTATGAAAAATCCTTTCCCTGATTACAGACACTGTATGTTTTCAGTGAGGTAGCAAACAAGTTACAAGAAAGTGTGTAAAATGGTTCCCAAAGAAATGATAAAATCTATAGAGAAGAAGATCAGGAGGCTATTGTTCTGACTGCCAACTAAAAAGAATAAACACTACAATCTGTCCTGAACCCAAAGCACAGCTTTTGGAAAGTAAAGATTTATGATCTGGGTATAAATGGTGATGAATCACTTAACAATACATGTTTTCTGGCCCAACCTGTCAAAAGTAACGAGCCATAGTGTGTCCCAAAGTTCATTTGATTGTACGCTTTCCCTGTAAAATATGGAATAGATGAAACACAATTTGTCTGAATCTCTGCACAACTCTCCTCCAATTACTGTGCTTCTGTTCCTGTCATCAATGGAAATAAATGGGCTGATAATTATAGCCTCAGATACATTCTTGCAGCCAGTGTTTCCCTGGCTGTCACCAGCCTGTGTGTCTAATGGGGCCACATTATAAGTCAAAACTCAAATTTTATTGTTCCCCCTAATGTCTGTTGGCTCCTCTGCTCCCCTCGTGACCTCCATTTCTGCGCAAGGCTCTCCCAACACATCTCAGGAGCTCACCGGGCATGCCTCACTGCCCTTGAATAAGGCTGCTTCTTAGAATACTAACCTTACTCTGGGTATGCAGTGTCCCCCTGGACACATCTGAATGGCCCACTACTTTTCCTGGGCCTGATGGTCTTCCACTGATACCATGGCATCTTTTTTGGGCCCTGCTTCTAATCACTGAGGCACTTCTGGTGCCAAGCTGTGTGGCTGTCTGTGGCAAGATGGGGGCATTAAATGAGAACCAACACCTCTCTCTTTGTTACTGTGTGTGTGTGTAATCTATCATGCTTGTGCTATGATGTTTTGCCACTGTTTTAATGAATTAGCCTCTTTGACTTGCATCATTCTTTTCCCTCAGGCCTAAGTAAGAGCCATGTGCCCTTCCTATGAACCCTGCTCTCCATGCCTGGCTCCTTCTATCCCTAGAATGAGTTGTCTCCCAGGAAATGCCATTGCCCAGTGCAAATATTGAGCCTGTCCCACCAGTTTGCCAGACAAGTCCAACATATATATATCCTAACCTCAGCTCAAGCTGGGACAGGCTTTATGTTTTATTTTAATGAAATTTATAGTTCTTTTGCAAAGGTTTTCATGGTTGCTACGAGTCCTTTCTTGGAACAGGAGATAAAAGCCCTGTGGAAATTGGAGCATTGTGGCACTTCTCCTAGTGGGCCCTGGGGCATGCTCAAAGATTGTTTGAGACCCTGACCTTGGCTATGTTGCTAGATCTGTCAAACAGGCCCTTGACCCCATCTCTTCTTTTCTTTCTCCAGCTGGCTTTGTTGGGAGTGTGGTCTATGTCCTAGGAAAGCCATTGTGAGGTGTAATGTTCCTGCAGGCAGTTCTGAGGAAATGTGAGGACAGACTCACCTGCGTGACATATTCTGATTTATACTGCTTTTTTAAAAATTTTTTAAAAATATATTTTATTGATTTTTCATAGAGAGGAAGGGATAGAAAGCCAGAAACATCGATGAGAGAGAGACATTGATCAGCTGCCTCCTGCATGCCCCCTACTGGGGATGTGCCCGCAACCAATGTACATGCCCTTGACTGGAATTGAACCTGGGATCTTTCAATCCCCAGGCCGACGTTCTATCCACTGAGCCAAACTGGTTTCGGCTTATACTGCTTTTTAATCAACTTTGTTTACATGTCTAACTTCAGAGAACATATGTTGGATAGGAAAATTGAGAAAAAAAAATCCAGGAAGTTAATAAAAACTCTGAGCCATGGCAGGATATCTTTCTTATAATCTTCAGTGACCCACCCTGGAAATATACTTGAAGCCGAGATTGAAAATGGAGAAAACATTAGCACCAAAAGAAACCGGTGCCTGTTCCTTCTGCAAGCTGGGCACGGTTCCCGGGTTTTAGCGCATGCTGGCTGCTTCTCCCAGGATGACTGCATGTCACACTGCTGGTTTTCAAGAGCCACCAAGGACAAGTCCAGGTCACAGATGGCTGGTCTGTGAGTCATGCCTCCAGTCCCAACATTTCAGTGTGTGGATGATTGATGGGTGCATAGGGAAGACTGCGCTTTACCTTTCCAGATAAAACACTGAAGCCGATAAATCAAGCTGAGATTACTAAAAAAGAAAAAGAAAAAATATCACATAAACCATACTATAATAGCAATAACAAAAGTTGGAAAAAAAATACACAGAATCCCAATATGCCAATAAATAACTATTTTATTTTGTCTGTGTTCATTTATAGTATAAGAAGCAAAACTAAATAAATGAATAAATAAATTAATTAATAAATTAATATCCATAAATGTATAAAGCAAAAAGTGGTTGAGAGTTTGAGAGAATGAATGCATTAAATTAACTGAACACACATGTAAATAAAGCTACTTGAGTAAAAAGCTGATATTAGATCTCCTTAATTTATTCAAAAGGATTGAAAAAAAACAAAATGAGAAAATATATATTATTTTAAAACATCCTGACTGATGTTCTTTAGTTTCAGAGGACTGAGGATCTTAAATTCTTTTATTTTAAGGAAAAATAATCAATTTATTGCTTGTTAAAAATGTATTTTCTGATTGTAAAACTAATGTATACTTAAGGGTAGAAAATCAGTAAAAAAAAAAGTTACTGATAATTTTTCCATCAAGGATGACAGTAATATTTTGTTTATTTTCTATATTGTCTTTTTTTTTGTGTATGCACACTATAAAAATGAATTTTGGTCATGTTGACACTTTATTTCTGCTCTTTTTCTTCATTATTATTTCCACTAACTCGTGCACCAGGCCAAAACCAGCTCCCTGACCTCCCCAGAGGGCTCCCAGATTTCAAGAGGGCACAGGCCAGGCCGAGGGACCCCACGAGTGCACGATCGGGCAAGGGAGGAATGTGGGAGGTTGGCCAGCCAGAGAGGGACTGTGGGAGGGCTCCAGGGCATGTCCAGAGTGTATCATTCAGTCCTGATCTCTAGAAGGATCCCAACAGCAAGCTAACCTATCAGTTGGAGGGTCTGCCCCCTGGTGGTCAATGTATATCATAGCAAGCAGTTGAGCAGCTGTAGCATATAACATACTAGGGGTCTGGTGCATGAAATTCATGCACTGAGGAGGGGTCCCTTAGCTCAGCCTGCCCCCTCTCACATACTGGGAGTCCTCAGGGGATGTCCTACTTATGGCTTAGGCCCACTCCTCATTGGGAGCCGACTTAAGCCGCAGTCTGGCCTTCCTTTGCGGGAGGCTACTGGGCTGATCAGGGGTTGGCATCAGCCCCATCACCCCAGTGATGCAGCCATTGCCAGCCACTGCAGCCACCAAGGTATTTTCATCAACATGAACTCCACTCCCTTCACCATTAAAAAATGACAACTTTCTTTAGGTATTTTCAAGATGTGTCTTTCATAGGATATGACATTTCTTTCTTTTTTTTTTATCCTCACCTGAGGATATGTTTCCATTGATTTTTTTCCCCCTTTCCTCCCATCACAGGTTCCATTTCTATCCAAGACTAAAGCCTCGGCCCGAGGCCTTAGGCTTGGGCAGGGGCCCCCCTTGCCCCTGCAATGCTCAGCTTGGAGTGACCTGGGTGCTGAGGATTTCCCAGGACCTAGGTACATATACAAATTAACCACCATCTTTGTTGGATTAATTTGCATACTAACTCTGATTGGGTGTGGATATAGCAGAGGTATGGTCAGTTTACATGTTTGTCTATTATTAGGTAAGATTACGCTTTGATTGGTTGAACGGATGACCGGACAACTGGACACTTAGAATACTAGGTTTTTATTATATAGGATAGCATTTCCTCAATGCCATTAAATATTATTGGTAGACATCATTTTAGTTTATCACAGACAGAGATTCTGTTGCTGAAGATTTGATTCCAACATTTGTTATCATAAATACTACTACAGTGAACAAGTTTGTACACTGATCTTTGTTTTGAGTTTCAGATGATTTTCTTAGGGAAAATGCTTAGATACAATCTACTCTTAGCTTGAAAGTTGACATTCTTTGTTATTGTTTTTAATTTTTAAAAATTATTTTTCTTATATTTTGATGGTTCTCAGAGGTTCTACAACCTCTGACAGCCTAGTTAATAATTGATACTTTCAGCTCTTCTTGGAGAAAACAGGTCCTTATAACACTTTCCTAAATTTAATCTTTTTCCAACTTCTATGCCATCACTGCTGTATATTTTAATTCTCCCTTTATTTTATACCCCACAAAACTTTAAAAAAAATAGTAAAAAATGATTATTTTTGATCACATATTTGCCCTTTGCAATGTGCTTCATTCTTCTTATAACTGTAAACTTTATCTGGGATAATTTTCTTCTGCTGAAAAACTTGTATTTCTTGCCCTGGCTGGGTTGTGCAGTTGGTTAGAGCATTGTCCAGATATGCCAAAGTTGCCAATTTGATCCCCAGTCAAACTGCAACTTTGTTTGCTTAAAATATCTTTAGCTTAATATTTCTATTTTCTATTTTACTAGATATAATTGGGAGTTATTTCCTTACTTTGTTGTGAGATAAATGGAAAGTCTTGCATCTTTTCTTCTGTTAGTCTAACTATTACACCTTTAATGATAATTTGTAATTTTTTCAGGATGATTTTAAGCTTAAATTTTTACTGCCTCTCCCTCTCTCTCTCCCCCTCCCCTTCCCCTCCCTTCTCTTTCCCCTCCCCCTCCCTATCCCTCTTTCCTCTCCCCTTCTCCTTCCCTTTCCCTTCTCCCTCTCCCCTCCCAACCCTCCCCCTCCTCTTCTCCTCCTACTTTCCCCCTCCCCTCTCCCCCTTTTTCCTCTCCCTCTTCCCTTCCATCCCTTCTCCTCCCCTTCCCCTCTCCTCTCCCCACTTTCCCTCTCCTTCTCCCCTCCCTCTCTCTTCCTCTTCCCTGTCTTCTTTTTAAGAGGGTACCTGCATTTCCAGCTGTCTTGCTGGCAGACAGCAGCTCTGCTGCTTTTCACAGACAGATGTTATGTGGGCACCTTTCTCAGTTCTGGTGCTCTGAGCAGGGGAGCCCAGATTGGAATTTAGATCCCAGAATTCTCACTGGGAACCGCTCACAGCTGAGATATCCCTCTGGACTTCAGCTGTTCTCTGTGGGAGCTGGGCCAGCCCTTTTGCACCTCTGCACTTCCAACCAGTCTCTATGTGGTCTCCACTTCCTGTCCTTGGTTATCAGGGTTTTCTCCAACAAGTCTTCAGTTGATTATTCAGGGTGGTTTTTCTGTATTCTAATTGTATTCCCAGTTTGGTCCTGGGAGAGTGTCAGTGTAGTTTCCACTTACTCCACCGCCATTTTGGAGTCTTCTTTGAAAAATTAAAAAAAAAAATTAAATTGAATTTATTGGGGTTACATTTGTTAATAAAATTATATAGGTTTCAAGTGTACAATTCTATAATACATATCTGTATATTTATTGTATATTCACTTTTCAAAGTCAAGTCTCCTTCCTTTGCCATTTATTCCCCCTTTACCTTCTTCTACCTGCTCCCAACCGCCTTTTCCCTTTGGTAATCACCATACTCTTGTCTGGGTTTGTAATCACCCTTGATAATTTCACCTATTTTACTCAAACCCTCAAACCTCCTCTCTGACAGCTATCAGTCTGTTCTCTGTATCTATTAATCTATTTCTATTTTGTTTATTTTGTTCATTATATTCCACATATATGTGAAATCACATGAAATTTGTCTTTATTTGATTGACTTATTTCACTTAGCATAATATTCTTCAAGTCCATTCATACTATTGCAAAAGTAAAGATTTTCTGTTTTGTTTTTTTACAGTCTAGTAGTATTCCATTGTATAAATGTATCACAGCTTTTTTATCTATCATCTACTGAGGGGCACTTGTAAATAGTGCTGCAATGAACATAGGGGTACATATATTCTTTTGAATCAGTGTCCCAGGTTACTTCAGATATAGTCCAAGAAGTGAAATTCCTGCATCATAAAATAGTTCCATTTTTAATTTATTGAGGTAACCCATACTGTTTTCCACAGAGCCTGCACCATTCCTACATTTCTACCATCAGTGCATGATAGTTTCCTTTTCTCCACTTCTTTGTTGATTTATGGATGGTGGCCATTCTGGCAGGTGTGAGGTGATATTGTGGTTTTAATTTGCATTTCTCTGATGATTAGTGATGTTAAGCATCTTTTCATGTCTATTGGCCATCTTTATGTCCTCTTTGGAGAATTCTCTGTTGGCCATTTATTAATTGGCTTTTAAAAAAATATACTTTATTGGTTTTTTACAGAGAGGAAGGGAGAGGGACAGAGAGCCAGAAACATCGATGAGAGAGAAACATCGATCAGCTGCCTCCTATACGCCCCCGACTGGGGATGTGCCCTTGACCGGAATCAAACCTGGGACCCTTCAGTTCATAGGCTGATGTTCTATCCACTGAGCCAAACTGGTTTCAGCAATTGGCTTTTTTTTTAAAGTGTTGTGTTGAATAAGTTCTTTATAAATGTTGGATATTAACCCCTTATCACATTTATCATTGGCAAATATATTCTTCCATTCAGTATCTTGTCTTTCTATTTTGTTGATGGTTTCCTTTGCTGTGCAAAAAATTTTTAGTTTGATGTAGTCCCACTTGTTTATTTTTTCTTTTGCTTCCCTTGCCTGAGGAGATATATTAGGAAAAATATTGCTAAGAGAGATCTCTGAGATTTTGCTGCCTATGTTTTCTTCTAGGAGTTTTGTGGTATTGCATTTTACATGACAGTCTTTAATCTATTTTGAGTTTATTTTTGTATCCTAATAATAAAATCCCAGGGTTGTAATGACTTAATCATGATGAAGGCTGACCAACTGGAAGTCAGTCCTGCAATCAGCACTGGGTTGCCCTGAGCCCTTCAGGTGCTATGGTATAGCACACATGCTGTGGTATAAAACACAGTGTGCAAGTGATCAGAAATGCAGGCACCACCTCCATGCCAACCCCACACTTTCATCAGTCCCACCGGGCCTAAAGTATCTGGCCCATTTCTCTCCAGGCCTCCACTGGGACTGCTGATAAGCCCTGCCTTTCTGTGCAGGCCCCATTGATAGGTCCAGAGACGCTTACTGGCATAGAAACTGACCAATCAGAACCAAATCTGGGTGACTGTAAGGAGCTAATGGCTGCCTAGGAGGTGGAGCTTTTGATGCTGATTGGCATAGAAACTGACCAATCAGAACCAAATCTGGGTGAATGTAAGGAGCCAATGTCTGCCTAGAAGGTGGAGTTTTTGATTCTGACTGGCATGGAAACTGACCAATCAGAACCAAATAGGCTGGCAGAGCAGGGCATTTGGGGGGGAGATCAAGCCAGCAGCAGAGGGCAGTTGAAGGCAACCAGGGCTGACAGGGCAGGGCAGTTGGGGGCAAGATCAGGCCAGCAAGGGATGGCAGTTAGGGTGATCAGGCAGGCAGAGGCAGTTGGGGGTGAGATTAGGCTGGCAGGAGAGAGCAGTTAGGGACAATCAGGCAGGCAGGCACATGAGTGGTTAGGAGCCAGCACTCCCTGATTGTGAGAGGGATGTCTGACCACTGGTTTAGGCCTGATCCCACAGGGATCTTATCACTTGCTTCCCCCTAATTCGATCCCATAGGGATTGGGCCTAAACCAGCAGTCAGACATCCCCTGAGGGGTCCCGATTGGAGTGGGTGCACGCTGGGCTCAGGGAACCCTCCCCTCCATGCACAAATTTTGTGTACCAGGCCTCTAGTATGGTATAAGAAGTTTGTCTACTTTCTCTTTTTTTGGATGTATCTATGCAATTTTCCCAACACCATATTTTGAATAGATTAGCTTTACCCCATTATATGTTCTTGACTCTTTTGTCAAATAATAGTTGGTCATATAGGCATGGGTTTATTTCTGGGCTCTCAATTCTGTTCCATTGTTCTATATGTCTGTGTTTATGCCAATGCCATTCTGTTTTGACTACTATGATCTTGTAGTATAGTTTTATATCAGGTAGCTTTATTTCTCCAACTCTGTTCTTCTTCCTCAAGCTTGGTGTGATTATTTGGGGTCTTTTGTGGTTCCATATAAATTTTTGGATTATTTATTCTAGTTCTGTAAAATATGTCATTAATATTTTGATAGGAATTACATTGAGCCTATAGATTACTTTGGGTAGTATGGACATTTTAACTATGTTAATTCTTCTTATTCATGAAGATGGTACATATTTTTATTTATTTTTAGCTTCTTCAATTTCTTTCTTCAGTGTCTTATAATTTTCTGTGTACAAGTCTTTTAACTCCTTGGTTAAATTTATTCCTAGGTATTTTTTTTAATGCAATTATAAATGGGGTTGTTTTCTTAGTTTTCCTTTCTGATTGTTCATTATTAGTGTATAAAAATGCAACTGAGTCCTAGAATAGTCACTGAGGAGACAATGCAGACAAGCCAATGGCACCATTGTTAACCCAGCGCTAAGACAGAAAATCCACTTTTTCTGTCTAACTGAAATAATTTATCTACTTATATTTTAAATTGTAAGTTTCATTGTGTTTTTTTTCCTGCTTTAACATTAAATCTAGTAAAATACAAGCCTTGATGGCAATATCTTGATGCTTATGTCTTTGTTAGATCAGATTTGTCAGATCTGCTTTAAGTGCTGTGAGAAATTTCTAGTGGGGCAGGGTCCTTTGCCAGAATTATTTATGTATATATAAATACCAGGTAACAACCAAGAATAACTAAAAGCGGAGTGTGAGACCAAAGCCACAGCTTTCATTATCAAGGCCAATCACCACATCCTGGTTGATCGCAGTTCTGATGTGTTTCAAATCGCCCAAACACCACTATTTTATTTCTCTCCACGTCCATCAGCCACGTCTGACTTTCAGACTGACAGAGAAATCAAGCATGCTTTCCAGAAAAATATTACAGGAGCTTTAGTTTCTGTGTTGCATTTCATCCCTGGGGGCAGCATAGCACATTTCCCAGAAAACCACATTGATGATATTTTAGCGAGGGTTTCACAAATTTCTCAAGGTGCAGAACTGCCCAGGACTCCTCTCACTGTGCTTGATAAAATAGCAGGCTGCCAATGGGAACGAAAAGAAGAAGAAAAATAGAAGTTAGGGCAATTGCATTTTTTATTCTGCTGTCGTTTCTTTAATAATATATATTCACCAAGGAATGACAAAGTGGAAGCTGAGAGCACGCAGGGCTGGATGGAGAGGCTTAGCCACATCTGGGGCAGGCCGGTGGGATTATGTTTGAAGAGTTATATTACTCCAGCCATCACTTTGCCCTCCGTGCTGCTGGCACATGATCCCGTGGCAAGTGCCTGGCGGGAGGGTGATGTTTTCAGTGTGGGCACGCTGTGCAGAGCAGGGCCAGCCCAACCCGCATGGAGGTGGAAATGGACGTCAAGGCCGAGATTTTCCAGTGCTCCCCTTCATTCCTCCACTCTCAGGCTTAGCACTTGGTGTTCTTCTTCATATCCTGGTTTCCATCTTGTTTTCCATCAGTCCCTGAACCATTGTAGCTGATTTACATGTAATCCTTACAGGGATGGGTATTCTGCAAATGTCGTCAATGTCCACTCCCCAGCTCCTGCTATTTGCTCCATAGGCAGGTACAACACTATGAGTTGGGGATGCAGAAGTGAACAAAATGCTCCCTGCTTTGTGGAATTTACATTTTAGTGGGAGGGGCTGATAACAAATGCGTATGAAATATGTAATAAGTGCTATTAAATAACCAAGCAGACTCACAGCAGGTGGGGACTGGCACTTGCTTTAGAGTAGTCAGGGAAGGACTCTGAAAAGGCCACCTGGGAGCAGAGACCTGAGGGAAGGAGGGAAGCAGCGTGGGTACATCTGCAGGAGGGTGTTCTGGCCAGGGCCCAAGTGGACTCTACTTGGGAAGACTGAGGCCCTGCACTGGTAGTTGGTGGAGCTGGGGCAGGATGGGGTGGGGTGGGAGACAGGTTTAAAGGAATCCAAAGATGCAGTGCCTTGAGGGCCACTCTAAGGAATTTGGACTTTACTGCCAGGTGGGCTCTTTCAGGAGGAGAATGATAGGATCCAATTGGGTTTCAAGCTCTCAATGGAGAAGACATCATCCAGGCAAGGACAGCAGCAGGGAGGCCAGTTAAGAGATTATTCTAGTAGCTCTCAAATGTTCTGGCAGTTAGCGTCCAGTGACTGACTTTCCTTGTATGTCCCAAAGAGTGTATTCTAATATGAACAATAAAGTTCATATTATTACAGATGTTCTTTCCTCTCCCCCATAGCGCCCCTCCACACGGTTCCATCCCATCTCATGCCCTTACTCCTCCCCGCAATGTCCTCATCCATAGGTATAAGATTTTTGTCCAATCTCTTCCCACACCCCCATTACCCCATCCCCCAAGAATTGTCATCAATGTAATATTAACAAAGTTTTATAAACTTTGGGCAGAGATTATTACTCATTTATAATGTCCACAATATATTATACGTTAAAATGTTCATAATATACTAATAATTCTATTTCATTCTTACTGTCTCCTTCCTATTTTTGTTTTCACAAAATGTTCATAATATACTAATAATTCTCTTTCATTCTTACTATCTCCTTCCTATTTTTGTTTTCACAGAGTAAAAGATGTAAAGGATGAGAGAAATTTGAGACACAGAAATGGTATCTCCTATCTCATTTCCTAATCTCCCACATGGACTCTTCTAAAATATTAACATGAAATTCTACAAAGGGGTAGGGCCAAAAAAATGCTATATAATTATAGCTAAAGATGCACTGATCATGTAAGTCTTGACAAAGAGCATATTTGAGTTTAATAAAATTACGTTTTCAGAATCAATCTATGTAATAAAAACCTAAGCAACCATTATGGCAGAACTTGATGCACCAGGGGGCAGATGCTCAAAGCAGGAGCTGCCCCCTGATGGTCAGTGTGCTCCCACAGGGGGAGTGCCACTCAACTAGAAGTCAGGCTCACAGCTGGCAAGTGCAACAGCAGTGGTGGGAGCCTCTCCTGACTCTGCAAGCTAAACGGTAAGGAGCAGCAAGTAGGTTGACAGTAAGAAGTGAGGGCTCCCAAACTGTGAGAGGGATATCTGACTGCCAGCTCAGGCCCGCTCACAGGGAGCAAGCCTAAGCCGGCAGGCGGACATCCCCCTAGGGTCCCAGACTTCAAGAAGGTGCAGGCTGGGCTGAGAGACCAACCTCCTACCCCAGTGCACAAATTTTGTGCACTGGGGCTCTAGTCCACTATAATAAGACTTAATGTATAAATCTGGAACACTTTGTTAGAGCTGGTTAACATTTGCCTAAAGCACACAAAACTTCACTAAGAGTATTTTTCATTATTAAAGAAAATAATTTTTTTCTTGTAATTGAGGATAATACATAATTATAATAAACTTAAATCCATGAATTATTTTATGTTTCATGCTTTATGCAGAATTAAATGTTATTTGTAAAAAGTTATTGTAGCTACAAAAAATGTTATTTTCATTCTTGATATTTCAGCAATTATAAGCAGTTTTAATAGTTAAGCTATCACTTGAATGATATTAAAGAATAATCATATCTGCTCTACACTAGATTCATATCATTTACCACAGTGACTGATTCTGACTTTGAGGAAGATTGTTGACCATTTAGATGATCATTAAGAACTAATATTTAACTTATAAATTCGAATTTCATCTTTTGCACACTGAGGAAAAGATTAACAATTTTATCCACATCAAGATGCTTGTTTTGAAGGATTGATTCCATCTCTTTGAATAGTTCTTTCTCCAGTTTTCTCATATTCTCCAACATTGTTTTGGCTTTTTCCTCCTTGTTATTTATTATTTTCAATGCCTGTTGATGCTCTTGGTAGAGTGGGTGTCTTTTGTCAGGTTTAGTCTTAAAATATGGCTTCATTTTAACTGGGTTTTCAAATTCAAATGTTGGTGAACTGGTGTCCAGTAGTTGTGAAATATTTGGCACAAATATGAAAGGCTTAAAAACAGATCTCTCAGGATCAGGAGTCCCAATGAAGAAGTGAATGCAAGGAAAGTTGTATTCTTTTCTTATTCAAATCCTGCTTCTTATTGCTTCTCTGGTCTCTGGGGATGGGCCCCTTCTTGGGCCCTGTGCCTGGACACTATTTTCATAAGTTTTCAGGTGCTCTAGGCTTCCTTTTTTTTTTTACCTGCCCCCTCTCTTCACCCCAGGCTGGATCCCGACTTGGAAACCCAGGCCTATCGGTCCCTGGGGCACAGACACCTGAGTTCTCCCTGCCTCCTGTGCATGTGCTATTTCTTATATGTAAGAACGCTGAATTATAATAAATTCTACTTAGGTTATTTAAATTTAAAGTAACATTGTGAGTTTTAATCCATCTATTTTTCCAATTTTCAATACTCTGAACTACTTTAATGTTCTGAAAAATATTACTATTAAAATTTTTCATAAAAGCCCCAAGCCTCAGACCCAGTATGACTTGGCGTGGCACTATGTGCCATGTCTTTAGTCACAATTCTGATATTTTGTTCATTGTGGATATGTTTTAAACAACATAGGCTTTTTAAAAATACCTAAATACTTTATTGTTTTAAAGTATTACATACATCTTCTGTTCCCGCATTGGTCTCTCCCTGGCCGTTCCCACCTTCTAGCACATGCCCTCACCCCACTAGTGTCTGTGTCCATTGGTTATGCTCATATGCATGCATATAAGTCTTTTGGTGGATCTCTTATTCACTCCCCCTCCCTCACCCTCCACCTTCCCTCTGGGGTTGGACGTTCTGTTTGATGCTTCTATGTCTCTGATTATTTTTATTCATCAGTTTATGTTGTTCGTTTTATTCCACAAATGAGTGAGATCACTTGATATTTATCTTTCTCTGGTTTATTTTGCTTAGCATTATACTCTCTACTTCCATCCATGCTTTTGCAAATGGTAAGAGTTCCTTCTTTTTTACAGTTTTTTTTAAAAATAGCACTAAAATATTATTCATCTTGATTCCTATGGTTTTTGGCACCCTATTATATTCTGCATATGAGCTGACACTTAGTTCCCCCTAATTCGATCCTGATAAAGTCAGGGAGTCAGTGAGGGCCTAGTGTAGAAACTCAGGTGTGGGAGATGAAGGCTTGGACCAGGTGGTGGCAGTGGGCATGGAGAACATGTTAAAAAGTACAAATGAGAGAGAATACAAGATGGCAGCATAGGTAAACACCTACACTGCTGCCTTGCTCAACAATTTCAAAACTACAACTAAAAGACAGAATGGACATCATCCAGAACCACAGGAAAGCTGGCTGAGTGGAAGTTCTACAGCTAGAAGGAAAGAGAGGGGCTCACAGAAACCCAGAGGAGCTGCAAAAAGCTGAGGTATGGAGACGCCTGCGCTAAGAGAGCGGGTGCCAGAGTACCTGGCTGGCTTTCTCTGGCGGGAGGAAAACAGACTCCCAATGGCATTGAACCCCCTATCTTACGACACTAAACCCCAAATCCAGCCGAAACTCATACGGGGTGAGTTTGGACTGTGAAAAGGGAGAGCTGCACGGAAATTTAGGGGAGTCGCAAAAGATCAGAGGTTTGGCTGGTGGCGCACATGAGACTGCGCGGACAGATTGCTGATTGTGCCGCTGGCTTTCTCGAGTGGGCGGGAGACAGACCCTCCCAACTGTGCCACTTCTGAGTCCACTAAGCCCCTGTTTTGGGCAAAACCCTGGAGACCTAGACTCGTGTGGTCCTGGTGCGCAGGGGAGCTGGAAAGGCAGCGGTCTAGAGGCACTGCGCATGCACACAAGGACCGCTCCAGCGATTACCCAGTCACGCGAGACTCAGGGGCCGTGGAGGGTGGGGCCGACTGGAAGGCAAGGCGGTCCCTTAAGCCCTGAGACTCCACCCATCCCAAGCTCAACATCTCAAGCTTCTTCAGTTTTGCAAGTCTGGTATCATAAGGCTGAATTCAACATAGAAGTTTCCCCAGCATAGTGAAAATGCTGAGACAAGGGAAAGGATCACAAACAAAAGAAATGGAGGGGAAAAAACGACTGGATATAAAGTTCAAAACCACGCTTATAAGGTTTTTCAAGAATATGCTAGAAAAGTTGGATAAACTTAGCGAGAGCCAAGAGGAGATGAAAGAGGACCAACTAGAGATGCAAAAGAGCCAACTAGAGATGGAAAAGGTCCAACTAAAGATGAAAAAGGATCAACTAGAAATTAAACATACACTGACTGAAATAAAAAATATTATACAGAGTCCTAACAGCAGACTAGAGAAAGGCAAGAATCAAGTCAAAAATTTGAAATATAAAGAAGAAGAGAACACTCAACTGGAAAAGCAAGAAAAGAAAAGAATCCAAAAATGTGAAGATAATGTAAGGAGCCTCTGGGACAGCTTCAAGTGTACCAACATCAGAATTGTGGGGTTGCCAGAAAAAGAGAGAGAGCAAGATACTGAAATCCTATTTAAAGAATTAATGACTGAAAACTTCCCACATCTGGTGAAAGAAATAGACTTACAAGTCCAGGAAGCACACAGAACCCCATATAAAAGGAATCCAAAGAGGACCACACCAAGACACATCATAATTAAAATACCAAGAGCAAAAGACAAAGAGAGAATATTAAAAGCAGCAAGAGAAAAACAGTTCATTACCTACAAGGGAGCACCTATACGACTGTCAGCTGATTTCTCAACAGAAACGATGCAGGCCAGATGGGAGTGGCAAGAAATATTCAATGTGATGAATAGCAAGAACCTACAACCAAGAATAATCTATCCAGCAAAGCTATCATTCAGAATTGAAGGACAGATAAAGAGCTTCACAGATAAGAAAAAGCTAAAGGAGTTCATCAACTCCAAACCAGTATTATATGAAATGCTGAAAGGTACTCTTATAGAAGAGGAAGAAGAAAAAGGTAAAAGACAAAAAAATTACGAACAACAAATACATATCTATCAACAAGTGAATCTAAAAATTAAGTGAATTAAAAATTTGATCAACAGAATAAACTGGTGAATATACTAGAATCAGGAGCACAGAAAGGGAGTGGACTGATAATTCTCAGGGGGAAAGGGGTGAGGGGTGTACAGAGAGAGACTGGACAAAAATCATACACCTATGGATGAGATCAATGGGAGGGAGGGAAGGTTGGGAGCCGAGTGGAGGGGAGCTATGGAGGGGAAAAAAGAGAAACAAATGTAATAATCTGAATAATAAAGATTTAATTTTAAAAAAAGTACAAATGAGTATAACCTATAGGATGATGGCATTGTTGTTCCTTGTTGGTACGAGTATAACAATTGACTGGTTTTACTCTACCTTCTTTGGAAATGTGGAGTTAGTAAAGTTTTAATTTACTAGTATAGGTTTGCAAAATCCCAGTTTTGAAGTCACATATTCATTTTGCACTTGATGCCAGCTCTTTATCCCCACAAAGAAGCAATTTTCTGTTAACATTTTGCCTATTGGAATAGAAAGGAAATATATACGGCAGCTCTCTTTCATAGCCAAGTGATGCAGACCAAATAAATGGCACCACAGGCAGCTGATCATGATCACATCAAGGAAATAATGCATTCCTTAGCAAGACCTGTGACATCAATACACTGGCTGCTTCTGTTGTTTTACAGGGTCGTGTTCCATTTGATACCCACAAATGTGGCTGGAAACTCAGCCTGTGGCAATTGCTATGAGTGTCTGATGAGTGATTTTCATTAAGTCTTCTAAATTTTAAATGGTGATGGTTGAGCAGAATACAATAATGATACTCTGAGCATAGTTCCCATGGATATGATCATTTTGGCATGGATCAGGACATATTCTGGTGATTTTTTCTTCCTGAATGTCTCAGTAATTTTCTTTCAAAACCCTCCCACTCCCCCCTTTTAAAGGAGGCTTATTCTGGTTTAAATGACATGTTCCCATGGAAAGAGCATGTGCAAATTATCTTTCTTTAGAAATGTAAGGGCATGTCATGAATGCTTTTCCACTGTACAGTTTTGAAGAATGCATACACTTGTCTGAACAGAGAAATAATTGGCTTTGAATTAACTATGCAATGAAGATTAAAATGTAACTTTTATAGCAAGGATTCTTCAGGCACCTTACCTTTCTTGCATGGGTAAGGCAGGACTGTCAGACTTCCTTCTCTCTTGAGGTGCCATGTAGTAACATGGGACACATTTAGAATCCTAAGGGGTGTCAAATTTGGGGGCCACGATGGTGGTTACCAAATTGATAGTGACCTTTTTATATGATCCTTCCACATTCATTTGGTATCCAGTTTTGGAGCTAACAACCGTAAATGCCCCAAGTAATGTGTCTTAAGAGAACTGGCAACATTGAATGTTTCTCTTTATTGCCTTTATTCAACAAACATTTGTCCCTGCTTGGTGCTAAAGCTGGGTACTAGGGCTGAAGGTACAATACCTCAAGGAATGATTTGTTAAACAGCTGTGGTGTTTTTGAGTGCATTATTAGACTGTGCCTTAAAGAGAGATTCCTGGGATTCCAGATGGGACAGCAGTCCCTGACTTAGGCAACTCAGGCTGCTATAATAAAATACCACAGACTGAGGCTTAACCAACAGACATATTTCTCACAGTTCTGGAGGCTTAAAATCCAAGAACAACATCCAGCAGATTTGGTTCATGGAGAGGGCTTGTAGACATTACAGCTGGATATTCACATGCCTTTTTCATTTTTTTTAATTCTCTCTCTTTTTTTTTTTAAGAGAGAGAAAGAAACAGCGATTGGTTGCTTCCCCCACACACCCAAATGGGAAATGAACCCACAACCCTGGGCATGTGTCCTGACCAGGAATTGAACCAATAACCTTTCAGTTCATGGGGCAATGCTCAACCAACTGAGCCACACTGGTCAGGGTACACATGACCTCTTCTTTGAGTGTGAAAAGAGAGAAAGAAATCTTATCTGTCGTTTCATCATCTTATAAGGGCACTCATTCCAGCGTAGGGGCCCCACCTCTCTAAATCTATTTCCTCCCAAAGGCCCCACTTTCATATACCATCACATTGGGGTTATGGCTTCAACATATGTCTTTAAGAGGACACATTCAGTCCATAAAAGTCTCCCTTGGAGAGGGAAGCAGCCAGGAAAGGCTCCTCTTGAAAGGAGGTATGGTTGATCCCTGCCTGATCTCTAGGGAACCTGAAGAATGGAGGGAAAATTACTCAGTGAGCAAACTCTTTCCCTCTGCTCCTCAGATCCCTGCCCTGTGTAGGCTTGTGGACAACTTCCAACCACAATGAGAGTTTTTTTCAGGGGCTTATTCCCAGGCCCCTGCTAATGGCTAGAGTTCCACCCCTCCCACCTCTTGTTTAATTGGGGTGCATTGGGCCACTCTATGCTCTGAGGTGACAATTGTTAGCTGCTACTCACTAATTTCCCCAATCTTCCACTCAATCCAAGAATACCACTTCTTTGCTTATAAATCCTTTTACTTCTCTTTCACCTTCAGCTGTATTTCCAAAAGGAAAGAGTTATTTTCTTATCTGTGAGAAGGAAGAAGGCCTTGCAGAAATAAAGCTATCCAACCCTATCCAAGCAGCATGAACTCTTGGCTCCTCTCCAGTCAGTTCACCCTCCTGTTGCCCCTCTTGGTGCATGTCTGATAGACATGCCTCTCAGCTTCCTTCATTTGTCTCCCAAGTCCTGAATGAGCCATGGCCACGTGACCAGCATCTGTTAGAGCAATGGGATTCTTGCTTTCTCTTAGCAGCTGTCCTGCTCCTGCTCCTTTCCTAGGAGGCTTCTAAACGCATCTCTGTTGTGAATGAGGCAGCGCCAGAAAGAGGAGTTCCAAATGTTTTTCTGCATTAGTATGTGGTTCAGTTTTAAAGGCCTATCTATGCATATGATGCATTCTGTTGAGGTTCTCTCTCAAGCCTGCCTTGGCAAAAATAGATGTGGTGGCTCGAGGTCTGGCACAGATGCCTGGTGGTCCAGGGCCCAGTCCTCACTGCTTTTTCTCTTCTCTTTCATCAGCTCCTGCGGAGGCTTTGGCTTCTGATTCAGGAGGGATTTACAAAGTTAGTTCCTTGTCCATGGTGACATGGCAGAGGCTATAGCAGAGACTGATGAGAGGAATTCTGATTTTAAATTTACTTCTCCTTTCACCTCATAACATAGAAGGTAACTCCAAATAGTGGGAAGCACACTGGGCTGGTGGCCAAGAGACTGGGCTGCACGTCCCACCTTGGCCACTAGCTCGCTGTAGGGTTTGGGCAGCTTCTGTGTTCTCAGTTTCCTTTAGAATTGCAATGGTCGGCAGGGGCACACACATTCCTGCTCCTTGACTCCCACAGGCTGCAGAAGCCTCCAGAACACCCCTGGTAATGACTGGACTCCTCACGCTCATATCCTGTGTCCTGCCTTTCCTCAGATCAAATGAGGGATAAAATATGTTACTCATTTTCCAGCAAGTTTTCAAGCAGAATTCTTTCTTCAGATGATATCAGAGGTGGAAACCCTACATACAAGCACAGTCATCCTCTTTATTCATGGGGTCTGAAATTTGCCTACTTGCTGTAATTTATTTGTAACCCCAAGTCAATACTCATAGTCAGTCTTTCATAGATATGCACACACTGATGAAATGTTTGAATGGCCCATGTGCATGTCCCTGCTGAGGCCGAACAGGGCTCTGCCTTATTGTTTCAACCCCATCCAGAGATGGGTGGAGGTTGGAGATGGATGGTCAGCGACAGGCAGTGCCAGAGGCTTCGGCTTGGGGCCAGTGGACAGGGCTTGAACTCCAACTCTGGCACCTGTTAGGGGGTTGGCCTCGACAAGTCACTGAACATGCCAAACCTCGTTTTCTCTTTTGTAAAAAACAGAAGAATAGAATCTACAGGATGATTTGTTTTTAGGATTTAAGATTTTCATCTGCCTGAGGGGTGTGTGTGTGTGTGTGTGTGTGTGTGGTGTGGTGCATATGTGTGTGCATACATAATACTTTCCCTAGAAGCAATGATTCAGAATTCAGAGTTCACGAGACATATGGAACATGACTACACAAATAACCAGAATTGACTGTAAGCCAGGTGCTGAGCTGGTCTGGATCCCTGTCAGTTGACCTTTCTCTAACTAGAAGTGGGTACGGGGATCCTAGCTTGGCAAGGCCTGACCACGTGAGCCTAAGGAGCCCTTCTATGACTGTTACACCAGGCGGGCTGGACCCTCCTAATCTGAGGGGAGACTGCCCTGGTTGGGCCTTGGGGAGGACTGTTTTACATGTAGGGTCACAGACTTGTTCCTTCCAGGAGAGGATTTCCCACAGATCTTCCAGGGAGGTCTCAGCTGAATCAAAGGACCACTTCTATTCATGTGGTGGAGATGTTAGCTCCAGAGACACCTCTGCCCTTGGCTTTCTTTTTTGTCCCTTCCTGGAATGAAGTTTGACCATTAAAGCATTAAATGTCACAGTACATGTGTATGTGTATATGTGTGAGCATACATATGTTTACATTTACATATTTATTTGTATGTGAACACATGTTTGTGCATGTGTGAATGCATAGTGCATGTTTATGCATTTACTCACTCACACCTATGTATGTATGTTTATGTACACGTAGTGCATATGCATGCGTGCATGCGGATTTGTGTATATACATGTTGCATATGTGTACTATGTTATTTGTGTGTCTCTGTTTATATTCACATGTTTGTATATGTGTTTATGTATGTGTGTATGTGTTAATACATGTGTGCCAGTATATATTATGGTTCTATGTGCAGGTGTTTGCATATATGGTTTATATGTGTGCATTTACATGTGTGTTTATGTATGTGTATATTTGAATGTGTGTGTGTATTGGTGCATTTATGTGTGCACGTGTGTGTATTGGAAGTGGAGTTTTATATGATTCGAGGGGCAGAGGCAGGCAGCACAGGTGGTGATTTTAAAGGCAGAAGAGAGGTGAACTTCCTCAGTGAGGCAGCTTCCAAGGCTGGAACTGACTTAAAAGATGTCAAAATCCTTTCCTCTTTCAGCGTTTGAACCACAACTCTGATGGTGTCTTCAGCATGATCAGAAAGAAAACAGATTCTCTCCCTTCCCTTTTCTTCTTCTTTCTTTCTGCACCTCTCTTCCTCCCCTGTACTGCTTCCTCTCCCATCACCCCCTTTCCTGCTCAGGTGGTGACTGGATTTCTTTGTTAATAACTATCTGTGGCTTTAAAACCAGCTCCTCCCACACATCCCTGCACTGTGGCCAGTATCACTGTCCTATTTCATTTGTACAGAAGGAGGACCTTCGCCCATGTCCAGCAACCCAGTGAGGGTTGTGGCCATGGCATCGGGTTCTCCCTCTTCCCTCTCAGAGCCATCACGCAAAGCTAACTACTGAGGAGAAAATGGATGTCTCAAGGGAAAAGCAGGAAAATGAGCACATCCAGCATCCTCAAAGGAGAGCATGCTCAAATGGGAGGACACTGACGCCAACACCACAGTGTGAAAGGACTTATAGGGCATTGTGCTCTGATGTGCATTCATTCGACTTTACCATGAGAGATTGGTTGGGAGAGAGTCTGAAGCTTAGGTGCCATACTGAGGAATAGATTAGGCAGAGCTGCCTCCTCAGTATTCACTCATCCACTCATTTGTTTATTTGTGATAGATAATCACTGTGTTCCTATATGTGCCAGGCACTGTTCTAGTGATTGGGATCTTGGACTCTTTCCTGACTCAGTCACTCCAGAATAGCTGGCTGGCTTTGGAGAAAGTGTTTGCATGTTTGGGACCAATAAAACACCAGCATATTTGGGGAATTAATCGCTAGGAAATCCCTTATTTTATGTCTCCCTTTCACTTTCAGCAACTTTCAAGGTCAGGAGGAGTCTCTGGGCTGCCAGGGCTTTGGGTGTGACGATCAGTCCATTTTGTCTGAGAAGGGTTTGAGCTGACTGTCTTCAGAGTCTCTATGCTCCAGCCAGAGTCACTTCTCTTCTGTTTTGTTAGAGATTTGCAGGGCTTAACTCCGCATAAAGTTTTATGTTTTGTTTTGTTTTGTTTTGTTTTGTTTCTGTGGATGAAAATGGGCCACAGGCTATTCTGAGACCTAAAGTAACCACAACGGGTGGTCTGAAATTAAACTTTTAAAATTAAAAAGCAGTTAATGGTGGGTAGTCATATCCTGGACTGGTATCTTCCCTGACAAAGGCCAACCTTTATCTTAACTGGGTCTATTATCCTTGAGCATTTATAATAACATATTAGTGGAATGTCAAAATAACTTTCCTTTTTCTGGACCCTCAAAACACAGGCACCGCTTTGCAGAGACCACAGATCCCCTCATTGTTGAGTTAATTGTTGACTGTTAAGTATCCTATACCCACTTAAGTAAAAGAAGTATGTGTATCATTTTAGTTTTTATCCAACCCCAGAGGTTCCCCCCATTTGCCTTCTCCCACCTCCCTCATCTATCACCAGTAGATTTCATGTAACCTACTTATGTCTCCTCTTTTGATTATAATATATAAAACAGAATGCAAAACTGCCATTCTCCAGAGCATTATCTCAATCTGTTGAAATTCTGTTTTCCAGCAATTGTCAATAGTTTGGTTCAAATTAATTCAAAAAATTCTTTACAGGTTTGAATTCTTCTAATGTTAGCATTTCATTTAAAAGTTGAAATCCCACTATCCTGCTTTTTCATCTTCAGAAGATGAGAAAGAGTAAAAGTCTAAGCAATGATAGCTCACTTGGTTTCTGCCTCAGTTACTTTATCTGGGGTTTGGGATAATGCTAATTGGTAATAGTTTACTAGGTGTACTGGTTAGAAATGCAGATTTTTCTTCAATAGGTGGAGTTACACATTTGTTGATATATATGTGATTTGATATGTATACTATTTTGTTGTATTAACAAGTTTCAAAACTTCATATGTCAAATTTTTTGAAGTTGTTAACATCATGGATATTTTACACTTAAAAATGTTGAATTTCATGTTAATAAAAATAGCATTTGCAGGAAGTTTTAATTCATTACTTTATTTTGAAGAAAAGTGCTGCTGAATACTTCAGGAAGCTTATGGTGAACATGCTCCACCTCAACATACTTGTGAACACTGATTTAAACACTTTAAAAGTGATGATTTTGATGTGAAATACAAAGGTGTCCAGGTCAACTGAAAAAGTTTGAAGATCAACAATGACAAGCATTATTGAATGAAGAGGCATGTCAAATTCAAAAACAACATGCAGAAAGATTAAAAATAGCTCAGCAAACAATTTCCTATCATTTACAAGCAACAGGAAAAATTTTAAAGGAAGGAAAATGGGTGCCACATCAACTGAATGAAAGACAAATGGAAAACCGAAAAGTCATCAGTAAAATGTTGCTTCAACAGCACAAAAGAAAGTCTTTTTTTGCACGGAATTGTGACTGGCGATGAAGAATGAATTTATTCTGAGAATCCAAAATGCACAAAATCATGGGCTGATCCAGGTCAACCATCAACATCTACTGTGAGGCCAAATCACTTTGGAAAGAAGACAAATGCTCTGCATTTGGTGGGATCAGGAAGGTGTGGTGTTTTATGAGCTTCTAAAACCAGGTGAAATCATTAATACTGATTGCTATGGACAACAAATAACCAATTTGAACCACAATTTGATCATGAAACAATCAGAATGGGCAGAACACATGGCAAAATAATTTTGCTTCATGATGATGCACCATTACAAGCTTCAAAACTAGTTAAAGAACGTTAAAATATCTTGCCTGGGAAGTATTAACCCACCCGCCATATTAACCAGACCTTGCTCCTTCAGATCACCACTTATTCCAATGGATGGCACATGCACTTTCTGAGCAACACTTCAAAACATATGAAGAAGTAGAAAATTGGGTCTCTGAATGGTTTGCCTCAAAACAGGAAAAGTTCTATTGGGACAGTATCCACAAATTACCTGAGAGGTGGGGAAATGTGTAGCTAGCAATGGACATTACTTTGAATAAAGCACTTTTGATATTTCTCTTGAAATTACCATGTTTTCTTTGATTTGCTATTATTAACCACTAGTATGTAGAGATTCCTTCATATATTCAAAATAATTTCATATTCAATATGCCATTATATATACATTTCTTTCTCTCAGAGTTATAGAAATGATGGACTAAACAATGATTGCAGTTTCTGGAAAGAAGGAGACCAAGTTGCGAGAACATTTAAATGTATGGCTTCTGTCTGACCATAGAATTGGCTGCAAGAACATATTTTTTCCTAAGCATTGTGATATTATTTTTTAAAAAGTTCATATAGATTTGGGTCTTCATTGTGTCAATAATTAAACAGGACAATCAAGTAAATATTGCAGCTGTCACCTCTTTCCTTCTTCCTTTCCACACAGGCACCTTGACATTTCGTGCTGTCGAAATGGCTGACAATTCTGTTTGCCACTAAAAAACAAACTGCTTTTCTAACCCAAAGGGTCACCCAAATAGTGTCATTCTTATAAGAAAACCTAAAATATATACTTTGATTAAAAGGAAATGTCAACAAGGGAAAATATTGGGCTTTCCTCTTGACTGCTGCCAGTAGCCTTAAAGCAAAGGTTGAGACCATGAGAAATTACAAGTCATCACCAGAAAATGCCCCAGATCCCACAGCACTTTGTAACACAGTGTGCTCTAGGCATGTTTTGTACAGAAGCAAAACTCTACTGATAGATCTGAGTTCCATGACTATTTATTTCTTCTTTCACTAAAAAAAATACTTTTGCTTGTTAATTTAAAATTTATTATAATATGGTTCAGGTATAAAAAAGATTTATATTATTATCTATGTTTAAGATATAAAGGATCACTAACAGCCATATCCTTGTCATCCAGTTAAGAATATTATGAGTATGCTATGATCATATTTCCCCCCTTTAGATAAATATTACTTTGACTTTTGTGTTCATCATTCCCTTGCTTTTTTACTATAGTTTTACTATCTAAACATGAATCCTTAGACTGGATGGCTTTATATTTTTGACCATTTTATGAATAGTATCCTACTGTTTTTATTCTTCTGTGACTGACATTTTTTTAAAAATTAAATCTTTATTATTTAGATTATTACATTTGTTTCTCTTTTTTCCCCTCCATAGCTCCCCTCCACTCGGCTCCCAACCCTTCCCATTACCCTTACCTCCCTCCCTTTGGCCTCATCCATAGGTGTATGATTTTTGTCCAGTCTCTCCCTGTACACCCCTAACCCTTTTCCCCCTGAGAATTATCAGTCCACTCACTTTCTCTGCTCCTGATTCTATTATATTCACCAGTTTATCCTGTTGATCAAATTTTTAATTCACTTAATTTTTAGATTCACTTGTTGATAGATACGTATTTGTTGTTCATCATTTTTTATCTTTTACCTTTTTTTTCTTCCTCTTCTAAAAGAGTACCTTTCAGCATTTCATATAATACTGGTTTGGAGTTGATGAACTCCTTTAGCTTTTTCTTCTCTGTGAAGGTCTTTATCTGCCCTTCAATTCTGAATGATAGCTTTGCTGGATAGAGTATTCTTGGTTGTAGGTTCTTGCTGTTCATCACATTGAATATTTCTTGCCACTCCCGTCTGTCCTGCATTGTTTTTGTTGAGAAATCAGCTGACAGTCAGATGGGTGCTCCCTTATAGGTAACTAACTGTTCTTCTCTTGCTGCTTTTAATATTCTCTCTTTGTCTTTTGCTCTTGGTATTTTAATTATGATGTGTCTTGGTGTGGTCCTCTTTGGATTCCTTTTATATGGGGTTCTGTGTGCTTCCTGGACTTGTAAGTCTATTTCTTTCACCAGATGTGGGAAGTTTTCAGTCATTATTTCTTTAAATAGGTTTTCAGTATCTTGCTCTCTCTCTTTTTCTGGCAACCCCACAATTCTGATGTTGGTACACTTGAAGCTGTCCCAGAGGCTCCTTACATTATCTTCACATTTTTGGATTCTTTTCTCTTCTTGCTTTTCCAGTTGAGTGTTTTCTGACTCTTTATATTTCAAATTTATTACTTGATTCTTGCCTTCCTCTAGTCTGCTGTTAGGTTTCTGTATAATATTTTTTATTTCAGTCAGTGTATGTTTAATTTCTAGTTGGTCCTTTTCCATCTCTAGTTGGATCTTTTCCATCTCTAGTTGGTTCTTTTTCATCTCCTCTTGGGTCTTGCTAACTTTATCCAACTTTTCTGGGATATTTTTGAAAAACCTTATAAGCATGGTTTTGAACTCTATATCCAGTCATTTCTTTTCCTCCATTTCTTTTGTTTGTGATCTCTTCCCTTGTCTTTGCATTTTCACTATGCCGGGAGAACTTCTGTGTTGGATTCAGCCTTATGATACCAGACTTGCAAAACTGCAAAAGCCTCTGTTGAGCTTGGGATGGGTGGAGTCTCAGGGCTTAAGGGACTTCCTTGCCCTCCACGGCCCCTGAGTCTCACGTGACTGGGTAATCGCTAGAGCAGTCCCTGTGCATGTGTGCCCTTGCAGTGCCTCTAGACTGCTGCTCCTCTGGCTCTCCTGCGCTCCGGGACCATATGAGTCTGGGTCCCCAGGGTTTTGCCTGAAACTGGGGTTTAGTGGAGTTAGAAGTGGCGCAGTGGGAGGGTCTGTCTCCCACCCACTCGTGAAAGCCAGTGGCAAAATCAGCAGTCAGTCCTCTGGGCACATTGTCGTGCGCATCACCAGACTCCCCTAAACTTCCGTGCACTTCTCCCTTTTCACAGTCTAAACTCCACCCCCCCCCTTTTTGAGTTTCGGCTGGATCTGGGGTTTAGTGTCATAGGATAAGGTGTTCAATGCCATTGAGAGTCTCCGTCTCCCTCCCGCCAGAGAAAGCCAGCCAGGTACTCCAGCACCCGCTCTCTCCATGCACGTGTCTCTGTACCTCAGCTTTTTGCAGCTCCTCTGGGTCTCTGTGAGCCCCTCTCTTTCTTTCTAGTTGTAGAATTTCCACTCAGCCAGCTTTCCTGTGGTTCTGGATGATGTCCGTTCTGTCTTTTAGTTGTAGTTTTGAAATTGTTGTGCGAGGCAGCAGTGTAAGTGTTTGCCTATGCCGCCATCTTGGATTCTCTCCCCTGTGACTGACTTTTTGAATTCCATGTGTCATAGATGCATTCTGAGAAAAAAATCAGTGTTTGCAATTATGTTCAGTTAATTGTAACTGATCTATAATATTCCATGGAAGGAATGGGCTGAAATATACACAATCTATTTAATAAAAGAGTAATATGCAAATTAACCACCACTGTGCTACACCCACAAGCTATGCCCACCAGCCAATCAGGAGCGAGTATGCAAATTAACCCAACCAAGATAGCTGTGGCCACGGAGCAAACAAGAGGCTTGGGTTTCCCCGGCAATAGAGGAAGCCAAGCTGTGTGCATATCCTGGCAGGCCCAGGCCTCCACTCAAGGCTACAAAATTTCAATCATAGAAGATAAATAAATCCCAGATACGAGGGCCTCCGCTTGGGTTGCTGGGGGGTGTGGCCAGCCTGCAAACCACCACAGGCCCCTCACTCAGGCCACCCCACACCTCAAGGGAACCCCTACCCTGAACTGGGACACCCTTCAGGGCAAACCAGCTGCCCTCCTCCCCCCAAACCAATGCACCAAGTCCTCTATCCTATCTAATAAAAGAGTAATATGCAAATTGACCATCACTCCAACACACAAGATGGCTGCCCCTATGTGGTCAAAGATCCTGCCTTCATGTGTACACAGATGGCTGCCACAAGATGGCCAGGAGGGAGGGGAGTTGGGAGGGACCAGGTCTGCAAGAGAGGGCAGTTGTGGGCAATCAAGTCTGCAGGGTAGGGCAGTTAGGGGTGACCAAGCCAGCAGAGGAGAGAAGTTGGGGGGGGTTGGGGCCTGCAGGGAAAGGCAGTTGAGGGGGGATCCATGCCTGCAGGGGAGAGCAGTTTGGGGGTACCAGATCTGCAGAGAAGGGAAGTTAGGGGTGACCAGGCCTGCAGGGGAGGTCAGTTAGGAGTGACCAGGCCTGCAGGGGAGGGAAGTTTGGGGCAATCAGGCTGGCAGGGGAGTGGTTAGGGGGTGATCAGGCTGGCAGGCAGAAGCAGTTAGGGGCAATCAGGAAGGCAGACAGGTGAGCAGTTGGGAGCCAGCAGTCCTAGATTGTGAGGGGGATGTCCAACTACCCGTTTAGGGGTTCCATATTGGAGAGGGTGCAGGCTGTGCTGAGGAACAACCTCCCATGCACAAATTTTTATATTGCATTGGTTTAAAAACTTCTCTCTCATCCTGACCCAAGTACAGAGAATGAAGTTAATCATCACATACCTCAGTTCATGGCACACCTCTCTCTCTATATATATATACTAGAGGCCCAGTGCACTTAGACCCACTCCTAGGGGAGTGGACCTAAGCTGCAGTCAGACATCCTTAGCACTGCCCAGAAGGCATAGAGGCTCCCACCACCATTGCTGAGCTTGCAGCCATCAGCTAGGCTTGTGGCTGAGTGGAGCTCCCCCTATGGGAGCACAGTGACAACCATGGAGAAGCTCTTGCATTGAGTGTCTGCCCCCTGGTGGTTAGTGTGCATCATAGTGACCAGTCATTCCCAGTAGTTCCTCCATTAGGGTCAATTTGCATATTACCCTTTTATTATATACTAGAGGCCCATTGCATGAAGATTCGTGCAAAAATAAAACTTCCTTCCCCTGGCTTCACTCCTGGCCGTCCAGGAGCCTGCAAGTCTGCACTCCTGGCTAGGGCACCACTCCTTTAGCTACCTCCACCCCCTGCTCTCCCCTCATAGCAGGTGTCCTGCCCCACCCAGCCACTCCACACCTGCGAATGCAAATCAATCTGTCATCTTTGTTTGGTTAATTTGCATACTCACTTCTAATTGGCTGATGGGTGCTGTGGACGTATTGCCAATTTTCATATTTATCTTTTATTAGTGTAGATATACACATTTTCCTATGAAAGGACACTGATTCCAGTTTATTTTGTTTTTTGCATTACAAACAATGCTGACATGAACATTCTTCATGCTCCTGGTGCTCCAGTGCAAGTGTCTCTAGGGTATGCTTTTTAGGAATGGAATTGCACAATCATATAGCATGTCCATCTTCAACTTTACCAGGTAATGTCACATTGATTTCCAAAGTGATTGTAATAATTTATACTCTCAATAGTGTTATATAAAAACTCCCATTGTTGTGCAAACTTGCCGACAGTTGGCATTTATAGAAAATTTTGCCTTTTTTGGGGGTGTAAATTGATGTTTGTATTATAGTTTTAATTTGCATTTTCTATACTACTATTAAGGTTGAGTATCTTTGCATACTTTACCATTGGCCATTGTGTTTTCATTTCTGGGAAAATGTTCCTATGTTTTGTCCATTTTTCTATTACCTATCTCTTTGTTAATATTTTATAAATTCTTATTAATGATGGGCATGAATCTTTTGTCAATTATACGGGTTACATATCTTCTGGCTTGGCTTTTGAATAGCTTTAGATCATTGTTGGGTAAAGACATAGTCCAAATTATAATGTCAAAATTGTTAATGTTTACTTTATGGTTTGTTCTTTTTCCATAGTGTCAGAAAAATCTTTCCCACCCAAAGCTCTGAAGATGGTTTTATGTATAATTTTAAAGTTTTGCTTTTTAGAATTAATTCTCTATTCTACCTAAAATTAATTTTTGTGTGTGAAGTACATGTCAGATGTTATTCCTTAAATGGATAACAGGTGCTTCAAGTCGATTTTTGAGTAATCTATTCTCTCCCCACCACCTGCAATGCTGTCTGGGCTTTCTTTGACATTGCATTGGTTTAAAGACTACTCTCCCATCCTTACCTAAGTACAGAGAATGAAGTTAATCATCACACACCTCAGTTCATGGCATATTGTTATTATTGGTTCATTTATGATCTTTTATTGCTATCCTCTCTCTTCCTCCTCTTTTACTTTCTTTTCTATTCCCATTTGCGTCCTTTTCCCAAGGCAATCTTTCTAAACAATGTAATGTGTATCCTTTGTTCTTTTTGTTTGTATATGTTCTTAGAAATAAATATATGTGTGTATAATCAGCTTTATTGAGCTACAATTGACAAATAATAAAATTTTCCATTTTAAGTGTACAGCTCGATGAGTCTTAACAAATGTATGTAAGTTCCACTGTGGGTCTCTGTAGCTAGTACATTTCTTCTTCCCTAGCCTCTGGCAACAACTGATTTGCTTTCTGTTTCTGTGTTTTTCCCTTTTCTAGAATTAAATATAAATTAAATAACATTGTAGTCTTGTGTGTCTGACTTTTCTACTTGGCATAATGCTCTACTTGGCATAATGATCCAACCATGTTGCTATCTTTGGCAATAATTCATTCATTTCCATTGCTGAATAGGATTCACTATATGGGATATATCACTATCTGTTTATTTTTTATTATTATTTCTCTTTATAAAATAAATTTTGTCTTCAACTTTTCTTCTTATTGAATTTGCTAGAGCCCCAGTGCATGCAATTCATGCACTGGGGGTTGGACATCCTCACGCCATTGCCAGCTATGAGCCCAGTTTTTGGGGGCTCTGCTTCATGCTGGTTTCCCTCTGTATGTGGGGCAAATGGTGAGGTGATCAGGGGCCCCAGAAGCTGGGCTTGCAGCTATGGCTGAGTTGCACTCTTCCTGTGGGAAAGCACTGACCACTAGGGGGCAGCTCCTGCATTGAGCATCTACTCCCCGGTGGTCAGTGCACATCATAGCAACCATTTGTTCTGCAGTTCAGTCAATTTGTATATTAGCCTTTTATTATATAGGTTTGGGGTGACATTGATTAACAAACTATACAGGTTTCAAGTGAACACATAATCTGTATACTGTATTGTATGTTCATCACTCCAGTTTATTCATTCACTGGTTGATTGATATCTGGGTTGTTTCCAGTTTGGGATGGTATTATGAATAAATTAACTATCAATATTATGTACAAGACTTGGTGTGGACATATATCTTCATTGCTTTAGGTGGCTATCTAGAAGGAGAATTTCTGGTTTATATGATAAGTATATATTTAACTTGATAAAAATTGTCAATGTGTTTTCCAAAGTGGTTGTATAATGTGAATTCTTACCAGCAAAGAATGAGAATTCCAGTTTCTTTGCATTCTCACAAATAAAAATAGTCAGTCTTTAAAATTGTTGCTCCTATAGTGGCCATGTTGTGCTATCATCTTGATCTTACTTTGCATTTCTTTAATGAATAATAATGTTGAACTGTTTTTCATGGGCTATTTGCCATTCTTCAGGCTGGGGGGAATTGTTTAAAATCTTTTGCCTTTCTGTATTGTTGTTGTTTTTCCAGCTGATTTTCTTTTATTTACTGAACTGCAGAAGTTTCTTGTACATATTCCAATGAAAGTCCTGATTCAGATATATGTTTTACATATATTTTCTCCCAGGATGTGACTTGACTTTTTATTTTTCAAAGTTTTAAAACTGATTTTGAGAGAGAGAAACACACACACACATACACACACACACACACACACACACACACACACACACAGATAGAAAAAAGAGATAGATAGATAGATAGATAGATAGATAGATAGATAGAGAGATTTGTTGTTCCACTCATGCTCACTTATGCATGCATTGGTTGCTTCTTGAGCCCTGACTGGGGGTTGAACACACAACCTTGGCTTATCGGGACGATGCTCTAATTAATTGAGCTATCTGAACAGAGCTTGATTTTTTATTTTCTAACAGTACCCTTTAAAAAATTAAATTTAGATTAATCAAATCAGATTATTAAATTTTTCTTTGATGGTTTATGTTTCTGTGCCTTGAGAAATCTTCCTCCCTCCCTCCCTCCCTCTCTTCCTCCCTTCCTTCCTTCCTTCCTTCCTTCCTTCCTTCCTTCCTTCCTCTCTCTTTTTCACTACAGTTTACTTTCAATATTATTTTGAATTGATTTCATGTGTAGCAGAGTATGGGTAGACAATCATATACTGTACTTTACAAAGTGTTCCCCCTGATATTTCCAGCACCCACTTGACACTATACATAGTTTGAATGTTATTGACTATATTCCCTATGCTGTACTTTATAATCCTGTGAATATATTGTAACTATTAATCTGTACTTCTTAATCCCTTCACCTTTTTTCATCCAGGCTTTACCTCCTTTCCCCTCTGCTCTATGAGTCTATGAGTCTGTTTCAATTTTGTTTGTTCATTGATTTTGTTCTTTGGATTCCACATATAAGTGAAATTATATGGTATTTGTCTTTCTCTAATTTTTTATTAAGCATAATGCCCTTTAGGTCCATCTATGATGTTGCAAATGGTAAGAAGAGATAGAAGAAATTATTATTATATTATTATTATATTATTATTATTATTATTATTATTATTATTATTATTTTGTAATTGAAGTTCACAGATAGGTTTTAATATGTTTTCTTCAGGAAGGTTTAATACTTTAAACTCTTACCTCTACGTCTTTGATCCATTTTGAGTTATGTTTTAATATGGTGTGAGGTTGAGTTTTAGATGAAGTCCACTGGGATTTTAAAGTTGCAATATGTATATAGATCAATTGAGAAAAAATCGATATTTTAACAATATTGAATCTTCTCATCTATGAAATGGCATATTTCTTCATTTATTTGTGTTTCCTTTAATTTTTATCAGCTATGTTTTCATTTTCAGTATATTTCACTTCTAATTGTTTGTTGTTTGTATATAGAAATGCAATTGGTTTTTGTTAATTGTCTTGTATTTTGAAATCTTGTAAAATCCCTTATAAGTTCTCATGGTGTTTCAATGGGTTCCTTAGAATTATATTATTGCACTTGTAAAGAAACAGGATTTTCTTTTGTTTTCTCCCCAATTTAGTCCTTTTTTTTTAAAAGTTTTGTTTTGTCTTTTTATACTAACTAGGTACAAAATTTAATAGAAGTGGTGAGAATGGACATTCTTACTTTTTTCTAAATGAACATATTCCTTCTTTCATAATTATGTCTGTTAACTGCAGATTTTTAGTAGATGCAATTAATCCAGTTGAAGAAATTTCTTCTAGTCACACTTGGCAGAGAGTTTTTATCATGAATTAGAGGCCTGGTGCACAAATTCATACACAGGTAGGGTCTGGCTATCTGTCTGGATCAGGGCTGATTGGGCCGGGCCAGCCAGAGGGAGGGGCCGTGGGCAGTTGGCTGGCCGGCCCCACCCCTGATTGAGATGGGGGGGCCTACCATGGGAGGGGCCATGGGTGGTTAGCCAGTTGGCCCCACGCCCTAGTTGAACTCCTGGTTGAATTTCCAGTTGAGAGGCCATCCCTCCGGTCTCTGCTTCTGTCATCATATTCATTTCCTCCAATTTGGACTTCTCCTACACCCTATTGTAAGGACCACTGTGATTGCATCAGGCCCAAATGGATAATCTAGAACAGTGATTTTCAAACTTTTTCATCATCATGGCCCACATGAACTAATTACTAAAATTCTGCGGCACACCAAAAAACATATTTTTTGCTGATCTTACAAAAATAGGTATAATCTTGATTTATTCATACTGGATAGTTATGATTGTGTTAGATGCTGTCATTTTTTTTACTTGACAATCTAAAGGAAGAAAGATCAGTGCCCCTGACTAGTTAGGTATTGCTTATTTTAAAAATTCTTGCAGCACACGAGTGTGCCATGCATGCAGGTTGAAGATTGCTAATCTAGAATGATCTCCCCATTTCCAAATCATTCCTTTAATCAGACTTGCAATGTTTTTTTCTGCCATGTCAGGTAATATTCACAGGTTCCAGGGATTAGAAGGTGGACATATGAGAGGAGCATTATTCTGCCTACCACATATGTTCATGAGAGTATCTAGTTATCTTTTTTGGGAAGTCTCATATAGTTTTGGAAGTGTTCCATCTTATTCTATTTTCTGAAAGTATGTGGGTTAATCTGGTATAATTTCTGCCTTAAGAGCTTGGTAGAATTTATTAGTGAAGCAATCTACTCCCCAGAAATTTCTTTCCTGAGTATCTAATATAGATCAGGACTTCCTGCTACACTTTTAAAAATACCCTATATTGCAATGGCTGGTGGCTCAGTGTTTAGTCTTGGGTTTGATTCTTGATCCAGGACATGTATCTGGGTTACAGTTTTGATCCTTGGCCCCAGTTAGGGTGCATGCAGGAGACAACTAATCAATGTGTCTTTTCCAAATCAATGTTTCTCTTTCTCTCTTTCTCCTCCTCCTGCCATCACTTCTGCTCTCTCTTAAAAAATCAATGGGAAAAAAATATCCTCATGTGAAGATTAACAACAACAAAAACAATACCCTATACTCTTTCCTCAGAGCACTCAACCCAATTTATAATGATATGTGTATATGTGTCATATTTGACTTATGTTTCTTTACCAGTGTATAGAGTATGCCTATCTCTTTCACTGATGAATCCCCAGAATCTACCACTAAACTAGGCACATATTAATGACTCAATGCATGTTTTGAATGAATGAATGAATTATTGTGCCATGACTCCCCTGTAGTTATATAATAAAATTTATCTCACTTTCCTTTCAAAAAAATAAGGGTGCTTACTTTTATGTATTTTTAATACTTAAGAATTTTTTTTTTCAGTTTTATTGAGGTACAAATGACAAAATTATAAGTTCTTTTGGATTAAGGTAGCTCAAAGCAAAAGTTGGTTTTTAGTAACTGAAAGTGTCTTAGAAATAGCCAGGAGGAGGCTACTATTTTGTGAAAAGGTGAGGCTGATGTTATGTTTCCAGGTAAGTTAGAAAGAAACCTCCATGAGCCTGAGAATGATGGGAAAATACAGTGATATGAAGTGTTATGGGCTGAATGTTTGTGTCCTTCCAAAATTCATATGCTGAAGCCCTAACCTCAATGTGTTGATATTTAGAGGTGGGGCTTTTGGGAGGTGATTAGGATTAAATGAGGTCATGAGGTTGGGGTCATGGCATTGAGGAAAGGCCACATAAAGACACAGTGAGAAGTTGGCTGTCTATAAGTTAGTAAGAGAACCCTCTTCAAGAACAGAATCTGCTGGCACCTTGATCTCGCATTTCCCAGCCTTCAGAACTATGAGAAACAAATGTTTTTATTTAAACCACCTAGTCTGTGATATCTATTATGGCAGCCCAGGGATGACTAAGACAGCAAGTCATATGCTTTCTGTTTCATTCACTCCATTCAGGCCTCACAAGACCAGTGTCCTTCCCAAGGCTAGCCTGCTGGGGTATGCAAATGAGCAAGGCCAAAGAAAGAATGCATCAGAGGCCTCAGGAATAAAGAAGTGGACAGAAGCAGCCTGCAGCCTCTTTTTCTGTAGACACTGCCAGGTCTTCAACCTTGCTTCTGTAGGTCCGTGCATTGCTGCACTCTCTTACTCTAACTTTTCTTCTTTCTTTTCTAAAGACACACACACACACACACACACACACACACACACACACACAAACACACACACACACACACACCCCTCCAACTTCATAAACACATCTTCAAACATAATAGATGCCATGAATAAAGTTTCCTCCATTTTTAACACCTAAATTTATTAAAATATAAAAGAAATAAAGATCAGCTTAGACTGAACTTTTACTTCCAACTTAATTTTTTTCTTTGTAGAAATACATGTATATCCTCAATTTTTCCAGCTTGACTCTATCACTTCAACATGGAGGGCTTAATGGGATATGGAATTCCTTAGGCAACCACACTTGCCTAATTCATTGATATTGCTCTGAATTTAGTCACCAACTATACATTTTGAAAGTTTGCAAGGATTCAAAAAACCTCTGTAGAAGAAAGTCAAGAAAAATAAAAAATGTCCTCAGACGACCTTTGTTTACTCAATTTGACAAGTATAGATTATGTTGTTTGAAATGCTTTCCTTCTGCTAGGAAGTGACCTTTAGTGGAGTCTATGAAGAAAATAAAGTCCTTGTATTGTTATGCACTGCTCTACTATTTTTGAAAGGACATAGATTTGAAATGAAAGACTTATTGAGTCATCTGGTCCACTATGCTAGGATAGATTCTTTCTTTCTAGTACCTCATTCAACCTGTAGTGTTTGTGCATTTTATTGTCTACAATTTCTTACATATAGCAAAGTTGCACAAGGCCAGAGTAGAGTCCAATTTATCTTTAGATATGTGTACCTAACTTGGCAAATGTACCAAGTAGATGCTTAATATATATTTTTCAGTAGAATTTAATTGATATTTTATCTGAAGACAAATCTTTGATATAGATATATTTTGTAGTTTACTTACTGAATTAATATTTATTACCTGCAATATATGAAGCATTGGTTATCTTATCCTATCTAATAAAGAGGGAATATGCTAATTGACTGCCATGCCCTCAAAGATGGTGGCTCTGCTCAGCCCTACTGGGGTACCTGCCTCTGGAATCGCCCAGTTCCCTTAGCCCACCAGCCGTCCAGGGCCCGCCTAAAGTGCAGGCAAGCCTTGGCTGGCACTGCCAGCAGTGGCAGCAGCAGAGGTGTGATGGGGCGTCACCTTCCCCTGATCTCTGGGTCACTTCCTGCCGCTGAGGGCTCCTGGACTGTGAGAGGGGGCAGGCTGGGCTGAGGGATTTCCCTCTCCAGTGCATAAATTTTCATGAACCAGGCCTCTAGTTTCTTGACAAAAACAGATTCATCCATCTTCAGAAATAAATATGATAAAACACCTGATACAATTGAATGCTTAATAACTGACCTTATGATGCTTAGCTAAAAAAAGAATCAATTCTCTTTAAAAAGGAGAACTTTGAAAAGAATGCAAAATACTCTCTCTTGCCTCATTTTTTTCCCCTAAAAGCATGTCATAATCGACACTATAGGCAAACAAAAGAACTTCCTAGCAGAATGATCTTAATTTTATGCTCTACATACATTTATCTATAGGAAAAAATAAATACATAAATGCATACCATGTACAGATTATTTTTAAAGAAATGCTTATGGGCGATGCCTACATTTAGGTACTAGGATTCTTGAAGACTAATGTTAAAGGGATTGCTATCAGAAGACTTATGTGTCCACACATTGTTATTCTGCATATTTATTCTTCTTTGGAAACTGTGAGGGAAGAAGAAGAGGTTTTGTAACCAAAAATGCAGGTTGGGCTGTCTGCCACCATGAAAGCCAAACTCCTGAGACAGGTGCTTGTGCAAAAGGAAACAGGTTTCATTCAGGTGCCTGACCTGGAAGAATGGTAGATGCCTGTCTCAAAGACCATTTGTTTTCCTGCTCAAGCCCTGGTTCTTACAGGGCTAAGGAGTGTGGGGCAGGGGGAGGGCTCCCCCCCCCCCCGCCGCCCTAATTATCTTGCTAGCTTTCATCCTGCAGCTATCGTGGCCAATGGGGAAAACTCTCTGCTGCTCCATGTCTCTGGTAATGGAGAAGGGTGCTGCAGCATCAGCCATCCGAAAGCATGGAGATGCCACAACCCTCAGCACACCTTGACACTGGACATGTCACCCGCACAGCCAGGGAAGTGGTGGGATCCCAGCCGCCCCTGCATCCTCTGCATGACCCTTCAAAAATGGCCAGCCAGCCTGAGCTCCACCTGATGCCTGTCTACAGTAACAATTGTTCTTAGGCAACAATGAATAAAGCATATGGTAAAATTAAAATTTGCCAAAGTAGAAAGTTGCCACTTAAACATCTGAAGCTATTCCATAATTCTTTAAAATAATCCTTGGTGTTATTATAAAATGATGCCATCAGTTTTAAAGAGAATTCTTTCCTCACAGCCACCTTAGGAAACAGCACAACAGCCTCAAGAACCATAGCCTCACTATGCTCCCAGAAGTGTTTACCTTTTTGTTAATTAGAACTTCTTTGGTTCAGTCTAGGATTTCAGCTTTTTCCACTCTTGCTTTGACTGTGACACCATTTAAAATCTTTGGTAATATATGATCTCATCCCTTTATTTCAGTTAATGGTGCTTGTGAAATGCAAATCCTTAAATCATAATCTCATATCACACTAAATTTTTAATCTGAGTTTACACTGATTATTCTGTCATCATCTTGTTTTTATTTGCAATAGAACGTTAAGAGAGGAAATGCCTCAGTGTATCACCATGCAGAGCTGGTTTCATGGGCCATGCTCTTCATGCTTCTTTTAATGCTTTGCTTTTGCCATCTTGAAGATCTTAATACTTACTGAGCAAGAAACCCACATTTTCATTTTGCACTGAGCTCCTTGAATTATGGAGCTGGTCTTGTCCCACCAGCCCTGATTGGTTTCCAAGCAGAAAGCTGGAATTGGATGAAACACTAAAAAAGACTGCCTTGATGTGGTTGAAAACACAAAGTGGATTTTTTTGCTGTGTTTGTTTATATTTTCTGAATAGAGCAGGAAATCTCAATTCTTCTTGGGAAATAGAAGTGGGGGTTTGTTATGCTACTGGCTGGCTATTATTCCTTACAATGTACCTTAAGTCTAGTATATGTGCCAAGTAGCATGAAAGGAAAAAATAAAAAGAAGGAGCAGCATACAAAAGCAGCCAGGTGTAGATGGCAGTCCAAAGTTGTTCATGTTGCCAGTCACACTTTCCTCAAACACTTGGCTGCCCTAGGACACAGGGTATAGCCAAGTATTTCAAACCACTTTGTGTTAAGTTCTGACATAATAAAGTAAATATAATCCATATGTTTCTGAATCATTTATTCCTAACTCATCAAAACATTATTCTTAAAGGCCCTTTGAGGTCACGAAAAATCTCAGAAGCTCATAGACGATTTCTTGCCCCATTTATGCTAAAATTAAAAATAGAAAATTGAAGATTATGTCAAATATTTGAATCAAGAAGTTGTAGAATGTGGTTTGGAAAACAAAATGTGGCCAAGTGTTTTCAGTTAACCAAGGAATCCACTTCATGTTCTCCTACTCTCATCTCCAGCACAAACTCTGTGGTAGCTCTTTTCAGTTCTGGCTGACTTGCACTAATGCCAATCAAGATCAACTAGTTACTGCCTTCAAGATCATCTTCTGTCAAAAAACATCCTTAATGGACAATCTAAATAGAGAGAATAATATATGGTCTCAGATGATCAGATGACAGGCAGGGTGCATTCCATTTCTACATTAGGGTTTTTGATGGTCTTTGGTGGGTCTTTATTCTGTTAGGACCATGATTGTTAGGACCAGGCTTCAATGACACTCCATGCCACTGAGACTGTCATATGCTTTTTGCTTTTTTGTAAATATTTTCTCTCTTTTCCATGTCCAGCGCTAGAGAGTGGGTCCAATTCCTGAGTGGAGGTGGCTGGGGATTGAGAAATAAAAGAAAGCGACAAGACAGAGATAGAAAGAAAAGCTGGTGCTGTGTGAACCACTGCCCTCTGCTGATGGAGACACAGTGACCTAGAGCCTATGCAGTGTGTTTATTTTATACCTCAAATACCAGGAAGTTTCATGAAAAGGCCAAGACAAAGGAGATTATTTGCATTCTTGAGTAGGCCCAAGCATTCCTGGTGCTTGACTGGATTTATATATCAAAACCCACTACCTGACACCTGAGCTGAAATGAAGGTCAAGCTGACAACACCCTTGCTCTTTTGGCAAGGCATATTCCCAGGGTGTGGCTTTGCCGATGCCACTGGGTTCAGCTGACCATAATTAAAGAATGCCCATGTGCCTTCCCAGGGGGGCCCTCTACAGCTTTTCATTTTGTTGTCAAGGTGTGCTCATCTGAACCATAGGGGACTTATATTTAGCAAAAGATAGTAACTACTCTATTATGTTTAATGGAATTATGACATTGCTCAACCATTGTAACACAGAGATGATAGTATTTTTCTTTGAAAGCATGGTGTGGGTGCAACCCACCAAAGTATAAGTTTATAGATAAGTCTTCTACATGTTTATATTCCCTCCTGCTTCTTAGCATAATTCTTTACCACCAAAAATCCTCCAGTACATATTTCTGGTATGAATACAATTGAATACAATGCTTTCAATATTATGAGTGGAAGCACAGATGGATTTTCTTTTAATTTTTATTTTTATTAATATGTTATATGTGTACATATCTTCCCCTTGCCTTCCACCCCCATTCCCATGCATGTCCTAACCCCCCAGTGTCTTGTGTCCATTGGTTATGCTTATGTGCATGCATACAAGTCCTTCAGTTGATCTCTTATCTATCCCACCTCTCCCTAACCTTCCCACTGTAGTTTGATAGTCTGTTTGATGCTTTACTGCCTCTGTATCTATCTTTTTGTTCATCAGTTTATAATGTTCTTTATTATCCATAAATGAGTGAGATCATGTGGTATTTTTCTTTCATTGATTGGCTTATTTCACTTAGCATAATGCTCTCCAGTTCCATGCAGGTCGCTGCAAATGGTAAGAATTCCTTCTTTTTAATGGCAGCATAGAATTCCATTGTGTAGATGCATCATAGTTTTCTGATCCAATCATCTGCTGACAGTCATCTTGGCTGTTTCCAAATTTTATCTATTGTAAATTGTGCTGCTTTTAACATAGGGGTGCTAATATCCTTCTGATTGTGTTTCTAGTTTTTTGGATATATTCCTAGGAGTGGAATTACTGGGTCAAATGGGAGTTCCACTTTTAGTTTTTTGAGGAAACTCCATACTGTTCTCCACAGTGGCTGCACCAGTCTGCATTTTCACCAGCAGTGCACAAAGGTTCCTTTTTTTTCGCATCCTCGCCAACACTTGTCATTTGTTGATGATTGCTATTCTGACAGGTATGAGAGGGTATTGCATTGTCATTTTGATTTGCATCTCTTGGATAATTAATGACTTTGAGCATGTTTTCATGTGTCTCTTGGTCTTCTATCTTCTTTAGAAAAGATTCTATATAGGTTCATTGAACATTTTTTTTTATTGGATCATTTATCTTCCTTTTATTCAGTTGTATAAATTGGCTGTAGATGTTGGAGATTAAACCTTTATCAGTGATAACATTTGCAACTATGTTCTCCCATACAGTGGGCTTTCTTATTATTTTGTTGATGGTTCCTTTTGCTGTGAAAAAGCTTTTTATTTTGATGTAGTCCCATTTGTTTATTTTCTCTTTAGCTTCCATTGCCCTAGGAGCAGTATCAGTGAAGAAGTTCCTTTGGCATATATCTGAATTTTTGCTGCCTGTGGATTCCTTTAGTATTTTTATGATTTCTCATCTGTTTAAGTCCTGTATCCATTTTGAGTTTATTTTTGTGTGTGGTGTAAGTTGGTAGTCTAGTTTCATTTTTTTTTTTGCATGTATCTCTCCAATTTTCCCAACACCATTTATTGAAGACACTGTCTTGACTCCATTGTATGTTCATGCCTCCTTTGTCAGATATTAATTGAGCATAATAGTTTAGGTCAATATCTGGATTCTCTATTCTATTCCATTGTCTGTTCTTGTGCCAGTACCAGGCTGTTTTGAGAACAGTTGCTTTGTAATACAGCTTGAAATCTGGTATTGAGATCCCATCTACTTTATTCTTCTTTCTCAGGATTGCTGTGGCTATTTGGGGTCTTTTTTTTGTTCCAGATGAATCTTTGGAGAGTTCTTTCTAGGTCTGTGAAATACTCTGTTTGTATTTTAATGGGAGTGCATTGAATCATAGATTGCTTTGGGTAGTATGGATATTTTAATAATGTTGATTCTCCCAATCCATGATCATGATATGCTCTTCCATCTGTTTATGTCTTCCTCAATCTATTTTTTCAGTGTCCTATAGTTTTCCATGTATAGGTCTTTTACCTCCTTAGTTAAATTTATTCCTAGGTATCTTAATTTTTTTAATGTGATGGTAAATAGAATTGTGCTTTTAGTCTCTCTTTCTGTAAGTTCACTATTAGTTTATAGAAATGCCATAGATTTCTGGGCATTAATTTTGTATCCTGCTACATTGCCAAATTCATTTATTAAGTCTATTAGTTTTTTGATGGAGTCTTTTGGTTTTTTTATGTACAATATTATGTCATCTGCAAAGGACAGCTTAACTTCTTTTCCAATTTGGATGCCTTTTATTTTTTCTTCTTATCTAATTGCAATGGCTAATACTTCCAGTACTATGTCGAACAGGAGTGGTGAGACTGAGCATTCCTGTCATGTTCCTGTTCTTAGGGGAAATGGTTTTAGTTTTTGCCCACTGAGTATGATGTTAGCTGTGGGTTTATCATATCTGGCTTTTATTATTTTAAGGTATGATCCTTCTATTCCCACCTTGTTGAGAGTTTTTATCAAGAAAGGGTGTTAGATTTTGTCAAATGATTTTCTGCATCAATTGGTATGACTATGTGATTTTTCTCCCTCAATTTGTTTATATGATGTATTATATTTATTGATTTGTAGACATTGTACCATCCTTGCATTCCTGGGATAAATCCTACTTAGTCATGGTGTATGATCTTTCTGATGTATTGCTGGATATGATTTGCTAGAATTTTGTTGAGGATTTTGGCATCTATGTTAATGAGGGATATTGGCCTATAATTCTCTCTTTTATTGTGTTGTCTTTATCTGGTTTTGGTATAAGGCTGATGCTGCCTTCATAGAAGGTGCTTGGAAATGTTCCTTCCTCTTGAATTTTTTGGAATAGTCTGAGGAGGATAGGTTTTAATTCTTCCTTGAATGTTTGATAAAACTCTCCTCTGGCCCTGGGGTTTTGTTTGCTGGAAGCTTTTTGATGACTGCTTCAATTTCTTCCATAGTTATTGGTCTATTGAGATGTTTAGATTCTTCTTGATTGAGTTTTGGAAGGTTTTATTTTTCTAGGAAATGTTCATTTCCTGTAGGTTGTCCAGTTTGTTGGAATAGAGTTGTTCATAGTATTTTTTTTTTTAACAATCCTTTGTATTTCAGTGGGGTCTATTGTGATTTCATCGCTTTCATTTCTGATTTTGTTTATTTTAACCTTCTCTCTTTGCTTCTTGGTGAGCCTAGCTAGAGGTTCATCAATCTTGTTTATCCTTTCAAAGAATCAGCTCTTGGTTTTGTTGATCTTTTGTATTGTTTCTTTGGTCTGTATGTCATTTATCTCTGCTCTGATCTTTACTATTTCCTTCCTTCTGCTCACTCTGGGCTTTTCTTATTGCTCTCTTTCTAACTCTTTAAGTTGTAGGGTTAGGTAATTTATTACCATTGTTTCTTGTTTTTTTTTGCAGTAGACTTGTAGAGCTATGAACTTCCCTTTCAAGATTGCTTTCACTGTGTCCCATAGATTTTGGATTGTTGTGTTTTCATTGTCATTTGTTGCCATGATGTTTTTATTTTATTTTATTTCTTCCTTGATCTCTCTGGTTACGCAGTTGTTGTTTAATAGCATGCTGTTTAGTCTCCATGTGTTTGATTTCTTTGGATTGTTTTTATTGTAGTTGATTTCCATTTTATGCCACTGTAATCTTAGAAGTTGCTTGATGTGATTTCTATCTTCTTGAATTTGAAGAGACTTTGCCTGTGACCCAACATATTGTCTATCTTTGAAAATGACCCATGTGCACTTGAGAAGAATGTATATTCTGTGGCGTTGGGGTGAAATGTTGTGAAGATGTCAATTAATTCCATCTGGTCTAGTGAGTCATTTAGGATTGATGTTTCTTTTCTGATTTTTTGTTTAGAGGATTTGTCCAATGGTGATAGTGGGGTATTAAAGTCTCCTACTATGATTGTATTGCCTTCAATTTTCCCCTTGATATCCTCCAGAAGTTTTTTTTTTAAATATATTTTATTGATTTTTCACAGAGAGGAAGGGAGAGGGATAGAAAGTCAGAAACATCGATGAGAGGGAGACATCAATCAGCCGCCTCCTGCACGCCCCCTACTGGAGATGTGCCCGCAAGCAAGGTACATGCCCCCGACCGGAATCGAACCCGGGACCTTTCAGTCTGCAGGCCGACGCTCTATCCACTGAGCCAAACCGGTCTCGGCCAGAAGTTTTTTTTTTTTTTAATGTATTTGGGTGCTCCTGTATTGGGTGCGTATATATTTATCAGAGTTATTTCTTTTTGTTGGATTGCTCCCTTCAGTATTATGAAGTGGCCTTCCTTATCTCTTGTTATGTTCTTTGCTTTGAGATCTAATTTATCAGATATAAGTATTGCTACCCCAGCTTTTTTTTTTTTCATTTCCATTTGCCTGAAAAACTGTTTTCATCCCTTTACCCTTAGTCTGTGTGCATCTTTTTTTCTGAGGTGAGTTTCTTGTAGACAGCAGATATATGGGTCATGTTTTCTTATCCAATCCGTTACCCTATGTGTTTTGATTGGAGCATTTAATCCATTTACATTTAAAGTTATTATTGATAGGTACTTGTTTGTCACTATTTTTATTCTTTACTCCTGTGTTCCTTCTTCACTTCTTATTTCTTTTCTTTCTTTCTTTCTTTCTTTCTTTCTTTCTTTCTTTCTTTCTTTTTTCTTTTTCTTTTTTAAAGGCAGACCCTTTAGCATTTTTTGCATTGCTTTTTTGGTGGTAATAAATTTCCTTAGTCCTTTTTTGTCTGTGAAGCTTCTGATTTCACCTTCAATTTTGATTGATAGCCTTGCTGGGTACAGTATTGTTAGATTCAGACCCTTTGTTTGCATGATTTTGTATATTTCATTCCATTCCCTTCTGGCCTCATGAGTTTCTGTTGAGAAATCAGTCGCTAGTCTGATGGGGGTTCCTTTGTAGATAACTTTTTGTCTCTCTCTGGCTGCTTTTAAGATTCTTACTTTGTCATTGGTGTTTGCCAATTTAATTATAATGTGCCTTAATGTCGTTCTTTTGGGGTTCATTTTCCTTGGGATTCTGTGAACTTCTTGAATTTGTGTGGGTTTTTTTCTTCCCTATATCAAGGAAGTTTTCTGTCATTATTTCTTCAAACAGGTTTTCTATTCCTTGTTCAGTTTCCACTCTTTCTGGGACCCCTATTATGCGGATGTTGTTTTGTTTCCTGTTATTCCAAAGTTTCCTTAGGCTCTCCTCTTGCTTTTTAATTTTTTTTTCCTAGAAGTTGCTGTACTTGTGTATTTTTTCCTACCTTGTCTTCTAGTTCACCGATGCGGTCCTCTGCTTCTTCAAGTCTACTTTTGATGCTTTCTATAGCAGTGATGTCATTTTTCATTTCTTCTTGGTTCTTATTCATTTCCTTTTGGTTCTTACTCATATTGTCGAATTTGTCTTTCATTCTTTTTAGCCACCTTATGACTATTTCTCTGAATTCTTTCTCTGGCAGATTGCTTGCCTCCATTTCGTTTACTTCCCTTTTTGGTGATGCCTGCTTTTCTTTCATATGCGGACCGTTTCTTTGTCTACCCATGGTCTCTCTCTTCCCTGGGTGTCTGTTTATATAGTTCTCTCTCTCCTTATCCCAGGCAAAATATGACCTTTATGTGTGGCATGTGGGACTCCTCTGAGTTCGAGTGTTTTCACCTATTGGGGAGTGTTGTTCTGGGGCTCGTAGCTGTTTGGTGGGTAGTGCAGTTGTAGATTTTCAGACTTATGTAAACATCCACTTTCCCCTTCAAGATGACGCAGTCTCTGCATCTGAGCTGGTGGCTCAGGCAGGGAACCCGGCAGCAGTGGGGGCTGCCCAGTCAGGGGAGCCCTGCCCAGAGCCCCCACCTTCTCCTGATGTATAGTATCTCTTAAATTACCAACAAACACTCACTGTGCGACCCTCAGCTGTTCTCTCTGTATGCTCAGGGAGAAGGCTGGGGATATGTCTGTCTATTTTGCTGTCATTTTTTCTGAAGAACCCACAGATCAATTTTTAAGTGATGATTTCTAAGTGAGTGCCAGAAAAAATTTGAAGACTTTCTAAATTCTCAACACTATCATAACATTTTTATGGAAAAACAGAAACAAATAGGTCAAATAATCAAAGGGTATCCAAAAATCTTATTTTATAATTTCTCCACAAAGGAAGCTACCAAAGAACATAGATATTTGTCTGTTTTAATTGCTGGTGTGTTCTAAGAATTTATAATCTTGCCTAGCATATATCAGTATTCAAGAAAAATTTGTTGAATAACTGTCATTAAGAATGGATGATGGATATTTCTAGAAGCCATTGCTCATTAGTAAGAGCGAAAGCTCTGATTCAGCACTTAGCTTAATTCCCTTTTGCCCTCATCTTACCAATTAGAAAAAGAAATTTTCATTAAACAAATCTCTCACTGCTGCAAACCACTATTATGTCAAATGTGGTCTCCAAATCCAGCATATGATAGCATTGGGAAATGTTACAACTAATAATGAAACATAACTTATTGAATTTATAATTTTTTCCCTGTGAAATGGAACTTTCATACATGCCAACTTTTTAATGGGAAAGTGCAGTAAAGAAGGGATGAAGGCTTTGTAAGCATATTTTATTTTTTAATGGAGCCCAAGTTTTATTTTTATTTTTGTAATTTAAAATTTCTTAAATTTTTTTTCCAATTACAATTTACATTCAAGTAGTATTAGTTTTGGGTATACAGCATAGTGGCTGGATATTTTCCTCCGATATTTCCAGTACCCACCTGGCACCATACTATTTATTACAACAAATTATTTTTTTTTCTGATCTATTTCTTTTAATTTCTGAATCAGGTCATTTATACTTTATACAAAGTTAGTCTTATGATATGTGGTATCTGAAGTACCATATATCTACCATGATGTAATTGATGTGACTATAGGGATAAAGTTTCTTTTATAATCTTTTGACTGTAACTCCATTATTAGCCTTTTCATTTATTTTCCTTAAAGGTGGTTTTAAAATTCAGAACAGACTCACAAGACTATCAAGAGCTAAACTAGATTTTCCTCTTTCATTCTTTTTGGTTTTGTGAATCTTAACATAAATTTTACATAATCTCAATGTGACTTTTGTCCCTATAATATAGTCATTTGGGGTTCTATTTCTGGATGCAGTGCAACTGTGAGTCAGCATCTAGGACAGGGACATGTCCCAGTTGGCATGAATGGTCCTACCCTCCCTCCCTGTGCACATGGCAAACACTGCCGTTCATCCTGGCTCTCCCTTCTGCTGCTAGGGGCCTTGGAAGACTCACTATGGTGCTGTAGCTGCCCACCAAGTAGCTGGGGTTGGCCACTTGCCATCTTTAGCTTGGGTTCTTTCCAAAATGTCACTCTGAAGAATACTCCATTTAAAGTTGTTTCTGTGTGATTAGCATCCATTTTAGTGGTTCTGGAGGGGATTTAGAGCAATTCTGTAGAATGTCCTGATTTTAGACAGAAGAACCTTAAGATTTCTGCCACATACACAGTTCCTGTGCACTTTCTCTTTGAAAGGGTCTCTTCAGTGTAATGATGATAAGCCAAGTCTAAATTCTTATAGCCCAATCAGTGCTTACTGACTGTTTCATTAGTTCCTTTGCAGTTTAAGACCACTTTGCAGTTAGGTTGGGCCACATGACTAGTTCTGGCCAGTGATCCTTTTCTTTCCCTGGTGCGGTGACTTTGTTAACTTTGTTGAGATGGCAGCATCATAAGTTGGAGGGATCCTCAATCTCTGAGTCACCCTGTGGAAAAGAGTTCCCCAAAATTTAATTGGACCTTTATTGTGTTAAGTTGTAGAGACCCTGGACTTCATCTGACATTAATGCTCTACATGAGGAAAATATCACCAGCATGTGAATAGGAAGGATCAAGATTAACTCTAAATTTACTGTCTGACTGGTTTTTACCAGTAAAACCCATAAAAGCCTTGAATGTGAACCTATATTTTCTGCCTCACAGATAAGAAGCAAAGGGTAAATACCCAAAATAAATGAAAACAGGATGTGAACAGGTTATTTGTACACTCATGTGCATAACAGCATTATTTCCAATAACCAAAAGTTGGAACACCCAAGTGTCTGTCAACAGATGAATGAATAAACAAAATGTGGTAAACACATACAATTGATTAGTAGTAATAGTATTAGTAGTATTAATTCTTGATACATGCTACCACATAGAAGAAACTTGACAATAATATGCTAAATAAGATAAGCCAGTCACAAAAGAACAAGGTTTCAATCATATGAAGTACCTGCAATAGTCAAATTCACAGACAGAAAGTAGAATGGTGGTTGTCAGTGGCTGAGAGAGGAGTAATGGGGAACTGTTGTTTAGTGGGTACAGAGTTACCTTTAGGGAAGATGAGAAGTTCTGGAGATGAATAGTGGTGATAATAGCACACAATGTGAATATACCTAATACTAAACTATACACTTAAAAATGGTTAACATGGTAAATTTTATATTCTAAAATTACCAGACTTAAGAAAAAGGAAAAAAAAATTGTTTAACTTCAGCAAGAGGGAGCGCTTACTGATCCTTTTGCCTTCTCTTGTTCTCCCAATTCTCCTTTCCCAGATTCTCCACACAAACTCCTGTAAACCTCCTCTCCAACAGTGTTGCCACATTTCTGTGACCCTCCTAAAAACATTGGGTCTGTCATGTTTACTATTGTGTCTCTAGAAAACAATGCTAAATGCTAACTGGTACCTAGAACATGGTAAGTATTCAATGTTTGAAGCAAAGGATGCTGAAATGTCCTTCTTCCTCCACTGGTGTTCTCAGAAACTACCAGGCGGGGGCAGCACTATTCTAATGAACTCCTAGATGGTGGGGGAAGTGAAGCCTAGGGTCTTTCCTGTGGCCAAAGCCGGTCTGGGACATAAAATTATGGAATGATTTAGTGGTGGGATTATGTCTATTTGCCATGTAGTTAATCTCCAAGAATTAAAGAACTACCCTAAACATCATTAGCCTTCTTTAAAGACTTGTTATATATCTATACTAATAAAAGGTCAATATTCAAATTTGTCAGGACACCTTCACAGTAACAACTGAAGAGCAGGCTTCATGGGGTGACCAGGCCAGCAAGGGGGTTAATGAAGGATGACCAAATAACTGAAGAGCAGGCTTCGTGGGGTGAGTTCCCCAAAATTTAATTGGACCTTTATTGTGTTAAGTTGTAGAGGCCCTGGACTTCATCTGACATTGCCAGGGAGAGCAATGAGGGGCAACCAGGCTGGCAGAGGGGGGCAGTAAGGGGTGACCAGGCTGCAGGGGGGACAGTTAGTGGCGACCAGGCCAGCAGTTGGGCTGACCAGCCTCGGGGGGGGGGGGGGCAATGAGGGGCAACCAGACCCACAGAAGGGGGCAGTGAGGGTTTACCAGGCAGCAGGATAGGGACAGTTGAGGTCAACCAGGCCAGCAGGGGGATATTTGGGGGCAACAAGGCTGGAAGGGGGGCAGTTACAGGTGACCAGGCCACTGGGGAGCAGTTGGAGGTGACCAGGCTGGCAGGGGGTCAGTTGTGGCAACTAGGCTGGCAGGGGGAGTAGTTAGGTGTGATCAGGCAGGCAGGCTGGCAGGTGAGCAGTTAGGAGCTAGGGGTCCTGGATTGGAGAGGGAGCAGTCTGGGCTGAGGGGACCCCACCCCATGCATGAATTTCGTGCACTGGGCCTCTAGTTTATTATGTATTTATCTCTATGAATTATTCTTAAGTTCATTCATTCAATACTTATTTATTAACTGCTTACTATCATCAAGAACTATTCTAGATTCTGAATGAAAAAAAAAAAAGACTAAGTCTTGGCCCTCATGGAGTTTAGATTCTAGTGAGGGAATACTGTCTCCACCTAGAAAAATGAATGCGTAAATACATAGGATATTGAATGGTGATAAGAGCTGTAGAGAAGAATGGGTGAGAGAAGAGGATAGACAGTAATGATTTCATTACATGTTATTTACTCCTCCCATCCCCCCTTGAAGTTTTGTCTTGTTCTTTGGTTGGAGCATATTTGTTTCTTCATTTCCCTTGATTCTCTGCATTGTTTCTATGCATTAGATAAAACAGCCAGCTTTCCCAGCCTTGAAGGAGTGGCTTGGTGTAGGAGACAAATCTTTCAGTTCAACCCTGCTCAGATCTTGGTTGTCTCTCAACCTGTGATTGCCCAAACAGCCAACTTTACTTTTGGAGACTCCCAGTAGTTGGGACTGTGCCAAGACCTGCCAGGGTCCCAAAGAGGAGGATCTTGATCAGCACTTAGATTTAGGCTGATTGGAAGACAGAGTCTCAGGCAGCAGGTTTTAAAGTGTGCAAATACATTCAGGCTGGTGGGACTGGAAGCATAAGTGCCACTGACCACCAGAGCCAGGTGATCTGGTGGGGTATCCTGGGTGGCAGCCACAAAAGTCAAGGCTTCAGAAGAGAATTAAGTTTAAATATATATATTTTATTGATTTTTTACAGAGAGGAAGGGAGAAACATCAATGAGAGAGAAACATCGATCAGCTGCCTCCTGCATACCTCCTATTGGGGATGTGCCCACAATCAAGGTATGTGCCCTTGACCGGAATGGAACCTGGGACCTTTCAATCCACAGGCTGACGCTCTATTCACTGAGCCAAACTGGTTTCGACCAGAAGAAAATTACATTTAAGCAAGTAGCAAAATTTTGTAAAATATTCCCCAATGTCCCACTGAATGTCCTACCTACATTCAATCTTGTTTTATCCTCCCAACATATCTATAACTTCTCCCCACAATGGTTTGTCTGAGGATTTACTCATTCCTGGCATACCTTAAGCAGCTCTGTGTTTTTTTTTCCCCCAAATACAAATCATGTCTAGTTTTTCCAGTTACTTTAATTTTGTAGCAGCTATATGTACCAGTTGTGTGAATGTAGGTGTGTGTGTGTGTGAGTGAGTGTGAGAGGCTGGAAACACTCCTATGCATCTTTTTACAGTGGTAGACCTAAGAGTGAGAATGCTTAAAATTACAGGTAATCTTTTAAAGCCCAGTGTCCAGAAGTGCAGCCATCTGTCCCAGCAACTAGGAAGCCATAGGCATCTATTGTCTCCATTGAGTCCTTCCTGGTCCACTCACTCCTCTTCCCTCTGCAACCTCTATATTCCTCACCTGGTTAACCTGTTTTGTTAGCCTCCTAGTTCCTGCTGTCCATAACTGCAATATATTGAATTTTGTTTCTCCAGAAAATTCATATGTTAAAATCTAACCCCCAAGGTGATGGCATTAAGTAGTGGGGTCTTTGGGAGGTGATTGGATCATAAGGGTAGAACTCTCAAGAATAGAATTAGTGCCCTTATAAAAGAGACTCCTATTAGCTCTCTCACCCTTTCTACCATATGAGGACACAGTGAGAAGGCACAATTTCTGAACCAGGAAGTGGGACCTTACAAGACACCAAATCTGCCAGCACCTTGATCTTGGATTTTCCAACCCTAGGAACTGTGAGAAATGAATTTATGTTGTTATCAAGCCACCCAGTATATGGTATTCTGCTAAGCAGTTCAAACAGACTAAGTTGATAGCTTTGCCTAGTATTTGGCTTTCACATGCTGTGTGGATTTAACTTACATGAGCCTTCAGTTGCAACATCCTCTACTTGATTCAGAGTCTGTTTCTCAAACTACAATTCCTGCATGGGAGGAGATGACAGCCCAGTCTAGATCAAATTCTGCCTTCCCCACTCCTAGCAGACATGATGGTAGTTGCCCCTCTGAGCAGTGATAAGGCATACTTTAAGAAGGGCCTTGTCAGTGGGAAGAAATGAGAGATATCTGTGGTTCAGCAACATAAGTCCATGTAGCTCACAGTGATACTTATCAATATTAGAAAGTTCAAGCTTTAGGCTAAGACAATATCTTGAATTCATTATTCCTCTAAAGCAACTAAACTAATCTTGTGAGCAGATTATCACAGAAGTGCAGAGAAGCTTACCTGATATGCCTCATTCATTCCTGGCCCTGTAGACCCCTAGAACAAATTCACAGCTGAGTTTTAGTCTTTATTTTGAGTTTGCCTGGCTTTCACCCAGTTAAGTGAAAACGTAAGTATTTAACTTATAATGCCAATAGTGGTCTGATCATAAACTCTAAGAAAATTTTAGGGATATTGCAGACTGCTAAAATGGAAATGAGTCATTTACTGTGTGATGGTTCATTAATTCTGGGGCATTGCAGGTATTAATTTTAATAGATTCAAAGCTATTAATTAATATTTATTGAGAGCCAGTGAAGTGTTGTTAACTGGGCATAATGTAAAAAAAGTTATTTGCTTCTAACGAATATTTGTTGAATGTTCATCATATGAGACAACAATTATTTGCATCATTGAATTGCGAATAAAAGCAAAACCATTATGTAGACAAAAAGTTGAAGAAAAATATCTGTCTTTGTAGATCACTAAATTGAAGACTTAAGAAGTACTGAGAATATAACTAAATCTCATCTTTCATTGATTACAGAAAGATAGAGTTGATTGTGATCTTAGAACTAATTGTAGCCTCTTGTTTTTTAAGAGGATACTGAAGCCTAATGAAGGGGCTAAGTGACCAGTTTAATGTCACATGGCCAATGGAATTTGTTTCCTGAATATCATATTCCCTTGGTGACTATGGTATGGTGTGAGGTGTTTTTTTAAAAAATATTTTTATTGATTTTCAGAGAGGAAGGGAGAGGGAGAGAGAGAGAGAAATATCAATGATGAGAGAGAACCATTGATTGGCTGCTTCCTGCATGCCCCTACTGGGGATCAAGCCTGTAACTTAGGCATGTGCCCTGGATGAGAATTGAACCTGGGACCCTTCATTCTGCAGGCAGACGCTCTATCCATTGAGCCAAACCAGCTAAGGCTGGTGTGAGGTTGTTAGGTGCTCTTTAGTAAGAGTAGAAAGTTGCTTGGTAAGAGAGTCCAATCAATATTGCAAACTGGAGAGTTCCCTGCCCCCCCCCCCCACCTCATCATTTTTGGTGCTTCCCTAATTAGAGATGTTAAGATTCCAAAACACAGGATGATGACCAATTTTATATCATTTAAAAAAACATATAGTGTTTCTAAATGTGTTTGAAAAGTTATGTATTCATGTCATGTTTTTTCAGGTTTTTATTTTTCAGTTTCAAGTTTGTGTGTGTGTGTGTGTGTGTGTGTGTGTGTGTGTGTGTGTGTGTGTGTGTTTCCAGAAAAGCGAAACAAACTCAGTTATCTGGGAATCATAAGCTATTTAAGTAAGAGCTAGGGGAAAATAGGACCTGTATGCTAACACTATTCAAATCACAGTTAAATTAGGCCTAGGAATAAAGGATTCCCAAAGCACAAAAGTAGAAAAAAGGCTTTCTGAAAAGAGAATAAAACAGATTAGAAGAAATCATTTACTCTTTTTTTAATTAAGGATAGCATAGATATAGTAACAGGTAGTGCTAATTATAAGTGTTCATCAGAATGAATTTGTGTGTGTATATATGTGTGTAAATGTGTGTGTGTGTGTGTGTGTATTCCATGTAACCACTACCCAGATTAATACTTCCACATTCTATGAGATGTCCCATCCCAGTCTATACTTCATCCCTACAAAGGTAACTACTGCCAGCATCATTGGAGCATTTTATTTCTTATCTAAAAGAAATTAAAGTTTTAAACTCTGAAGTCCTAAAATTTATTTGCCATTTATTAATTTAACAAATATCAAGTGACTATAATAAACTTCATACAGGGACTGGAGACTCAATGGTGAACATGACAGAAACTATTGTTCATTGTTATAAACTAGAGGCCCAGTACACGAGTTTCATGTACTGGGATGACCCCTCAGCCCAGCCTGCACCCTCTTGCAGTCCAGGACCCCTCGGGATGTCCACCTTCTGGTTTAAGTATGATCCCCCCTAAGCTAGAAGTCAGACATCCATCATATAGTCGAGAACCCCTCGTTCCTTATCACCTGCCTGCTCACTCTTCCTTATCACTTGGCTTGCTGTTCCTTAGTGCTGTTGCTCACCAGTTGTGAGCCTGGCTTATCACTGAGCATTGCTGACCACCAGGGGGCAGCTCCTGCTTTAAACGTCTTCCCCCTGGTGGTCAATGTGCATCATAGCGGCCAGTTGTACTGGTCATTCCACTGTAATGGTTGCTTAGGCTTTTATTACATAGAGGCCCAGTGCACAAAATACACTCATGGGTGGAGTCCTAGGCCTGGCTGGTGACCAGGGCCTATTGGGGCCATCTTGCCAGGTCCCCATTGGAGCCAGGCTGCCCAGGGCCTGCCAGCTGCCTGTCAGACCTAACCTGCCAGACAGGACTTGCTGGATGGGGGAGAGATGAAGGGAGGGACTGGGGGAGGTTGACGGGCTGGGGGAGGTTGGCTATGAGAGCACACTGATGACCTCTGAGTGTCTTGCCCCTGGTGGTCAGTGCATGTCATAGTGATTGGTCGTCTGGTTGTTCTGGTCGTTCACTCATAATGGTCTCTTAAGCTTTTATCTATATATATAGATAATGCTGTGGTCATTTTTACTATATTTTGAAAGGCTTTTCTCCTTAAAGTTTGTTCTAATTATGTATCTTTATGCAAGATATTACATATATCAATTTATATTATATATTACAGCTTTAATATTGGGTTTGAACTTTTTGAAAAATCTTTTTTTTTGAAGTGTAACTAACAGCTTTGATATTGGATATAGTAATAATTATAAGAACCTCAAGATGTGCCCTGACACATAGCTCAGTGGTTAGAGCACTGGCACATGTCCTAAGGGTTTGATTCACAGTCAAAGATATGTACCTGGGTTGCAGATTCCCTGACCCCGGTTGGGTGGGTATAGGAAACAGCCAATTAAAGCATCTCACTCACATCAATGTTTCTCTTTCTTCCCCCTCCCTCCATCGTTTTCACTCTCTCCAAAAATCTCTCAGGTTAAGGTTAACAAAAAAATCAACACAAAATAGAACATCAGGATGCAACTGTTTCTTAGTTTATCTCCTGAGAATTCTGGCTATCAGGACCCAGTAGCCACAGCTATGGCACCATTTTGAACTAGGTGAAGTACATGCTCATGAAGCCAAAGTGTCAGAGGGAATAAAATTCATGTTCTTGTTTTCAGTTATGCCGAGTCACTGCGGTGCAGAAGGCAAGGGACCAAGACTGAGATGTAAGAAGATGAAGATGGAAGGTCTCAGGAGAATACTGCTTGGGCAACAGCTGTCTGTAGTTGGAGATAAATCTCTGGACCTCAGTTCATTGTTTTTTTTTTTAATTAAATATTTATTATTCAGATTATTACATTTGTTTCTCCTTTTCCCCCTCCATAGCACCCCTCCACCCAGCTCCCACTCTTTCCTCTGCCCTTAGCTCCCTCCCATTGATCTCATCCATAGGTGTATGATTTTTGTCCACCCCTCACCCCTTTCCCCCTGAGAATTATCAGTCCACTCCCTTTCTGTGCTCCTGATAATAGTATATTCACCAGTTTATTCTGTTGATCAAATTTTTAATTCACTTAATTTTTAGATTCACTTGTTGATAGATATGTATTTGTTGTTCATAATTTTTTTGGCTTTTACCTTTTTCTTCTTCCTCTTCTATAAGAGTACCTTTCAGCATTTCATATAATACTGGTTTGGAGTTGATGAACTCCTTTAGCTTTTTCTTCTCTGTGAAGCTCTTTATCTGCCCTTCAATTCTGAATGTTAGCTTTGCTGGATAGATTATTCTTGGTTGTAGGTTCTTGCTATTCATCACGTTGAATATTTCTTGCCACTCCCATCTGGCCTGCATCGTTTCTGTTGAGAAATCAGCTGACAGTCGTATGGGTGCTTTTAATATTCTGCTGCTTTTAATATTCTCTCTTTGTCTTTTGCTCTTGGTGCTTTTAATATTCTCTCTTTGTCTTTTGCTCTTGGTATTTTAATTATGATGTGTCTTGGTGTGGTCCTCTTTGGATTCCTTTTATATGGGGTTCTGTGTGCTTCCTGGACTTGTAAGTCTATTTCTTTCACCAGATGTGGGAAGTTTTCAGTCATTATTTCTTTAAATAGGTTTTCAGTATCTTGCTCTCTCTCTTTTTCTGGCAACCCCACAATTCTGATGTTGGTACACTTGAAGCTGTCCCAGAGGCTCCTTACATTATCTTCACATTTTTGGATTCTTTTCTCTTCTTGCTTTTCCAGTTGAGTGTTTTCTGCTTCTTTATATTTCAAATTTTTGACTTGATCCTTGCCGTTCTCTAGTCTGCTGTTAGGACTCTGTATAATATTTTTTATTTCAGTCAGTGTATGTTTAATTTCTAGTTGGTCCTTTTTCATCTTTAGTTGGACTTTTTCCATCTCTAGTTGGCTCTTTTGCATCTCTAGTTGGTCCTCTTTCATTTCCTCTTGGCTCTCGCTAAGTTTATCCAACTTTTCTAGCAAATTCTTGAAAAACCTTATAAGCGTGGTTTTGAACTCTATATCCAGTCGTTTTTTCCCCTCCATTTCTTTTGTTTGTGATCCCTTCCCTTGTCTCGGCATTTTCACTATGCTGGGGAAACTTCTATGTTGAATTCAGCCTTATGATACCAGACTTGCAAAACCGAAGAAGCCTCTGTTGAGCTTGGGATGGGTGGAGTCTCAGGGCTTAAGGGACCGCCTTGCCTTCCAGTCAGCCCCGCCCTCCACGGCCCCTGAGTCTCACATGACTGGGTAATCACTGGAGCGGTCCTTGTGTGTGTGCGCAGTGCCTCTAGACCGCTGCCTTTCCAGCTCCCCTGCGCACCAGGACCACACGAGTCTAGGTCTCCAGGCTTTTGCCCAAAACAGGGGCTTAGTGGATTCAGCAGTGGCACAGTTGGGAGGGTCTGTCTCCCGCCCACTTGAGAAAGCCAGCGGCACAATCAGCAATCTGTCCTCCGCGCAGTGTCATGCACGCCACCAGCCAAACCTCTGATCTTTTGTGACTCCCCTAAATTTCCGTGCACCTCTCCCTTTTCACAGTCCAAACTCACCCCGTATGAGTTTTGGCTGGATCTGGGTTTTAGTGTCGTAAGATAGGGGGTTCAATGCCATTGGGAGTCTCTGTTTTCCTCCCGCCAGAGAAAGCCAGCCAGGTACTCTGGCACCCGCTCTCTCAGCGCAGGCGTCTCCATACCTCAGCTTTTTGCAGTTCCTCTGGGTTTCTGTGAGCCCTTCTCTTTCCTTCTAGCTGTAGAACTTCCACTCAGCCAGCTTTCCTGTGGTTGTGGATGATGTCCGTTCTGTCTTTTAGTTGTAGTTTTGAAATTGTTGTGCAAGGCAGCAGTCTAGGTGTTTACCTATGCTGCCATCTTGGATTCTCCCCTCATTGTTGAAACACATTAGTTTTGCTTTTAGGGCAGTGGTTGGCAAAGTCATTAGTCAACAGAGCCAAATATCCACAGTACACTGATTGAAATTTCTTTTGAGAGCCAAATTTCTTAAACTTAAACTTCTTTTAATGCTACTTCATCAAAATAGACTCACCCAGGCCATGGTATTTTGTGGAAGTGCCACACTGAAGGGGCCAAAGAGCCACACATGGTTCACGAGTCGAGGTTTCCTGACCACTGCTCTAGGGCAAAATGGGCTGGTGTACCTTGACTGTTGTATCAGAGGTGTCTTATAGTCCCCATATCTAAACGATGACTGTCTGCTTGCTGAGTATATTTCCCCAGAAAGAATGGTCACTATTAATTACAGGCCTTTTTCTGGCCAGTGCTCTTGGATATTTCAGCTCTACCTTAGGCAATCAACTTGTGACTTTGTTAGAATTGATTTTAAGTGCAGGTGTTTTTAGAAAGGGAAATGCACTTTTAAGTTACTTATAATCTTAAAAAGAGAGAGAGAGTGATAAAAACAGAGAGAGAGAGAGAGAGAGAGAGAGAGAGAGAGAGAGAGAGATTTATATTTATTATTTCTGATAAACAGGGAGCACCACTGAAGGCAAATCAGTCTCTATCTCAATGGGAAGTGGCTTCTGGAAGTGGGACTTGGTCCATGTAGACTTATGGAATCTGAAAAAGCAATCACCAGACTTGCCATTCACCCTTTGCAGAAAAAATTTGGGAAAGAAACAGTGGAGGAGTTCAGGGATGAATTTCTCTCTCCGTTTTCCTTGGAGGGAATAGGAAGCTTCCCAGATGATCATTTGTTTCAGACAATAGTAGAGTCATGGTTGACATGTTTTCATATTACTCTTTATTGGTTTGACACAGAAAATCTACTGGAGTTGGACTAATTTACAAATGAAGGGGTTTATTTTTACTTTGGTTGTGGACATAATTGTCTCTATTAATTTTAATGGGAGTTTCAGAGCTGGTCTGAAAGGAGTATAGATGGCTTATAGTATAGTGCCGGTTTTGGCCATGAAACCCAGGGGCAGGAAATGTAGCATGTATTCAACTTCTATACTATGAAGAAAATAGAAGCCGTTTGGAAGCATTCACATTTTTCTCTATCAAGGCCTTAAAAAGAAAGAAAATGAAAGCTCGGTGTATACAAGAACAATTTTATGTGGCCATTGAAAAGATTAAGGATCATCTTAAAAACCACCACAAACATTTCATCTTGAGTAATGGGGATGTGTGCAGTAGTAAATGTGATTCAGCAACAGGGGGTCCAATTTCTGCATCTTGTAACCAATACAAGTCCATATCCAAAAGGCCAGGTTGGCCAATAAAAACTTCCATATAATTCAGAGTAGCAACCTAATCTCCTGAGAAATGACTATAAGATGTTATCAGGGAAGCATTTCACAGTGAAGGTCTCTGTTTCACCCTTTCTAAGATTGTATATCAAGAGTGCTATAGGCATCTGGACAAGATAATGAAATCACATTTAATTATGAAATCAGCTTTATTAATGATATAAATACATGGCATTGTGTACTATGTAAAAATAACATAAGGGCTCTGGGTGAAAAGAACTCTACTTAGATTTTAACTAATCTCTACAAATGTTGATTGTCTTGCTCACTGCCAGGCACATATTTGGCACTCAATAGCTTTTTGTTGAATGAAACAATGAGTAAGTGGGTGACTCCCTTTAATCCTAATGAAGAGAGTAAAATATGATCCTTGCTCTCCAGAAACCACAATCTAATAGATAAGCGTAACAACTAAAGTGTCCTTCTAGCTCTAATGGTATAAATCCAAATATAGAGTGTATTATCCTAAATGCAATATTTTTAAAAAGGTACAAACTGGATATAATGGGAGATATAGAAGGGAGTGATCAATTCTGTCTGAGGGGAACTGAGAAGGCTTCATAGAGGAAATACAAGTTGACCTAGACTTCCTATGAGAGGGAGAAAAAGAAAAGAATGAGCAGAAGATTGGAGATGTGAAGATGCACATTCTTTTCAGGAAACAGCAAATAGTCTAGTCTTGCCAAAGCTAACTAGGTCTGTGTGGAAAGACAATGTAAGGTAGGAGCAGGTGAAAGGATGGTAGGATTGCAAGTTCCAATCAAATAGTAAAGGATCATGCATATTATATGAAGGACTTTGGATTTTAAAAAATGATGAATACTTGATTTTTAAAAAAGAAAATCTGAGTTTCAGAAGGATGACTCTGATATCAGTGTAGAGGATATATTGAGAGGGGAAAAAAAGATTGTGGGCAGTGATAGCCTATATAATAAAAATATAATATGCAAATTGACCCTCACACCCCCATATCATTACAAGATAGCCACCCCCATGTTGTCACAAGATGGCCGGCAGGGGAGAGCATTTGGAGGTGATTTGGTTGGCAGGGGAGGGCAGTTGGGGGAGATCAGGCCAGCAGGGGGCAGTTAGGTGTCAATTATTCTGGCAAGGGAGTGGCTGGGTGTCAATCAGGCTGGCAGGCAGAGCGGTTAGGGGTGATCAGGAAGGCAGGCAGAAGAGTTGTTAGTAGCCTGTCAGATATCCCGTGGGGGGTCCTAGATTAGAGAAGGTGCAGGTTGGGCTGAGGGACTCCCTCTCCATGCATGAATTTCATGTACTGGGCCTCTAGTTGATTATAACAGCTATTGTAATAACTTTGTTGCTAATAATGATCTGAGCACAATAGGCTCATTTGCAGTAGGCAATGGGCAAATAGTTTGTTCAATTATTTATCTATCCATCCTCCCATCCACCAGTTCAGGTATCCATCCATCCATCCATCCATCCATCCATTCATTTACTTAATCAACAAATATTTGTAAAGTTCTGTAGTTAACACCAGTTCTTTCTTAACAGCCACTTTGTCTCCTCCATTTTTTTTTTCAGTAAATCTTGATTTCTCCTTGATATTGGGTGGCCTTTTACTTTGTTGTTGTTAATTTTCACCCAAGGATATTTTTTCCATTGATTTTTAGAGAAAATAGAAGAGGGGGAGGAGAGAGACAGAGACAGAAAGATAAATAGAGAGAGAGAGGGAGAGAGAGAGAGAGAGAGATCGATTGGTTGCCTCCTGCACCCACCTGACTGTGCCAGGGATTGAAGCTGCAATCCAGAAAAATGCCTTGATCAGGAATTGAACTTGTGACCTTTGGGTGCACAGACAAATACTCTAACAACTGAGGAACACTGGCCAGGTCTGGGTGGCCATGTACTTTTGAAGAAGTTGGACTTTCCTCAGTCTTGTGCAGTTGATATTAATTAGTCTAAATTATTTCTTTACTTATTAATTCCTTTATTCAATATTGATTTGGCACCTTCTAGTATAGAGGCACTGTTTTCTGAATTGGGGATATAGCACTGAGGTGAATAATTATGATTCTTTCAATTAAGATGCTCACTTTATTGTTGGAGACATTTAACTTGTCTGGAGTACAATAAAAATTAATTGCATTCAGATTTGTAATGCTCATCCATATTTTAAGCCTTCCAGTGGTTGGCAAACTGTGGCTTGCGAGCCACATGAGGCTCGCAAACCATGATTTGCCATTCTGTTGACTAATGAGTTTGCTGACCACTGACCTAGACTCTTGAGTTGAATAATTACAGGCTGTTGTTGTTCCTTGTGATTAAGCCCCCAGATACTCCCTCATGCAATCAGGCAAAACCTAGTGACTAATTATTGTTATGTGAGATCATTGAGTCTTCATGGAGTATAGGTGTCCTTCTCACCATTACTTGAGCAGATTTTACTTGAAAGAAAAACAAGCTTCTGTTTTTATAATAATTAAAAATTTGTGAGTTGATTGTTATTGAAGCATAAGCTATGCTAACCTGACCAATACTGTGATTATTACAGTATCCAGATATGAATGAACTATGTGTTACAGGAACCCAGGGGAAAAATTATTCACTGTCCGAATGAATTAAAAGGAGGACTTTGGAGGTGATACTTGAGCTGGGTCGGAAAAAGTGATCAGGAGTTAGATAGGCAAGTGAGAGGCTTCATGTAGTGGAAACATCTTGGCAAAGGCTTGGGGGTTTGAAATGGCCGGACATGTCTGCAGATTTCTTTGGCTCCATGTAGAGTGTGTGGTTGGGGGAACAGCTTTCATCAGGCCAGGAGTTAGCTCATTATTGCAGAGAGTCTTCCCAGTGTGCTGATTGTTGATGGTGGAAGACAGCAAGAGTCCCAACTAATGGGAGCAAATCAAATGTCAGAGGTTTTCTTAATCATAGTATTGGGGGTAGAATTGAGGGTTTCCTTTCCACTTCAGACTTTTAGCCTTTGCTTTTATTAAATACCATTAAGTGAAGTGATACAACCTATTAGGATCTTTCAGACAATTCCCCCTGGGACCCTAGAAATATCTTTAGAGAGATTAAACTTTGGAGCCAATGGTGTAAATTGGAATTATCCAGGCAGAATTAAGAACAGGTGGATGCCATTTGAGTTGTATACATTTTTAGTCTAATAAAAGAAAAAATACTCTTTGAGCAGTAACACATCTTGTGGCTGATTTTGTTCTCTAGAGAGGGACAATTAAACCAATTACCAGGCATAGTTACTTATAAAATGTCTCCTCTAAGGCTCACAAACTTTATAATAAAAAAGCACATGCTGTCATAAAACTTGGATTCCCTCAAGAAAATAAACAGGCTAGAAAATAATCTTCCATCACTCTGCAAAACTGAAGAGAATTTTTCTCTATTTCTTGACATTAAAAAACACACATGGTAACTAATAAGTGATTTCTTAACACTCTTCAAGACTATAAATGTTTCTATTTGAAAGACAGAAATGTACTAGTTATTTTTATAATTCTCACAAAGTGCAGTGCAAACCAATAAAATAAGCTAATTTATTCAATCTTGCAACAAATGTTCACCAAGTGACTACTTTGAGCCAAGCAGTATTCTAAGTGCTGAGGCTACAGAGGTCAACAAATTGGAAAGATATGATGCCTTAAGAAACTTGTATTTCCATGCGGGAAAGAAATTATAAGCAATGTAAGAAATGCCAGATGGTGACAGGGCTGAGAAAATAAATAAATCAGGGGAAGGGTAAGGTGTACTGGGGGTTGTTTGCTATCATATATAGAGTAGTCAGGGAGGATTTCACCTTGATCAACTGACATTTATGCAGAGACCTGAAGGAAATAAAGAAAAGACCATGTGATTATCTGGGGAAACAGGTATCCAGGCAGAAGAAACAGCCATGCAAAGGCCTTAAGGTGGAGTATATTTGACATATTGAAGAAACAGCAAGGAGGCCAGTGATGTGGGGATAGAGTGAGCAATGGGAGAATAATGGATATAAGGTCAGGACAGTTTTGGGATTAGCTCCTGTGGGGCTTGTTGGTCACTCTAGGAACTTTGGCTTTTATTCTGGATGTTAAGTGGAGCCACTGACAGTTCAAGAGAACTGTGTGGTCTGACTCTTATGAGCTTAACTGTGTTCTTTTGAAATTCACATGTTGAAGTCCTAACCCCAACTACCTCAGAATGTTACTGTATTTGGAGACAGGGCCTTTATGGAAAAAATTTAAGTAAAATTGGTGATATAGGTGGGTTCTAATCCAATATGACTGATGCCTTATAAGAAGAAAAAATTAGGACACAGACACACAGAGGGAAGATGTGAAATACAAGGAGAAGGTAGCCACTGACAAGCCAAGGAGAGAGACCTCAGGAGAAACCAACCCAGTTCACACTTTGACCTTGAACTTTCAGCCTCCAGAAAGGTGAGAAAATAAATGTTTGTTATTTAAGCCTCTCAGTCTGTGGTACTTTGTCATGGCTGTCCAAGCAGACTAAAGCCCTGGATTTCTATTTAAAACAGATATTCTTTCCTCTGTGTAAGTGCAGAATGTGGCGGGCAAGGTAGTAGCTTGGAAGAACAGGTCGCTGCTATTTTCATAGTCCAGGTGAGGTGCTTAGTTCTGAGAGGTAAAAGTGGAGGAAATATAAAATGGTCAGACTTGGGTTATATTTTGAAGGAAGAACATATGGAATTCATTCTATCTGGATGTTAGACAAAGTGAGGAGTCAAGACTATCTCCAGGGGTTTTGGGCTGGAGCAACTAGAAAAATGACACTGCCATTTGCTGAGGTGGGAAAAACTGAATGAGGAGTAGGCCTGAGAAGGCGGTGTGAGAATCAGGTACAACGTGTGTACCTGACTTGCTTATTAGAGTCAGTAAATGCATTTCCAATGGAGGTAATAGAAAATAGAAGAGCTTTAAGAGCCTTTGTCTACTGACCACCCATTAGGTGATTAACAATGCTCAGTGAATAAATGAGCCAATGAATTGGTAAGTGGGGTTTCAGCTTTGCTCTTTTTGACTTTGGGAGAAGCATATCATATCTCTGTTTGCATCCCTGAAAAAAATGTAAATGCTACTGCAGAAATTGCTTGCTTGAAGCTATATTTTTAGAGATTATGATTGTAAAAATGTGTTCTATATTATGTTTGGGGATAATTTTCTAAATGTATTTAAATAGAACATATAATTTGAATAACAAAACTTCTGATGTTCTGTAACCTTTCTCAAACAGTTCTTGATCCTCCCTCCCAGTAAACGGTTAGTCTGTCTTGTCCCCTCAACTCTGTCTACATGAGAGCCTCCAGAGCCACCTTTCAAGATTTTTCCTACTTTGTCATGGTGAACAGTGGCTATTCATGTGACTTTGTCCATAACAGTGAAAATCACCTTCAAGATGACAGGCAGTGTCCATAACAATGAAAATCAGCTTCAAGATGACAGGCAGTGTCCTCTAAAGGAGATAGAGCAGCTCAGAGAAATTTCAAAATTCCACCTCGCTGACACACTGTGACACAAACGTGAATTAAATTTTTTCTATCTGTGATCATTTTCCTTGACCCAATTTTAATAAGACTTTAAACATACAGAAAACTTATAAGAAAAGTACAAGAAATTCCTAAGTACCCTTTACCCAGAATTACCAATTGTTCACATGTTACCCTTTGTCTCTCTCTTTGTACACACATATATATACACACACACACTTTTTCCTGAATTATAATGAAGTTGCAGATATCATTCCCTTTTATTCCTAAATACTTTAGTACACATTTTTAAAACCATTAATATTCTATTACATAATCATCCTATATAATAAAAGGCCAACATGCAAATTGACCAAATGGCAGAACAACCAGTCACCATGATGCACACTGACCACCAGGGGGTAGACATTCAATGCAGGAGCTGCCCCCGGTGGTCAGTGTGCTCCCACAGGTGGAGCATTGCTCAGCCACAAGTCAGGCTCATGGCTGGCAAGAGCAGCAGCAGTGTTGGGAGCCTCTCCCACCCCCCATGGCAGTACTAAAGGATGTCCAACTGATGGCTCAGGCCTGCTCCCCACAAGAGTGAGCCTAAGCTGTCAGTTGGACATTCCCTGAGGGCTCCTGGACTGCAAGAAGGCCAAGGCTGGGCTGAGGGATCTCCCTTCGAGTGCACAAATTTCATGTACCAGATCTCTAGTACCATTATAAAATCAATAAGTTTAACAGTGATACAATGCTGCTACTTAACCATATTCAATTTTTTCATTGGTGACAATAATTTCCCTTATAGCCATTTTTTCGAGGCCTATGATCTAACGGTACAAGATTACCTTCATTTGAAATAGCTTCTTTTTCTTTAATCTAGTTTCTTGACCTGTCTTTATTTTCTTGATCTTGACATTTTTGAAAAGTAGAGGTTCTTTTTTTTTTGTAGAATCTCTATTTGGCTTGTCTGCCATTTCCTCATAGTAGATTCAGGCTCTGGATTTTGGCACGAATAGCAAATAAGTACTGCTGTGTCCTTTTTGGTGCCTTGTGTGAGGTGGCTCATCTTTATTTGTGTCAATATTATCAATATTGGTGATGGTGACTTTGCTCACTTGGGAGTTACTTGCTCCATTTGTAGTGAATAAGTGATTTGTAAGGAGATACCAGGAGACTTATATAAATATCCTTTTTTCTTAACAAGCTTCCACCTATTATTATTTATTATTTTTTGATGAGTTTCTGTTTTCAGGATGATTGACTTTTATTGGTTATTTATTGTTCAGTCTAAATCTCCAGGTTGATTAAGGTGTGTGACATCTATTGAACTAAACATCTGTAGGATAACTGTTTTTCTACATCTGTCTATAGACCTCAATGGATCATAAGTGAGGCACACATGTACTCATGGCCTTCATTAGTCATGAAGGCCATGGTTAATTAAAATGCTCTGGCAAGGTGTCACAAAATTAATGGGCCTCCTGGGAAGTTGAAGTAGTTTTTCTCAGCTCTTGTTTAATATTTGAAAAACATCTTATAGAGTTGACAGTTCTGTATATGTAGAATGAACATAATCAACATACACTTCTGGGTGGTATAAAATAAGTGTTACAAAATAAATCTCTAATATAAGTTTGCTTTGTTTTCATTTACCTTTTCCATTTAAAGGTGGAATGGGCAACATTCTAATTACTTGAAGATTTTATTTATGTTTGAATAAATTGAAGTATTGAATAGCTAATGTAAAAATACTACTTTCTAAGCAATTTTAAGACTCTTTATTTCTAAAAACAACATAGAAGTTTATAGATGCCACCTACATACATATATGATGCTGCCTCCTCCTCTTTCTACTATGTAAGTTATATATTATAGAGGGTATGCATTACAATTTTTGTCCTAAATTTTCATGAATAACAACTATATAAAACCATGTAAACAAATTTTAATGTGTTTAAATGGAAATTTATGCAAAAAAGTGAATATCATTGATATTGGACTAATTCATAAAATATCATAAATAATATAATTACTTAGCCCTAATTGGTTTGTCTCAGTGGATAGAGCATTGGCCTGCAGATTGAAGGGTCTCAGGTTTGATTTCAGTCAAGGGCATGTATCTTTGTTGCAGGCACATTCCCAGTAGAGGGTATGCAGAAGGCAGCTGATCGATTTTTCTCTCTCATTGATGTTTCTAACTTTCTATCCCTCTCTCTTCCTCTCTGTAACAAATCAATAAAATAGCCTATATAATAAAAAGGCAATATGCAAATTAACCATCACTCCAACACACAAGATGGCCACCACAAGATGGCTGGCAGGGGAGGGTAGTGGTGGACAATCAGGACAGCTGGGGAGGGCAATTGGGAGGGACAAGGCCTGAAAGGGAGGGCAGTTAGGGCTACCAGGCCTGCAGGGGAGGGCAGTTGGGGGCAACCAGGCCACCAGGGGAGGACAGTTGGGGGTACCAGGCCTACAGGGGAAGGCAGTTGGAGGCAACCAAGTCTATAGGGGAGGGCAGTTGGGAGGGATCAGGCTGGTAGGGGAGGGTAGTTGGGGGGAACTAGGTCTGCAGGTGAGGGCAGTTTGGGACGACCAGGCTGGCAAGGGAAGGCAGTTAGGGGTGACCGAGCCAGCAAGGGAGGGCAGTTGGGGGTGACCAGGCCAGCAAGGGAGGGCAGTTGGGAGTGACCAGATTGGAAGAGGAGGGCTGTTAAGGGTGACCAGGCTGGCAGGGAAAGGCAGTTAGAGGTCAACCAGGCAGGCAGGCAAATGGTTAGGAGGTGATCAGGCTGGCAGGCAGAAGTGGTTAGGGGCAATTAGGCAGGCAGGCAGATGAATGGTTGGGAGCCATCAGTCCTGAATTGTGAGAGGGGTCCCAGATTGGAGAGAGTGCATGAATTTTGTGTATTGGGCCTCTAGTATTTAAAATAATAATACAATTATTTTGTAAATATTCAGCAAAATAAAAAAATATTCTTAGTAGGTCTTATCTCTCCTGTATATCTCATGTATCTCAATGGCTTCCAGGTGACCAGATTTTCTCAGGTGATTATAACATTTAAATGTGAATTCTTTCCTGGGGGAACCTGGCTAATTAGAGAGGTTCTGGACTAACCCACTCCAGGATCTGTTCACCAGAGCTGGCCCTTTTCCAGCTTCCACCCAGCCCTCCTAGGTACCTATGTAGATTTAAAGGCTTTCATAAAAGATCTGAATAAAAGAAAGAACAGAGCAAAGACTTCACAATGTGGACAGGGAGTGCAGTGACACAGAAGGCTCTTATTGTGCCATTTTCTGGGGACCACATGCTGTAGTAGAGTCCAGTTTCTGTTTCATGCTGTTGTGAAATTTATAATCGAGTCTCAAGCAGCACTTCCAGTGAGAAATGTCAGAGATTTACTAATAGACTTTTTAATGTGCTTTTATATTGCAAGATTGAACTCACAATCTGTTTAAAGACAGTAAGAAGCAAGTTATTGAACCCTGAACTTTGTTATATGTGCTTAAAATGAGAACTTTTAGGGCACAGTTTGATTATAGTGGAGGTGATAGGAATGAAAAAAATCTACCAGATCTTGGGAGCATTTCATTATGATGAAGGTCCAGAGTTAAATTTTTTCATACAATGCGTGAGATCTGCTACATCTGTAAAGGAAACAGACACACACAGACCTTGTGCTCATGCTGTGATTAACATCTCAAGGAACCCCTAGCTTCCTAACCATGTACAATATTGTTCCATCACAAAATGCTTTCTTTCCAATATGATCCGTACTTACCATGTGTTATTTGTAGGAGCAGCCAGTTCAGCAGCACATGAATGAATTAAGTTTTTTGAAATATTTGGCACATGGCTGGGAGGTTGTGTAGTCAGTAAGATGAATATTTTCTCTCTCTCTCTCTCTCTCTCTCTCTCTCTATATATATATATATATATATATATATATATATATATATATAAAATTTACCCCAGCAGTGTTCTTGAAGCTTTCCAATATTTACTGCTCTTTAGAAAAACTGAGCCGGAGTTCAATCATACAGTAATTTTTTAATGCAAAACCAAACGTGGCATCTATAGATTCAAAGTGAAATCTTTACCATTTTTGTGAGATTGCTCATGGAGCCAGAGGAGCACAGCTGCCTTGCTTCGGTTGCCCCCATAGATATTGCTTTCCTTCAATGCTTCTTTATTGAACGAGCTGGCTAATAGGCTACCATTTTATTAAGTGGAAGGGTCTATGGGCAGCTGGATGGTCAATAACATTGACCATTCATAAATCAAATAAGTCAAATGAAGCTCACACAAAGTAGGTTGACAATTGTGTAGAAAGTTACTTCCCAAGGGCACTTTGAGTGGTATAATTTACTTGGTTAGCCTCCAGGTTATTCTAGGTTTTACTTGGAGAGGTAGCTTTGGGCCTGGGGAATGTGTAGGAATACACACATCACAGCCTGTAACTGGGTGTTTGTATTAATTCCCCTTCTAGACTGAAATCAGGCTGTCTCATTTAGCCTATTCATTCATTCTTCAAAGGCACTCCACAGGGGACATCTGAACCTGCCAACCAGCACACACACCTCACATTCCTACAGAGCTGTAGCTGTTTCAAAGAGGAGTTCTCACTGGTTGTTTCCTTTGGAGAAAAACAGAATGTTCTCAGAATCTTTTCTTTTCTAAAAAAATATATATTTTATTAATTTTTTTTTACAGGGAGGAAGGGAGAAGGAGAGAGAGTTAGAAACATAGATGAGAAAGAAATATTTATCAGCTGCCTCCTGCACACCTCTAAATGGGGATGTGCCCACAACCAAGATACATGCCCTTGACCGGAATCGAACCTGGGACCCTTCAGTCTGCAGGCCAATGTTCTATCCACCGAGCCAAACCGGTTAGGGAAGAATCTTTTCTTATCTCTCCATGGCAATGTCAAGGGCAGGAAGTCAGGGAAACAGTGAAACTCCCATTAAACGTTGTGCCATCTTTCGTTTAGAAGTCATCCTATATAATAAAGAGCTAATATGCAAATGGTGTTTGTGCCTTCTCTCTGTGGCCGGGGGACCTGAGGCCGTGCCTCCTGCCCAGTGGGGCTTGATGAGGGACCTGATACTGTGCCTCTCGCCCAGCAGAGCTTGATGGGGACCTAGGTTGCACCACCTGCCCCGCTGGACTGATGAGGAACTTGAGGCTGCGCTCCTCTCCCGGTGGGCTTAACAGGGGACCTGAGGCTATGCCCCACGCTCCTGGGGCTTGATGGGTACCAGAGGCTGGGCCCCTCACCTGATGCCAGGTCAGGGGACCTGAGGCTATACTCCCAGCCCTGTGGGGCTTGACAGGGGAAAGGCTGGCTGGGTATGGGTATTGCATAATTTTGAGGCATGTGGGTGAGCATGGACTTGATTCTAGGTCCCACGGTGTGCCCCAGACTCTTACAGGAGGGAGATTTTCATATACATTTTACTAATTTTCTTTAAACTCTGACACTTCTATTATAGAGAAAGGACAAATAGCAATATTAAAATATTTCCTCTAATTAATTCCCTTTTAATGTGCATGAATTTTATGCACCGGGCCACTAGTAGTAATAATAATGTTGTATTTGGCACTTATGAAGTTCCTATGATGAACCAAGTATTGTGCTATAATGTTTACACATATTGACCCAGATATTCAAAATGGCCTCACTGTGTAGACTAACTAGACTCTGAAGATAAGACGATAAGACTGTGATTTAAACCTGGACCAGATTGCGCTCCAGAAATATTTAGATGGAAGAATAAGCCAAGGCTAGATGATTCTGAGGGTAGAGTAAACCAATTTCTCTGTAACACATGTTTCTAAGGGTGTACTCCTGAGCTGGGAGTGTGAGAAGAAAATGCTGAGATATGGGGGCATGAGTTTACAGAGCTCTGTGGTCCCAACAAGACAATAACTATTGCTCATGCAGCATTTTGTAGGTGCTGGTCATTATTCTAAGCACTTATCTCTATAATTATGCAATGAATCCTCACCACAACCCTATGAGATAGGTATAGTTATGACTCTGATATAACTTCTTCAGTTCCAGCAGACTCCTTAGTGCTTCAAAACTTTTTTAAAAATATATTTTTGTTGATTTTTGAAAGAGAGAGAGGAGAGAGAGAGAGAGGGAAAGAGAGAGAGAGAGAGAGAGAGAGAGAGAGAGAGAGAGAGAGAGAGAGAAATATTGATGTGAGAGAGAAACATCAATTGGTTGCCTCTGGTATGTGCCTGACCAGGAATCAAACTCACAAAACCTGGGCATGTGCCCTGATTGGGAATCAAACCCACCATCTTTTGGTGCATGGGATGACACTGGCAAGCAAGGGAGCCACACCAGCTAAGGCACTGCTTCAAATCTTGATGTGACAGCACAAGATTTCACTGAAGTCTGACAGGAGTGAAAACAATAGCTTTTTCTATTAATTGTTCCTATAAATTTTCATTTGTGTTAATACTTTTGGGTAAATGTGTATATTGTCTAATAAAATCAAAGACAACAGAAGGTATGCTCATTTTGTATTTAACATTTGTTTCTTTTCATTTCATATATCTTTTCTTAAAAATAGTTATTAAACCTTTTTTAAACAAAAGCTTATTGGGAAGGAAAATCTGAAGGAAGCCATTCTACATCAGCCATCTGTTTGACTCTAGCATTACAAAACAGTGAATCTCACCACCAATGGAGCTCACAGAACACAGGCCATTAATTGTAGCAAAGAGTAAAAACAGGTACTTTAATATTCTTGATAAAAACTGGAATTTTATCACTCAAAAAAACTACTGTGTCTTTGAGCTCCATGGTTACCCACCCACAGAATGTCTGAGGGAGATTCCCAAGCCAATAGCAGGTCACCTGTCAATTAATGTAACAATCCAGTTACTAATTTACATAAAATAACATATAATTTAGAATAGAACAGCCATGAAAAATATTACAAATATTTATCATTCAAAAAACATTAGATCAAAAATTGTCATAAAATTCTTTATGTTTTTTTTTACCATTCAAGTAATACATGTCTCTTTAGGAAAAATTAGGAAATTCGAAAAAGCAAAAACATTTTTAAAAAAATTGTTCAGAATCCCATGACTCAGAAAAAACTTTTGGTGGTTGTTTTTCATGGTTTAATTTTGAGGGACATCTGTGTTTTTCTGACACAGGCTTGGCAACTGTGTGATTCACTTTGGCTAATTACTAGTCAGGAGCTGTCCTGATTTCTAGTAACTTCCAAGGATCTCCCTGAGGGACGTAGCTCAGAGGAAGGTGGGATGGTTGTACCATTTTTGCGACATGATAGGAGAGAAAATGAGACTAATAAGCATATTGGTACTTCAAGATGATCTAATTCAGTGAGAGATAAACAGCTGCCTGTAAAGTTACCCAACAAAATTAATGATAAAGTTAGGACCAAAACAGAGCTTGAGACTTTTTGCTTTTCACTGTTTTGTTCTCTATCCTCTAGGCTGACACCAGGAATTGTGTAATAACACACGTGTTCTTGACTTAACCTCTCTGTTTTTCATCTCAGCGCAAAGCAGTGACTTCTTTGCCTCCCATCGCAGGTCCTTGGATAAATGTTTTGTTTTTTTCGTTTGCTTAGAAGTAGCTCCATTTAAATCTTTGGATTTTAAGCAAAGGGTTTTAGGTGAAAATGTACCAGATGTTTATGCTTTAGCATTTGGTGTCAATTTTAGGTTAATTCTCATAGTAACAAGTGGGGAACATGGGGTCTATTTGAGGGGACAAGACTAAAGGGTTAGACAAAAAAGAGACAGTCACTCACTGCTGGTCAGATGGCCACAGACAGAGTGAAGGGCAAGGGATTGAGAAGCATCCAGGTCAAGACATTTCTTTCATCTAATTTTACAATTTAAAAATATTGGTAGGGTACTGGTTTTTATAGAAATGTAATTTCTTTTTTTTTTAGTCTATGTCAACACACCTAAGACTGACTATTACCACGATCTCCTTTTTCAATTAACATTTATAAATAAAAAATCTAAACTTTGTATGATATTTGCAGTCTTCAAGTTTGTTTCCTGTGGAATGATTATATAGTCAATGATAGATATTCTTACTTTATAAATAATTCACAGAGATAGACTAACATTTTAGAATTCAGCATGGCTATGTCAAGAGTGGGAAATATGTTTTCAGTTAAGTTTTTTAAAAAAGGTGTCTTTGGTCAAATGACTGTTAAAATATAAATAAAAATTGGAATGAAGAAAAATCCAGGGAGAGCTGTAAAATGAGCTGGGCTGCAGTGATGCTAGTCATGAATCTGATGGCTAGGAAAAGTTACAATGTTTCCCATGCCATCCAAAGGCTAATATCACAATTTATGGACCATACAAAATGTCTTATTTAAACTCCTGGGAAATTTAAAAACTATATATACTTGGGGAAATACTTGGAAAAATAAAGAACCCTATGTTTAATTCTATGAATGGTATAAACATTATTAATGTGTGGGAGTTCATACCTCCCCAGGCCCTTTTGCCTCAGCATCTTCTCTCCTGCTTTTTTCAAGGAAATAAAGGACAAAAGCCACATGCACATATTTTTTTTTTAAAAAAAGTTTCTTAGAGGTGGAGAGAGTGGAAGCAATGTGCATGAAGGAACAAGGAAACCAAGGACAAAGATGGGAGTAGGAAGGGTGGCTAGTGAATTTGGTGAGGGCAAAAGATTGAGCAAATCCTGGTGGATTTGGAGACCAGAGGAGATGCTAGTAAGAGTTGCATGGGTTAATTTTCTGACCTATCTCAAATGTTTGAGAGAAAAGTGAGGATTGATATTTCCAGCTGGGCCATTTTTCTTTCATTGTGACCCTGATCCACAGTTACTCAGTGAGGGACAGGACTATAGAAGGACTGTTTAACCAAAGCTATTGCAGACTAGCTGCATGCTAAGCTAGATCCATATTGGGGGACAAAGCCCATTGGTTTGGAGCTTAATGTATGTTATTTTAAATTTTGGCTCCATCAAGTACTTTTTTTTTTTTACAGAGAGAAAGGAGAGGGTTAGAGAGTTAGAAACATCAATGAGAGAAACATTGATCAGCTGCCTCCTGCAACCAAGGTTCATGCCCTTGACCAGAATTGAACCGGGGACTCTTCAATCCTCAGGCTGAGCTAAACCATTAGGGCTTAACGTATGATATTTTACTGAATCCTCATAACAACTATCTAGTAATGGTGTTATTTTATTTCATCTACAGGAGAGAGAAACTGAGACTTAGAATGGCTGCCTAGGTTGACCCAACTGCTGATAGGCCATATCCCATATTCAATATTCAATGGGCATTAAAGGAGCCATGCTCTCACTCCTTTCCTCTCTTCCTAAACAACTTTTCAGTTAAGGCTCAACTCTTCCTTGTTCTTTCAGTGTTGGGGCCCAATCACACATTACCTCCTCTTTCCCAGGAAATGTTCAGCAGAAAAGATGAGTCATGTAATGCAAATCCTATGTGCAGCTTTGTCGACTGACTTGTGGACTTCAGGGGCTTAAAAATCTCCATCTCAGGTCTTCCCAAGTGAATAAGCAGTCGTAAACATGTTCTCAATCTTAAAGAATAGCAAGTCAAGACCTGCTCTAAAACCACTCAGAAGAAAACCACTTTGTAGAAGCAGTAAGAACCCAGATCGGTCCCATCATTGTCCTGAGGTCTTCCTGTCCCTCTCAGTTCTGTTGCTGAGGCAAAGTTCTGCTTCTGCTGTGTAAAAAATTGGAGCTGAAAGGGATGGTGCCAGAACTGCTCTTCCATATGTCTGTTTAGCAGGCAAAGGTCTTTGAGTTATATTATGAAGCATCAGACCCTATAGACTAATCCCTATTCAAACAGACACATGACTTGATGGATTCTGCCCAGGACACCTGTCATATTACACATACAAGTCATTCTTTGTTAGCTTTTTTTGTGATAAGTGGCAGTGGCAATAATATGGACTTAAATTTTAGGCCTCTAATCAAATAAATTTAGAATGAATTCTCTTGCCATATTGATTTTAAAACAAACACACATCCAACAGAGGGACACTTGGTCCTTTGTGAGCCTCCTTATAATCCAGAGAATTGCTTGGAGGGTAGTGATTCCTTTGATGCCAAAAATTCCTAAAAACCCACCTGAAGAGTAAGAGAACTCAATATAGTTGGCAGTAGGAAAACCACCAGATCTTGCTGTGTCTCCGTGGTCTGGCAGCTTTGTGGAAGCCGATTGCCTAAATTTCCTGCAGCACCAGAGACCCAGAAACTCAGAAAGTAAAGTCACTCCACCAAGAGAATAATAATAATTTAAAAGAAATTTCTTTGATCTTTGTTGAAACTGATCTATGGCTGATTGGACCCCAAAGAAGAGACATAATGATTTGGTGTCCTCTGGATGACTATAATAAAATAATGAGGGTGACCTACCAAGAGTGCAAGACAAGATCTTGGTAACTCAGCAAAAGACAACAAAGTAAAACAATAGATCACAGATCACAGAATCCAGGGTGAGTCCAGGCAGTTAATAGACAGCCCTGGGAACTTTGTCCCAGTTAGAGAAACAGTTCATTTCAGGCAAGGGTCCTTTCTTTTAAGACTCTGGGAACTCTAAAGCAGGGGTGGGGAATGTTTTTTCTACCAAGGGCCATACAAAATTATCAACTTAAAAAGTAGCCTAATATATTTGGTCAAATGTTTGATTAACTCACCCCTAATGCCTTGGCAGGGTCAGACCACAGGATTTCTCGGGCCCCTGAGCTGGACTTCACCACTCCTGCTAAGACTAAAAGGATAGTTCCTCTCACAGACCAGAACCTTTAATTCCTCTGCAGGCTGACCTTGCACGTGAACCTAAGAAGACAAGAACATTGACAGTAAATTCAGTGTCTCCTTAATTACCCATACCCCTTGATTTAAACATTTAAAAGTATTTCATTGTTATTGTAATTTTGTTGTAATTTTTAAGTCAGAACGCTTATCCATCTTCATACCATCAATTTTGGGCTCTCATGAGACAAGGAGCAGAGGCAGAAATCATTTCCGGCTGTGGCTTTCTAAATTAGTTCAAGGGGCCCAAGGATCCTTATGCACCTAAAATTTGTGTGGTGACTGGATAATAATGACTTATACACATATGTAATGTTTACTGATTTTATTGTAAAGAATAAGATACAAACTTGTTTAGAAACATTATTAAACTCATACTAGCTTTTTGCCTTATTCAATGTGTACTGAGATGATAGTGATTATCATGATTTATTTATTTTTTTTGAAAAGGAAAAAGGAATTCTTATGTTGAAAAAGGATGAAAATGTGTGGAAAAGAAGGAGATTCAAACTAGCATGACCTGCCATCATGTTCCTGAGAGTAGAACCTGCTCCTCTTACAGGAACCATTGAGGTTGGACCATGGTGTCAAATAACTTGGGCATAAAATCCAGCCTTGTTCCTTCATTCCTAGTTAAATAACCCTGGCCAAGTTCCAAGGCCTCTGATGCCTCAATTTCTCATCTGTAATATGGGGACAATGATAGGGCTAAAGTGTTTATTATACAATTTGGAAGGCACTTTATGTTCAACAAACAATAGCTATTGTTTTTCTTTTTAATAATAACAGCCACAACTTTTCTGTAAAAGGCCAAGATTGTGCCTTTCAATGTGGACAGAAGCTCTGTTTATGGTCAATGTGTCTTCCCTGCCTGAACAGGACCCCTCATAGGTCTGCTTTGCCAGAGCTCCCTAAGGAGGAATCCATATGTGGAAACACCTGCCTTCCTACAAACTAATGTGATCACCAGGAAATGAGACTGAAGAAAATGTTTAGTTTTGTTCCAAATGAACACACTCAGGCCATGTTTAATAGTTCCTTTACTTTTAAAAGAAAAAAGAAAAACAGGCAAAGCCAAAGGCTTCTAGACAGACTTGCCTGACAGTATGAGATAACTGAGCAAGGGTAGCCGCCGAGCATCAGGCTCCTTTTGGGCACCTGCCTGTGTTCTTCAACCTTGACAGCAGGTTCTGGAAGACAAACTGGCAGCCTCACAGCCCATTAAAAGAGCAGATGCAAGCACACTCAGAAGCCAACCGCTGAAGTCAGGTTAATTTCAGCCTTGTCCTGCGGCTGTCCTCACGCAAACAGTGCCAACTCAACCCAGAACTCTGCAAGGTTAGGTCATGGCAAAGCTCCCGCTAGTGGGTATATCTCAGTAAGGTGTGTGCTAAATAAATGCAAAACTTCAAAACTGGGTGGCTGCGTGGCTTCTGTTTGGAATGGAAATTTCCAGCCTATAGCTAGGAGATGGAAGCAGGGTAGAACACATAAAGTAGGTGACATGCACAGAAGTGGAACCAAGTGAATGAAAAAATGTCTTAGATTTGATTTGTGCTCATTTGCTGGAAGATAAGGTTATTTCAGGAACAATAGACTTAACTGTTATGTGATTGAACTCTTTATGAAACACAAGGTTTACTTGTATGTTGCTATTATGACAATAGTATGTGTCCATGTAGAGAAACAGGAAGACAGACAGCAGTAGTTCAATGATCCACCACCAACCACAGTTAGATTTTAGATCATTTTGTCTTTATCTTCTTTCTCTGGGCTCGCATTTGCTCATTTGTTGACCTAAATTTGTACCTAACATTCAGAACATTTGCTAGGTTTTCTTTTGTGATTCAGTGTCAAAATGATTTGAATTTAAATTTTGGGAAGATGAAAGAATGTGAAGGCTGCTATGTTTCTGGTAACAGTTAGTACCCTCAGGGAAATGCATTTCTATTACTGAGGAAGGGGAAATAATGTGGTTTTTCTCTCCCAATGAATTTCTAATGATTGTGTTCTGCTGCCCTCCCTCTCCTTTTCCTTGGCAGTGTTCCCTTTTCTCTTTCTCTTTTCCCCAGCACCCAATTCAGTATAGTTCAACAAATGACCATGCACACCTGCTCCAGGCTGGACGTGTGACTCAGCATTGGGGTATGAGATAACCAAGTCTTGTCTTTGCCTCTACAAAGTCCACAGTCTAGTGATCTAGATGTGCCTGCCCCCTGAGGAAGAGGGCACAGCAAAGGGAGTGGAAGCATCCCAAGCAGATGCTTCTTGCTCTGCAGTTCTAACGTAGCATGTACTCGAGGCTCATTTGGGTGTATGGATAGGTACCATAGGTGAATGCAAGCTTGGTTAACTGGGCATCTTCAGGAATGATGACTTAAAAGTCAGAGTTGCTCCAGATTAAGAGTTTGAGCATTGAAAATAGACAGGACTAGCTTGGAACTCTGGCTTTGCCATTAACCACTGTGTGTCCTTGAAAAATATATCTATCCTCTCTAAGCATCAGCTTTTGCATATTTCAAAATGGTATAATAATAACTGCTTCATAGGGCTGTTGAATGACCTATTTTTAGGTACTTAACAAAGTGGTTATCACATGGTAGGTACTTAATAAATGGCAACTGGTTATTATTTTCTGGTTATTTATGTTTGCAGATGAGTTTGTTATCAACTGTGTGAAGGGGAAGACTGTGGTATTAGAAGATGATAGCTGGAATAGGTACACATAAGCCAAGGGTGGGTGTTCAGGAATCAAGGTGGCTGTGAGGAGGTGGAGAACACTGATAACATCTTTGCTTTGACAGCAGCTGGGTTTTCTCCCAGGGAAAAGAAATGGCTTGTTTAGCCAGCCAGATAACCAAGCTGTACAGTCCAACAGCCTTTTAAACGGAGCTTTGCAAATGTGTCCCGTGTAGCCTGCTGTAATGAGATTCATGCTTCTTCAGTGGTAATCCTCCACTAGACAGCATTTTAAATCTTTTCCTATTTGATGCACAGAACTGAGGTCCAGGATATACATATTTTCAAGTGTCATTTTTAATTTAATGCATGATTGAACATATTACCACTGGCACAGTTAAATAGTTAAACTAGAATCCATCAATTTGTCCCGAACTGTTGACATGCAGGATAATGCTACAGTTAAATTAAATTTAAATATAAGAACGAGAAGCAGCTTGGTTTCCTGGCAGCCCAAGGGCCTGCTTTGTCAGTGAGGCTTGGCTGCAGGGAGAAAAGGACATTTTAAAATATGGGGTGCATTTCTCACCACCCTTCCGTATGCTCAGGGAATGTGCTGATTCTGTTGCCTTTCTGCCCAATTGAGTGGCATAGCAGACCAGGTGGCCAGAGTCTGGCAGGAGGGTACTGTGCAAATGGAGAGGCAAATCATTGATAATAAGAAACACCTGGTTTGCAAATCATAACATTTCAGAACTAGAACAAATTTGGGAGACCCCAGAATGTCCAAGTTGAGGAGACAGGCCAGAGCTTTGGTCCAGCTCAGAGCAGCTGGGAAACATGCCCAAGGAAATCTGAGATGAGAACATGGCCCTTTTAACCCAGAGTGAATGTTCTCTTCTTTGTGTTTCACTGTGCATTATTCAGTGGGCTCTGATGCTCATTTCTATGAGAACGCAAGCAAGTGAGTGAATCAATTTGAGCTCAATGTACATGCCTGAAAAGTGGGGATAATGTCATTAGCTACCTCAAACGATTGCCAAGAAAATTGAGTTTTAGGCATGAAATGATTAGAACAGTGCCAGGCACTTAATGAGAACTCAATCAATATAAACTATTCTTGTTATACTAAGAAAGCTAACTTATTCTTTATTGTTGAAGCATCCTATATAATAAAAGGCTAATATACAAATTGACCAAATGGCAGAATGACCAGTTGCTATGATGCCCACTGACCACCAGGGAGCAGACACTCAACACAGGAGCTTCCCCTTGGTGGTCAGTGCTCTTCCACAGGGGGAGTGCTGCTCAGCCAGAAGCTGGGCTCATAGTTGGAGAGCATGGCAGTGGTGGCAAGATCCTCTCCTGCCTCTATGGCAGAGCTAAGGATGTCTGACTGCCGACACCCGTGGTAGTGGGCCTAAGCTGTCAGTCAGACATCCCCTGAGGGCTCCCAGAATATGAGAGGGCACAGGCTGGGCTGAAGGACCCCTGCCTCCAGTGCATAGATTTTGTGCACCAGGCTTCTAGTTTCCTATAAACTGTTTTCCCAGGAGTGAGGATGTGTGGGCTGCTGAATATATACTCTGTTTCCTGGGTCCTCTGGTGTTTCCTTGTTGAAGTACCTAAGACTACTGGCCTATGTAGTCATCTCCTTGGGATGCTGTAAGAAATTTCCATGTGGTTGGTGAGTTACAATAATAGGCATTTAGTCTCTCACAGTTCTAATGGCCAGAACTCCAAAGTCAAAGTGTCAGCTGGACTGTGCTCCTCCAAAAGCTCCAGGGGAGGATCCTTCCTCACCTTCTTCAGCTTCTGGTGGTTCCAAAAATTCCTTGGCTTGTTTCCATATCCCTCCAGTCTCTACTTCATATGGCCTCCTCATGTTCTTCATGTGTCTGTTCCCTTTATGCCCCTTATAAAGATACGAGAGTCCTGGTGCATAAAATTCATGCACAGGGGGAGGGATTGTCCCTCAGCCCAGCCTGCACCCTCTCCAATCTGGGACCCCTCAAGGGACTGGGCCTAAACAGGCAGTTGGACATCCCTCTCACAATCCAAGACTGCTGGCCCCCAACTGCTCACCTGCCTGCCTTCCTGATTACCCCTAACTGCTTCTGCCTGCCAGCCTGATCACCCCCTAACCACTCCCCTGACAGCCTGATTGATGCCTAACTGCTCCCATGCCAGTCTGATTGCCCCTAACTGCCCTCCCTTGCAAGCATGGTCACCTCTAACTGCCCTCCCCTGTAGGCTTGATTGCCCCAACTGCCCTCCCTTGCAGGCCTGGTCCCTCCCAACTGCCCTCACTTGCTGGCCATCTGTGGGGGAAGCCATCTTGTGTGTTGGAGTGACAGTCAATTTGCATATTACTCTTTTATTATATAGGATAGAGGCCTAGATGGGGGCTGGCTGGTTTGCCCTGAAGGGTGTCCCAGATCAGGGTGGGGGTTCTCTTGGGGTTGAGGGCAGCCTGGGTGAGGGATCTGTGGTCATGTGCAGGCTGGCCACATCCTCAACAACCAAAGCAGAGGACCTGGTATCTGGGAATTATTTATCTTTTATAATTGAAACTTTGTAGCCTGGAGCAGAGGCCAGGGCTGGCCAGGGCTGCGGTAAGCTTGGCTTCCTCCATTGCCAGGGAAACCTAAGCCTCCTGCTCTCTCTGTGGCTGCAGCCATCTTGGTTGGGTTAATTTGCATACTTGTTCCTGATTTGCTTATGGGCATGGCTTGTGTGCGTAGCAGAGGTACTGTCAATTTGCATATTTCTCTTTTATTGCTGTAGATTTGTCTCTGGGTCTCATGTCATCTCTGATCTTTTTATAAGATCCTTAGCTCAAGAATATCTGCAGAGACTCCTTTTCCAAATAAGATCATATTCACATTCACAGATTCAGAGCAAGGATATACCTTTTTGGAGGGCTACCATTCAACTTATCCCAGCTGGCTATTGTTGGGGTGAGATCTGGTTATTGGAAATAAAACAGAACCAGAAAGAATTAAATCCATAGCTATGGCTTTGGCTGAACTTATAGATTTGACATAGAGAAAGAGGTTTCCATTACATGTGTTCATGAAAATGAACCAGAAGTTTAGCAAGGGTCACTGAAGGATTTTTCAAACCCAAGTTATTTCAGAACTATCCTGCATTGTTTGTACTGCGCAGGAAACTCTGCTAAATTCCCTGTTTTCTGCACTGTATGGATTTATGTTGTTTGTTTCTTCTGAAGCCAGAACTCAGTGGGCAGAATAAAAGGAAGGTGAGGTCCATTCACAGCAGGGACATCAGACACAGCTGGCAGCCAGCCCCCCTCAGCCTTCTGCATATTCAAAGCAAGGGAGGTGGCTGGCCAGCCCCTGGAGTGACATTATCAGCTGCACAGTTATGGGCCCTTGCACATTGCTGCTTGAGCTTAGTGGTGGCCTTGCAGCCACAGAATAGCTGGTGATTAGGATGAGATGTTCAGCAGATGGTCAGGTTTAAGCCATGTGCTGTGGTCAGAACCAGCCATGCTTATCACTAGCCTATTCAGGGAGATTTAAGCACTCAAGTGATTTTTTAACTTTTTTGGCCTCTAGCCTTTATGATGACTGTATCATTTTGTGAATCTTGACACTTTTATTTTTATAATTACAACTTCCACAGGCCTATGAACTTTACTCTCAGAATTAGGTGGAATCATTGATGCCATCAGTTCTGAGATTGACTGTGCCATGATTAGAATCCAAGAAACTTTTGAAGTTGGTGTTTATCCCCTGTTTCTTCTTATATGAGGCCAGAACTTGGAGTTCTCTGGATATTAGAGGGAATCTCAAAGTTGAAATAAGTAATTAAACTGTGAGTTGGGGTAATAGGGGAAATGGATACCAACAAGTCAGCAAGAAGGTGGTAGAATATGGGATCTCCTGAAGTGTGACATTAAAGTCACCAGGATATCCATTCATGGCCACAGGTAAATGAGTCCTAACATTTGAGCAGCAGAAAATCATTCTTTTGACTTAAGCCTGTTCCTTTATTGGAAAGCAAGTGCTCTTGGGAAGGTTAACCAGTTGGTCTGTTTTCAGATATGTCTATTTATACGTTCATGAGTTTATCTGATCATTTCCTGAGATTTGGTTTTGTTGGAAGGATTATAGAGGAAGAAAGAGAGCATTGTGTTTCTGAGTGGTATAAGGAGTCAGGGCCATGGGTAAAGGAGTGATGCTACCTTATATATGTCCTTAAGTTTATCTCTGTTAAGGAATAAAGTAATGGAGAATTGGGACATCTTGGATGGCAGTGACAGGGAGAAAGAAGAGCAGAGTTAAAATTCTTAAGAGAGACGGGGGCAATCCAGCCTATAGCTTAAAATACAGCAGTGTGTTATGTTCCAGGGGCCCTTTTTTACTATAATTTTCTTCTGGGCATAAAACTCAGACTGATAGTTTTTCATATATTTTCCCTCCTCCCTCAACCCAAACAAAGCTCTTTATAGACAATTGCTAGAAGCTTAGTCCCCTTCCTCAGTTCTCTTGACACCATATGAAAGTAGAATAGGGCCTCTCCACCGTCATGTTACAAGGGTTAATTCATGATAAATACACCATTACACCTTTATATAAAACAAAAGCTATGAATGTTATCATGTCTCCTTTATTTCCCAAAATGAAATTAAAACTAGCCTGTGAAACTAAAAAATGATAAACTTACTTATTTCAGTCTTCATTAAAGCTAGAAAAAAATAAGGTTATAAAGGCTTTAATGGGGTCAAATCTTGAAATAGAATAAACTTTATTGATAAAAATGTTCAAGGATTCAAAGTACAGGGCTAAACAATTACAGATCTCAGCAAGATAAGAAAGATTAAATGAAGAAGTGCTTATATTTGTTAGTTCATAAAATACAATGGACCAACAACCCTTTCCAAAGGAAGAAACCTGGTCTTTTAGTTTAAATTTTATATGCTCTGATGCTTTTAGATATCAAGACAGCTCTCTCTAAATGTTTAGTAATAAAGGACATAGATTACTTTAAATGAGTTCTGGAATCTTTCTCAGAGATGATTTATTTTGGAAAATTATCACCCTAGGTTGGAACCTAAAACTATACCCTTGCATACTGGTAAACTTCAAAGGTTATTAAAAAATAGTTGTTAAAGGAAATTGTATTTGTTCTCCTAAAATTATAAACTCTGCAACAGGGAATTGAATTTACTTACTAATAACCAAACTTCTATTATTTTACTGGTCATAATTACATAAACTATATAAATGCTCTTGCTGCTCAGAAAAATATTCCAGAATCCAGAATCTACTCCTTGAGAGCCAGCTGCATAAGTAAAATAAGACACTTTTTAATGTTCACAACCACAAATGCTCATTCTTTCATAGCTCCTATACCAAATAAGTGGGAAGTCCAGTCTTTCGTGGGGCTCTCTCCCTATCTGGATGATAAGAGAACCTCAGAAAGCTTACCTGGTATAAAAAGTAGATTGTCAAACCTTATTGTTGAGCCTATATGAGAGTACTATACTTTCAGATGCATTCAGCCACCAGAACTCAAGACAGTGATACCTGGTCCAATGGCTGCCATTGAGCAGATATGGAGGACTGAGCAAATGTATATATTTCTTCTTAAATCAGACACAACAGCCTCATTAAATTTGGTGAGATTAAGATGTCTGGATTTGTGCATCTGTAACCATCTAAGACTCCAATCAATTTTACCTAAATAAAGTAGGAAGTCAAGGATATGTAATTAAACATATGGCACTTGCTATAATCACCTAACATGCTTATAGCTGCCATGTTCTAGACCTTAAGAATAAATATAGCCTAGTAATTAATGTGTAGTGTGTGCTGGGAGTGAGTGAAGATTCCATGTGGTTTTTAGGACTTATTGTAATTTACACAGTGATGTGCACATTCTGAATTCTTGAATAATATCCATTAGTAATCATTGCTAGAAATGATACCTCATTTCTCCCAAGGGCTCCAGTTCAGCAAACCTATCATATCAAGGCATTCTTTGAGCTGCTGAAGATATGACAAATTGGAGAAATAGAAATTTTCCAAACTCTGAAGTTGAGTGTTTGGTCCATCATCTTCAACGGAGGCTTTTCATTGGATTTTTTCAATGTCAATGTCTCCTCTCTTATTAAGTGCTATGGATTAATTAATGTATTTAGTCAATTCTTTATTTAATAAGTAATGCCTAAACTATTATTGGCTATTAATCCAGAGTAAGTCAACATATGCCTTTTTGAGCTCTTAGAGTAAAATAATGAGAAAAATTTGCATGTTTTCCACTCCCAAAGAGCTCACAGTCTAGCAGAAAAGACAGAGTTTAAGTATATAATGCAGTGTTTCTCAGCCTTTTTAATGCCTCGACCCAGATATTAAATGCCTTGTGCACCAGGTATTTAATACAGTTCCTCATGTTGTGGTGACCGCCAGCCATAAAATTATTTTCGTTGCTACTTCATAACTGTAATTTTGATATTGTTATGAATCCTAATGTAAATATTTGTGTTTTCTGACTGTCTTAGGAGACCCTGCTAACAGTTCTCAACCTTTTATAATGGCAGCTAATTAAATGTATGATTACAGATAGATTAAATGCAATAAAGAAAAACTGGGTGGTACAGGAACATTTAACAGGGAGACATGAGTAAGGGAAGTCAGGGAAGGTTTCTTTGAGGAAGTTTAAGTGGAAGTAGGATCAAAGCATTTGTATGTTGGTGTGTAGCATGGGTGCCATTTTTACTGGATTTTAAGATGTGCCAGGAATCCTTAGTCTCTGTTACTGTGCTCTAGTGGCATCTTGATTTGGCTCTAAAATGGTTTCACTTGTCTGCATTTCTGGAGGCCAGTGATTCAATAAGACATACACTATGAAACTAGTGCCCAGGTCAGGGGTTAGAGAGAACCCTACATGTTTTCTTCAATTTTGAGTCAAGGCTGACACTGGATTTTTTAATCCCTGAGTGTACAAGTTTTCAGATAGTCAATGAACTTATTAAGAGCCTTACTTTCTACCCTAGTATTAGCAATTAGGGTAATTCCGGTTTCCACTTCCGTATCAGACTGAGGGGACCAATCAAGTAAACATGGGTTTCTCTAACAAAGGCTTGCAGTCAGCAGCTCCTTCTTTAAACATAGCCCACACAAATTTCCAATCTCAGCCAGGGATTCCTGAGGTCTCTTCCACCTACTTCTGAGAGTGCTTTCCTGGCTGTCCCCAGTGATCTCATTTCTCTCACTGTGTGGTTTCTTAACTGTCAATACCAAGCTAGAGTGCTAGGTGGCATCTCATTATTTTGGTGTTCACTTGTACATAGGTTCTCTTGTTTTGTTGAAAGAAGGCAACCATGTTTTTGGGTTACCGAGAGAATTCATGCTTATAATCTTCTTTCCTTTGTTTGTGTCAAGGTTCCAGTTTAGCACAATCAATCAACTACCTTTCCAGAACTTGAACAAGTCCTCTGGGAAAGGAGCAGAGAACTAAGAAGCCATATGACTGATAGCTCCCGGTGCTGTCCACCTGCAGGCCCCTTTCTCACCCAACCCCTAGTGCCCCTCGCACACACTTTTTAAGTGGCAACGTTGACTTTAGCTTGTAGGGATTTTGACCCAAATGAAAGGACATCAGTGAAGATAATTTGGGGATAGAGAGCCCAATCTATTACACACAAGTTTAAAATTTGCAAAGCTCTGTGTGGGAGCTGCTGTTATAAACAATTATCTGTTAATGGAATTTGAGCCTGAAATGCCCATATGCTGCTTTAAAATTTTTCTTCATCTGTTCATTTCTACAAAGTTTATTTATTTATTTAGAACAAGAGACGTGACCTACTAACATTGCTTGCAGAACAATTAAGATTCTTAGATTCATGGAGAAAATCAACCTTTTGCTGGGGGTTCCTGAGATGTGTCTTTTTATTCCTGCTCCTCTGGCATCTTCAGGTGAGAAGGTACTGGTAGAAATGGAGTAGGAGGAACAATTAGCAACAGTTATCATTGGTGACTTGTCTGTCCTCAGTCTGGGCATTCTTATAGATTAACTATGTGGTGTCAACACGGGTCACTGGAATATGAGGTAATGGGTTTCAGATCACAGTACTGTGTAGATTGAGAAGGGATGGGAAAGTATGGTTCATACTATTGTAGAAAATAAGATAAAATACATACATAGGAGGCAGAGTTGTGAATTAATCCAATTTTACATAATCCAAGAAGAAATTTGTTTCTTAATTCACATTTGGATAATTTCACCACAAAGGTTGGCTTTTAAAAAACAAAACTAACTTCTGGTGTTTTCCTCTCATATTTTAGTTGAGTTGACTACAACTAAGCTTCTTTTCTCAGGAAAATTTCCCTTCTCTTTCATGTCAGGTGGGGTTTTGGTTCTGATTTCCACTTACAGGCATTTGACCCATGTTTGAGCTGTGTGGACAAAATAAGGCTGAAACTTTTAGCCCTGATGCTTTCTCTCACCCGCCTACTATTCTTGACCACAACACTCTACAGACCCTGTTTTCTTTGCATAAAAAACTAGAGGCCTGGTGCATAAAATCCTGCACTGGGGGAGGGGATCCCTCAGCGCAGCTTGCAACTTCTTGTAGTCTGGGACCCCTTGCTCTTTACAACTGCCTACTCACTGCTTCTTACTGTTTGGCTCATTACTCTTTCCTTAGTGCTGCTGCAGGGGCGGGGGTGGCTCCCACCACTGCCACTATGCTCGCCTGTGGGAGTTCCGGCATTAGGCATCTGTCCCTGGTGGCCAGTTCACATTATAGTGACCGGTCGTTCTGGTAGTTCTTCAGTAACAGTCACTTAGGCTTTTATTATATAGACTAGAGACACAATGCACGAAATCCATGCTAGCGGCCTGGCCCTTGCAGCCCCAGCTGGCCCTCACAGCCCCGGCTTAGTTAGGAAGGTCATCCAGACGGTCCTTCAGCTGTTTGGTCTAATTAGCATATGAGCTCTTTATTATATAGGATTAGAGAAATAGATCTTGTAGTTATTTCATAATTATAAAGCACTTCTTGCATATTTATTCTTTTAGTAGATAGTTACTGATGCCCAATATGAACCAGACCCTGGGGGTATAGAAATGAAAGTATAGACAGGGATTTTGCTCCCAAGGAGCTTATAATCAAGTAGAAGAAAACTATATTAAAGAAATAAATATACCTACACACATAATATTGATAAAGAGGAGGTCGAGTGACAATAACTGGCCTGGGATCAACCACAAAGATCTTTGAAATCTACTCCTTGGAAACTTGGGTCCCAGATGAATATTTTCTGAGAACTCTGTGAAGAGAGAATAGTCCTGAACAAGAGAGGATTACCCCCACATTGACACTGGGATGGGCCCAAGAATTTGTATCCACATTTCATCAGGTTCAAAGTGGTGTTGACCTCACACTGCTGGGCCTGCGAGCCACCTTCATAATCCCTCTCCTGGTTTCTCTCTCTGGTCCCACTCTGCTTTCCTTAGAATTCTCATTTCTCATGTGGACACTTATTTTTACCAACTATTCTCCTTTCTGTAACTCTACCTGGCCCTAACCACCACCTTAGCTTCCACTCTGATCAATTCTGAAGTGAACAAAACAGAGAAAAGATATTCACATTGCTTCTCTCATAACATAGATAATACAGCTAGGGTTTAAGGGTACAATTAAGGCTATCCTATATCTAGAAAAGATAAGCTTTCTTCTGGTGTCTTTCATTGTCTCCATCATGATTGCTTCAGCCTTATAGTTTTTCTACTGCTGCAATTGTTTTCTTTCTCACTAATAGTTTCAACTTAAACTGGTTACAAAACATAGTTGTACAACATCTTCATGGGCACATATTCATAATGAAGTTTCAATACAGATCATTCCACTTTAGTGAACCTTTTATGGATTTATTTTAGAATGAATTTGGAGAACTCTAAAAAGATTTTAGGAACAATTATTTATATATCAGAGCTTGGATTGTGTAGCTGCATTACAGCACGAATCATGGCACAGAATGGTGTTGTCCACAACGTGAGTCATGTGTGTAATTAAAAAATTTTTAACCACATTTATAAAAGCAAAATGAAATGGGTAAAATTAATTTTAATAGTAACTTTTATCAAACCTAATATATCAAAATATTATTTCTACATGTAATCAATATAAAATTTATGAATGCAATATTCGCATGCTTTTTAAAATTGCCAAGTGTTTGAAACTCACTGTACATTTTGCACTCATAGCACATTTCAATCTGGACCAGGCACATTTTAGGCCTTCACAGGTGGTCAGAGGCTTCTGAAAGAGAATAGGCAGAGCATTGTTCTTTATTCTTCTTTGGCTGTGCAGGTTTAAACAATGTTATTTTGAAGTTAAAATGGTCTTTCAATATTGATGAGCCCAAATTTCATAGCTACATAAGAGATTTGAGTCTGGGAGAGATAAGGTGACTTACCAGAGTGAGCTGGGACCCAAGTAGGCTCGGAGCCCACATCTCTTGCTCCCCTGGCCAGGTTTCTTTCTAGAACACACTCCATCTCTGGGATGTGATGACTAATGACATATGTCTAGATGAGAAATAGGACAAAGTTGTCAATGCCATTTTCTGAGCTCTGACTTGAGATGGGATCAATGTCAAATCCATCTCTTGACATGGTTATTCACTTGCTCAATTTATTTGACTGCCTACTGCATGCTAGACACTAGGAATGCAAATGAACCCTGGGGAAACAGCCTGTTGGGGACAGATAGCATTAACTGCAGTATTGCAAAACAATGTGTTAAAAGGTTCAACATGAATGTATGTAAGTTTCAAAAGGTTCTAAGACCATCATGGAGAGGACAGATGGAGACACATTCTGTTACATGGCATGATTGGGGAGGAGAATCTAACAGAATGAACAAGAACTGCTGATACCTAGGCTAAAATTTAGACATATATTCATTCATATGATGTATGTTTATGGAACTTCTCTTAGGCACTGGAACATGCAGTGATAAATTAGACACACAGTTTGCATATTAAAGAAGGTTACTAGCTAGTGGGGGAAACATACCAAAAACAATATGCTAAGTGTCTGGTTGTCTGATCAGCTGTTCAACCAATCAAAGCCTAATTATGCTAATGATATGCTAAGGTCACTCAACCACTCACTATGAAGTGTACTGACACCAGGGGGCAGATGCTCCAATTGGTAGGTTAGCTTGTTGCTGGGATCTGGCCAATAGGGACTGAGTGAGATGAGCTGGACACACCCTGGAGCTCTCCCATGTTTACTCCCTGGCTGGCCAACCTCCCACATCTCTCCCTGGCCCGAATCATGTACCAGTGGGATACCTTGACCTGGCCTGTGCCCTCTCACAATCTGGGCTGAGGGACCCTTGCCCCCCCCAGAGTGCACAAATTTGGTGCACTGGGCCTCTAGTGTTAAAATAAATAAATAAGTCACAAAACTCTGAAGAGAGGCCAAGAAATTACTTGGTGATACAAAATGATGAAGAGGAGGACAGCTCTTAGACATTGGTGGTACAGGGAGTTCCCTTATCTGAGATGTGTATTAGAATAAACTTAGGCATTTCACCACAACAGAAACATCCCAAAATGAATAATGGCTCAAATACAAGTTTTTTTTTTCTAATGTAAAATTAGAAATGAATATTACCAAGTTGATGGCTCTTTTCCATAGACTATTTCAGGGACTCTAGCCCCTTCCACTTGTGGTTTCTCAATTTTCAATACATAACTTCTATTGCTGCCATGCTTTTCTGCATAATGTTTTATTTTCCCAGAGGGGTGTGCAAGTCCATAAATGATGCATGTTATTTTTGCTCACCATCACTTGACATATCTAACTGCAGAGGAGTCAGGGAAATAAGGTCTAGTTATATGTCTATTAGGGAGAAGAAGCAGCATATTGGTGGACATCTAGGTAGTCTGTGCCACGGAATCAAAGGATTAAAAGAAATTACCTCTGCAAAGAAGAGAGAGAAGGATGTTTTAGATAGAGGAAAAGATATGTGCAAAGGCTCTGTATATGTTCTTTGGAGAAATGCTTATTCAAGTCATTTGCCCATTTTTAAATTGGACTGTTAGGTTTTGTTATTGTTAGTGGTGGTAGTGAAGAGTTTAGGGTTTTATTATAAATGCAAAGAAAAGCATGATGGAGCTCAAACAGGGGAGAGGCATTTTAGGAAGAGCCTGTGACTCTCTCTGAGTGATTATGTGATATTCTCCAGTAATACTGTCTTCTGGAACTAGGAGCAATGTGGGTGGATATTGATAACACCATTAACCACAGCAGTCCTTGTTCACTAGGAGCTAAAAGTGCAGTGTAAATAGGACAGAAGGCCTGGGTTCTATTTTTCCTCCCACACACTTCAGCAATGTCCTATATTTCTAAGCTGCTCCAGGGTGTCCTGTATTCCCCATGTACAGGACTGAAATGGGGTGGAGATAGGGCAAAGATCACTTGGAACCTGTGTTAGGTGGCCTAATCTCTAGGACCCAATTAGTTCCTATGATTATGAAAGGGCCTGACAAGGGCAGCCCAATTAGTGAGGCAGTGATATTGGTTGCTGTGATGATAGCAGAGACACCTATTTCTTGGGCAGCTGGTGGCATTGTTAATGCATTTCACATCAGCCCAACAGGAACAGCTGGATCAGAGCAAAAGATCCATGATGGGAAGCAATAGGATTTCCAATCTCCAAAGAGCTTCCATTCCCCTTCCCCTGATATTATTTCAGGTTTATGCAGCCTGACACATTCAAATCAGAACTCAATATTAGATAACACGCCACTTGACAGTTTTATTCAGTAAAGCAAATGGTTCACAACGTTAGTGCACCAGAATCACCTGGGGGGCCTGTTAAAACATAATACTGGGCCCAGCTCTCTCTCCCCACAAAACGTCTGAGCCAGTGGGTCTGGTGGATTCACATTGCCAGCGAGTTCCCAGGAGATGTGGCCGTGGCTGCTCTGGGCCCACTCTTTGAGAACCACTGCATGAAGACACTCAGCATGGCTCTTTGCGGTCACCCAACAAGCTAATCTAGAGTTCTTAAAATAGCAGTAATTGTAGCTGCTTTTCATGGTGGCCTGGCAATAGATGCCTACCTCCTTTGGCAAGGTTTTCTCCCACACAATAGTATGCAAGTGTGTGTGTGTGTGTGTGTGTGTGTGTGTGTGTGTTAATGCGTGCACTTGAGGGTGCAGACATGTGAGCCCTTGACCTCTGGGAATTCCTTGAAGACCACTGCTTTTCTGTACAGAAGCAGCAAGTGAGAACTCTTAGCCTTGATATGGCTGGGAGAAAAATCACTTATTCTTTTTCTATTGTTTGTTTCATGTGATGAAAAAAAATATGATATTTCCTTTATCGCTCAGGAGTGTATGGGAAATAATTAACACCCATTAAAATCTTTGATTTTATTCATACAGTTCATTACAAAATGTTAATCAACATTTATTTTATGCTAACTTTGCACTAGATGCTGAAACTATAGCTATGACCAACACAAAGTAAGTCTCTGATCATTTTTTCTAGTGACAGGAATAGAAAATAAGCAAATAGAAAGTAAATATGTTGTGTGTCCAATGGCAATAAATGCTGTGGGAGAAAATAGAGTATGGATGATAGGGTATGGTGGGAATGGAGGAATTTATCATCCGTGTGTGTGCATGTGTGTGTGTGTGTGTGTGTGTGTGTGTGTGTGTGTCAGGGAGACATCTCTGAGAAGGTAACATGTGGACATAGACTTGAAGAAAGTGAGGAAGTGAACCATTTGGAAATCATATGCTCCGGTAGAGGGAATAGCATGTGCCAAGATCCTGAGGAGAGAGTGCCCTTGGTATTTTAATCAATAGCTAAGGAGCTAGTGTGACTATTTAGGAGCAATGAAAAAGAAGAGGGGTGAGAGAGAAATTCAGAAAGTTCAATGTTATGTAGGAGCCTGTGATTGTAAAGCTTTGGTAGGGTGCAGTCAAATTTGCATATTAAAGAGCTGCTGCTAAGAGGAGCATGCACCAGAGGACAGGATGGGAGGAGCAGGAAGACCAGTTAGGATATACGCTGAGTGGTCAGATTATTATGATCTCTGAATGAATAGTGTATATCCTATATAATAAAAGGCTAATATGCAAATTATCCTCTCTACCAGGAGTTTGACCAGCAGGCAGGCTGGCCAACCGCCCATGTCCTTTCCCCCTGGCCAGGCTGGCCAGACCCCACCCATGCACGAATTTATGCACTGGGCCTCTAACACACACACACACACACACACACACACACACACACACACACACTGAGTGGCCAGATTATTATGTGTTCAGAGATCATAATAATCTGGGCACTCAGTGTATATTTAGTAACCGAGGCAAGTATGATGTTTGATCAGACCAGGGTTTATAGCCAAAGGTGGTGATGGTGTTTTGAACAAGAGCCAATAGGATTTACTACTTATTTAGATCCAAAGTAGGGGAGAGAGGATCTAGATGACTCCAGGTGTCTTGAACTGAGCAACTGGGAGAACAATTTCCAGGACCTGTGGAAGCAGGTGTGTGGTCTAGCTATGAGCTCAGGAGAAAAAGGAGACATCACAATCCAATGAAAATAAGACAAATATAAAATAAAGTCACTCCAAATCCTACAACCTCAACAGAGTTGATGTATTTTTTCACAATTCTTTCATTTTATATTCACATTCATCCCTAGTTTAGAAATAGGTATAGTTAACACTGAGTGGTTAACATACAACAGACACCATAATAACATTTCTCAGGCATTATTTCATTGAATCCTCGTAGTACCCCCAAATAAAGATACCTAATGCTTAGACAGGTTGGGTAATACCCAGTTAGAAAGTGGGGAGCTAGAACTTTCGCTCTGGGCTGCCTGATTCCAAGAGTCCCTACTATTCTCCATTTCTTTATATTTATCTTTGCAACCCAGGAACCCATAATCTTAAGCTTTTGGAGTCATTCCTCAACTTCCATCTATTGCTATGCACTTCAGGACTCACTTTCCCTGGAATGTCTGAAGGAATAGTCTGGGGATCACCAGAGATAAATGTGCCTCCTTGGTGAATAACTGACTTGTTATAACTGAGACAGTGCTCCAGGGCATCAGAGTAACTCATCTAACAAAGGGAGCAAGGAGGGTCTCACTGGATGTGGGAAAATGGTGGGATTTAGCTAAAAGTCAAATGAAGCCATGTTTTGATGGGCACAAAGCAAAGCAGGGCTGTGTTCAAAGGAATTAGTGTCAGCTTGGATCTAAAGCAGACTCAGAGTCCTGTTTCCTTGGAAACTGCAGGGGTAAGAGAAATGGAGAATGTTTAACCCACCAACTCGTCATCTGAAACTCTTCCCTGGGCTGGAAATCCAGGCCATTGCTCTGTGTCCCAGACGCCTGGGACCTCCCATGTAGGAGGGGGATAGTCCCATTCTTAGTGATTTTGAACATAAAAGTTTCTAGAATTTTCTTATTTTAGAGAATAAGGCTTCTTAGTATTATTCTTTTTGCTCATTAAACAAAAGCAGTTTTTCACAGGTTGGCAGAATGAAGCTGGCTTTGCTGCTCCTAGCCACTGTCCCTGTGGCTGCTGTTTTTCTTGCCAACCAGGCTTGCCTGCTGTGGTCCTGTGCCTTTTCATTCAGAAAGTTCTACTAACATGGGGCTGCGGATGCCTGTTTGGGGTCAAGGCGTGAGATTATAGTACATGAAGACAAAAATGCAAGGTTGCACTATCAATATGATTGTCTAAAAAATCATTTCCTGCTTTGTTGGCATGTCTTGCTCTCTGCCATTTTCTTAGACCTCTATCCCTCCCTCCTCCGGATTCTTTGTGCCTTCTCCTCTTCCTCATTTTAGAGCTTACTGTTCCACTCAACACAATATTCTCAAATATGCCCTGCTTTCTTAGGCAGAAAAGTTTCATTCTTTCTTTCTCTTCTCCTTCCAAATCATAACCTGGCTCCCTCACCTTTCCCAGGCAAACAGGATCCTCAAGGCGAGGGGTTCAGGAACCTGGCAGGCTCTGAGAGCATGGAGGGGAGAGAGAAAAGGAGGAGATGGTGGTGGAGGTGGGGTGGAAGGAGGTGAATTCAGAGGCTCTCGGGTTCATTCAGAGGCTCTCGGGTTCATTCATAGAAGAGCCTGGCTCCTCTGACAACAGGTATTACACCCTGACAGTCTCTGAGGATGCAAACGCAGGTGTAGTGTGTTTTTACTTAAAACACAGATACAGTGTACTTCTCTAAAAGAAGTTACAACAGCGTTGTATTGAAAAGAGTTACCTGGTTTAGAATTGATGAGGCCAGGATGAGCATCTGGTATTCTTTACCTTGAAGACAGGTTTGGGAGGAGCAAATTGGAAAAGGGAGCTTGAGCGATGGTTTTGTCTACCCTGGTTGGCTAGCAAGCTGAACCTCTCCCTTAAAGCACTGTTGTGCCTTGAGTAATTGTAAACTCCAGCAAGGCTGCAGGGTAGACCTAATTTAAGCAAGGAAACCAGGACTGATGCATTTCAGAGCTTTCACTCATTTATTGAACACAATTTTATTAGTATATACTTTGTGATATACTATGCAGAAAGGTGAGTCAAATACAGACTTGCCCTCAAGGACCATGCCTAGGGGGAGAGACAGATAATAAATAAAATAATTAAAATGCAATGAAAAGTGACTGGAAAAAGAACTTTAGTAACACTATGCCCAGGAACAACTGAATATCAGAGAAGGAATAGAACTTTCTCTGCAGTAAACAGTCAGAACACAACCAGGAGATGAAGTTTGGAGGGATGCTGTGAGGGTTCAAAGGGGCAGCAGAGGATAAGTGATAGATGCTTGGGTGGAGAATACAGCCAGCGAACTAGCTGCTGGTAATAAGGCTGGAAAAATAGGCAGGGGCTGCTGGAGAAAGACTGTTTGCCAGGCTGAAAAGCTGGCACTTGTAGGAGCCATTAATACCCCTAAGCTTCCCTCCTTGAAGACAGGGAAAAGGGTCTGATACCTCACTCAATAAATGTTAAACTGATATGCTGTGAGTGAAGGGGTCCACTTATCCTTTAGGAAGAAAATTCTAGATGTGTGTGGATGAGCTACCCCAGGCAGGAATGAGTGAGCATAGGGATAGCACTAGTCTGCATCTTGACAGAAAAAACTCTATCTTAGAGGCTTGACTATGACTTGTTGCTTTCAATAAAATTCCGTAGTTTAGATTAATCTCATTGCATCCTTAAAGAATGCACAACAGTAACATCCCTTCTTAACATCATGTCTTGCAAAATAGTTGTTTTCTCAACTAACTGATAACTAGAATATTTGTGCAAGTATTATTTAAAAGCCCTTTGAGTTGTCCACTGACCATGGAAAACCACCACCCGAAGATGATCGTGGGAAAACAAACCTCACTCTTATTCCCAAGATCTACGCCCCTTCACAAGACCCCTATATAAGCCCTCCACATGAACCCCTCCAGGAGCTCTTCTCTTTTCTGGTCGACCCCCTTGTGCACCAGTTCTTTCAATGAACTCCATGATCTTGTACTGAGTTCAGCACTCAATTCTATGACATTGAAATTCAAGAACCTGACATTCAAAGTCGGCTAACAGGAAGATCAATGCGAAGGCAATCTGGATACCTGGCAATTGAGGGAGCAGCAGGAGAATTGGAGAGGAGCAGAAAATAAAATTGCACAAAGTACACATGAATGGCTCAGAGTGGCCATTAAGGAACTTGTGAGGACACCAGGGTCACTCAGAGGACAGGCGCCAATGTGGGGAAGAACCCAAAACTCTTAAAGGTAGGAGCATGTGCCACCTCCTTAGGGAACCACGGGGGGCACTACCAGCTACTCAGGTCACAACTGGTGTAGAGGGAGAGCATTTCAGGGTTGTTTCTGGGCTTGTATGTCTGACTTGGTAGGTGGGCTGACTGGATGGGTTATTTCATCCTCATTTCACATTTCTACTTCATCTGCAGCATGGCCGTGCCCTTCAGGCTGATGTCCTGCATTAGGCTGCTGCCTGAGGCCATGAAGGGTGCTCGGTGGTGTGTAATTAGTGTCTGCTAACAATTCTATTATACTGTTCACTCAAGAGTAAGCCATTCCATTTATCTTCACTACACAAATAAGAAGCATCATTTAATGAGATTTTAGAAGAATGAACTAAAAGAAATGTCAGTGATATTGTGTAAACATAGAGAATACCACCACCACCAACACCAACAGAAACCTGGATTTTTATAGGTGACTGACATTACTTATTCACTCAAGGACTCTTTGTTGAGTGCCTACTATGTGCCAGGCACTGTGCTTGGCACTGGGTATACACAGCAGTAAAGGAGAGAAGCAAGAACCCCATGCCGATGGAGCTGCACTTGGTGGGGGAGGCAGACATAAATAAGTGACAAGCAAGATAATTAAATTATGGTAAGTGCACCGAGGACAATGAATTAGCAGAACGACATAATGGGGCACATCAGGTAGGATGGTAAGGTAGGCCTTTCTTACAAGGTGAAAGGGAGGCTGAGCTGAATAAGAACCAATGGAAGAGGTGCTTAGAAAGAGGAAACCCAGAGAGCTTCGGGGTGGGAGTAGGGGGAGACAGATGGGCTCCCTGAGGGGGACAAAGAAGATACTCTCCCAATCACAGAGCCTTTAACATGCTCGTGAATGTTAACTTTATTCTCACAGTAATTGGGAGCTACCAAAGGGTTTAAGCAGAGGAGAGACCTGGTGTGCTCTGTTAGAGCAGCACCCTGCTATGGAGGGGAGAATGAACTGGAATGGAATTAGAGAGCCCAGTGAGGAGATCGAAGCAGTTGATCAGTGCAGACGATAAGGTTGGGAAGTGTTGTTGAGGCAGAGTATACAGAGCTTGTTGCTCCATTTAAAGTGTGGTTTGAGGGAAAGAGGGATCCAGGAGTAGCTTTGCAGCCGGGTTTACTTGATTTGGGTAGAGGGTGTCATCATTTACAACAAAGGTGAGGGGTGAGTTCAATCAGTATGCCATGTTGGACATCTGATGTCCGAGGTGCTCCTTGGCCATCCAGGTGAAGACACCAAAGAGGTGAAGTTGTGCTGTGAGCCTGTGCCCAGAGCCAGGTATAAAACAGAAAACTGAGTCATTCATATACAGATAGTTTCATTTAAACTGTAGCTCTGGATAATATACTGTAGAGGTCTAGGAGATGGAGCAGGAGCAGGAGCAGGAGCAGAAGCAGACAGGAGGGAACTCCAGGCACCTGTATATAAAGATAAGAAAGCACTTCCAGAGGAGAGCAGAGGATTGGCAACATGAGGCCATTGATGACCTTGACTTAACTTTGCAGAACTTAACCATGACTCAGGTGTTTTAAGAATCCAGGAAATGACCAAACCTAGGACTTTTATTACTTTTCAAATTGATAATGGCCCTTTAGTCTTCCTGGGGCACGGATAAGATTAATGTAAGTGATTAAAATATGTTAAAAAAAATCCTTTACAATGAAAGCTTTTCTGAAAGAAAGGGTTTTTTGAGCCAGATGCTGGTGAGAAAAGGACCAAGTCCTGGTGTGCAGTCTAAACCACAGCTGCAGGGCTGGGTGGAGGAGACAAAGGGCCATCTTCTTGAACTTTACAGGGCTCTCCAGTACATTAAGTTTTGGGGAAAGTTATTAGTTTTTTGAAAGTCTACATTGGCTATAAATAAAGGAGGTGGGATAAGGCTAGTCTGGAACAGTCCTTAGAGAAAGAGCATGTGCACTCCTGGGTGGGTTTGGGCAGCAGTCTGGGAAGCTCATGCAGGAGCAGGACAGGGTGGCCGCCCTCTGGTAAGCAGACAGACACCAGCCCTTGCTCTCACAGGGTTTACATTTGGCTGTTCTTTCTAGCGAATCATGGAAATAGTCGCCAGGAAGTTAATTCAAATTTCAACACGCATTTGGGAATGTAAGCTGTCTTTTGTTGGTTTTGGCCTTCAGCTGTGTACTGATTATCCTCTCCAGTCTCTTCCTTCCACCTCAGCCTGCTGTAATTTAATTTAGGATGTATCAGAATTTTTAAAGTGAACTGTCATTTGGCCTTCCTGTCCGATACAAACGAACTAGGACAGTTGGTTTTGATGAAAGAAGTAGTGGAAGAGGAACAATGTCCCTTGCTATTTGCTCATGAAGGTCACAGCATCCAAGCCACAGTGGCCAGGTGCTTGGGCCACACTTGGCTGAGGCTCCTCGGGCTGACAAGATCTGAGGCACCAGAGTTCGCCACTCAGCACGCGATGTGGTTTCATAACTGCTAACTCAGACAGCTCCACCCCGGGTGCTGACCCAGGGAGAGACTGTGCAGCCCTTCCTCCTCCAGCTGGCCTGGTACAGGCAGCCTGGGCGGGCCCTGGACCTCAAGGAAAGTTTTCTCTCCAAAATGGCCCCCCTCACTTCAGCACAAAACAGCAGTGATAGAGATCTGTCCTCCCGTGTTAAACTCTGGCTTTCCTCATTGAAAATGTAGCCAAGACAGTGCATCATTTCTGATGGTGCCAGACGGGAGGGGGCCAGTGATCCAGCCTCACTGTCCATGGGATTCTAGATAGTTTTCTTTTCTTCAGTGACCAGGGAGACGAGGTCACTTAGATGAAATGCATCCCTTGTCCCTGTATTTATTCATTCAACAGATACTGGAGCACCTACTGCACACCAGGCACTGTTTTAGATGTGGGGGGATAGTGGTAAACAGACAGACACCAGTCCTTGATCTCACAGGGCTAGTGTTGGGGAGGGGGGGCAATGATAAAGAAAGAAGTAAAATAAATAGTGGGCATAGATGGAGACAGGTACTATGGTGGAGGGCAAAGCAGAGGGAGGTAAGGTATTCCAGTGGAAGGGGGATTTGTGATGCCCTCTTGAGTAGGACAGTCGGGAAAGGCTTCAGGGAGAAGCAAAGACCTGAGGGAAAGAAGCCCGTGGTTATAAGTGAAAGGTGTTTCAGGTAGGGGGTGCTGGCAGATGCAGAGCTGGGAGGTGGGGCTGTGATAGGATAAGGAGCAGCAAGAAGGCTTGGGAGCTGGACTAGAGGAAGTGGGTAGAGTGGCAGGAGATGAGGTTGGAGGCTAGGGGAGACCAGCTCACGCATGGCCTTTTGCTCCTGAATGAAATGGGCAGCATTACAGGCGTCTGAGCTAAAGAGCGCATGGCCAGACTTAAATCTGAAAGTACCACCCCAGCTGCCTGGGCCACACTCCAGGTGGGAAGTGACAGTGGGGACACAGCCAAGAGGGGTCTGTAGAAAGAGGATCCAGAGACCCTGGAGACAAGTACTACCTTTTCCATTAACTTGATCTATGCCAAGTTTTGCCCCAAATCTCTCTGCCTTCTGGCAGACACATCTGGCTTCAGAATCACTGAAGAGTCCATTGGTGAGGGGGCGGGGTCAGCCACTCACCCTGCTATCCCAGGCCCTGTAGTTTGGTTACCTGTCGTGTGTGTCCTGGTGCAGCAGTTCCCTGTGCTGTGGCATGTGGCACCTCCCTGCACATGCACATTAGAATTTAAGTATCATTTGTGGTAGAGTTGGAGGCACTGACTTTCCTTACCTCTTTCTAGTCCTCGACTCACATTCAGCTCTGTTCTCTTTGTGATGTCACTCATGCTATTAAATATGTGAGCTCCCTGAAGACCAGCTTTCGTGGGGAGGATGCTTAAGTTAGTAGCTTCTGTGACCCTTCAGACAGGAGGCAAGGACTCTGAGCTCACGGCAGGGCATCTGTTGGATGGACCAGGTGGTGCAGCTTAGCACATTTGGTGAGGTCCAGAGAGGCAGCTCCTGTCCCTCCCACCCATGGACAGGAAACCACAGATGGCCCAGGATTTGATTGGCAGTGATGTCTGCAAAGTTCCCAGAGCAGCATGTGCAGCCATACTGCTTGCTTCCAGGAAAGTGCCTCATGTGGAGAATTTGTCATTTTATCTATAGCTTCTTTAAGTGTTTTGTAGTGGTATGAACCCCAGGCAGAAATGAGCTTTCTGTAAATGCTAGGAAAATCAACAGGTTCATTCACTATGTTTGTAAAAAGAGCTAAGCCAGAGTGATTTTTCATACCAGGCACTTCTCCTGGTCCACTGTGACTGTGACAAAACATCTCAGTGACAATGAGGTCATTTGTCCTGACTATCTTCTGGGACTATTTTCTTAGAAAAGATGATTTTTTTTTTAAGTTCAGAACATTACCTTCATCAGACTTGAGTTTTTATTTTTATGTTTAGTAATGCTATGCCACAATAGCTACCAAAATGACAAAAGTGTTTACCCTTTCACACAGAATTCCCACTATTAGAATTTATAGGTACACTTCCCTGTATATGAAATAACATCTTCAGCATTGTTCATAATAAGAAAGAGGAACTAGTTAAATAACAATGCCACATGCACACAACAGAATACTGCGCCTAAGAGAGAAATTAGGATATGCTCCTTTTCCTGACATGATAAAATTACTAAGACATGTTATTCAGTGGAGGGGAGAAAGAAGCAAAATGGTGCAGTGCTAACTTTTGTATAAGAAATGGAGGACAATAGGTATATGCATAAAGAAACACTGGAAGGTAGAAAAGATTAATAAAAATTGTCCCATTGGAGGACAAGAGGAATGGAGTAGATCAGGGCACAATACAAGACCCCTCCGTGTATTTCTTTATTAGAATTTTTATATTTGAGTCATGCAAATGTTTGACCTCCACAGAAATTTTTTTTAAAATAAGGAGACACACCTAACTATGTTTATGTTTCAGTGGCTCAGAGTGTGGCTTCTGATAGTGGTACAGGGTGGTGCAAAGAGTTTTGATAACTGTTTAATTTTTGATTACCAATCTGTGTAAGGTAGGGGCTGAGAGGGGGCTCCAGCGGGGGGGACAAAGATCCAGGCATGCCCTGGAGGCACTTGCTTATTAACACATGAGTTAATAGCTGGAGATGACACACTGGACTGAGAAGCACTTCAGACGAGAGTGCCAGAAGCTGTGGGGCATGGAAGAGCAGCTAGCTGGGAAGAGGGCAAGAGAGGATCTTCGAATTCCCCAGGAGAATGGGGCTGGAGAAAAGTAGGAATGAGGAAGCTGGGAAGAGAAAGAATATATAGAGGCTCAGAAAGGCAGAGAGCAGAGGAACTAGGTGTGGCAGAGGAACTAGTGTGTGGGTCTGGAAACTGCAGGAGTTCAACATAGCTGAGAGGGAGGGGACGTTGATGTGTGATTGTTGGGATGTCAAAGGTGAAAGAGAAGTGATCTGATCATAAAGGTCCTTATTGATTGTTCTGTGCTTATTTGGTTACCAATATCCATTCTCCCTTTATGCAGTCTCCCATTTTTCTTAGCATATGGCCTCTTGGATGAAAGACTATACTTACTAGCCACCTCTTTTGCAAATGACTAAGCCCTGGTAAATGACATGTAAATGAAAATTATTTTGTGGAACTTTTTCCTCCTTTTCCTTTCTGGTGGTTGAATGCCAATGCGATGACTAGAACTAGAGGGCATTTGGGCCAGTTGGAAGACATGTGTAGTGATGCATAGAGCATTGAGACTTAAGTGCCAACACTTATGTAAGAGAGAAATAAATTTCTGACCTAGTTTTAGTCACTGCAAAGGTTTTCTGTTCCTTGTAGGTAAATACAATACCAATTAACCTGGGTTTTAAATTTCCACTCTCTATCATCTTTGGTGGATTAGGACAATGTTTCTGATATATCTAACTTCCCTTTCATAGCTCTATCTCAAGCTAAGAACCCCAAGTTTAGTCCTTGAATATTTTTGGTCTACACCATGTCTTTGAATGAACATTTCCTTATTATTTCTGTTTGGTAACGTTTTTTTGAACCATTGACAAGCCATCTCCTTCAAGTTTGATATCACATGTTGAAATCAAATCAGTACAGCAGAGTGGCTGAAAGTGTGGACTCTAACACCAAATTGCTGGGATTCAGATCCTGCTTCCACCACTTATCAATTGTGTGACTTCAGATAAGCTATTTCCCGGTCTTTGAAAAGAGGATAGTCTTTCCTTCATAACCTACTTGTGAGGATCAACTGATATACTATAATACCCGAAGAGCAATTAGCATTGAGCCTGGTGTTTGGTAGCCTTCCAGGAAATATTGATTGCTATTACATTTATGGTTTTTCTATTTTTGAAAATCTCTAGGCACATTTCAAACATAGTCATATAGTCAATTACATGTGTCCTTTCTGTATAGGTACAAAGAAGTGATATTTTAGTACCCATAACACATGGATATAAGTAGAAAGTGCAGAGACTTATAAAGGAAAGAGTCCAGTATTATTTCCTTAGCCCTTTTTCCTCTTAAGGCTCCCAGGCAGGCTTCATCATGCCTGCCCTAGCCTCTGAAATTTGTGTTATCCTTTACCCTTTCCCACCTGGTTCCCCTGGATAACAGAAACATCACTGGAGGGCGGCCCTTTCCCCTGGCTACCATCACCATAAACAGTGAGCCACTCTGTGCCACTCCTTACTTACCAACCCCAAATTGGTGCAATAAACAGGGAAAATTATTTCTTCAGGAATTTTCTCTCATTGGCAGGAAGAATGAGCTGAGTATAAAGTATTGGACATGGAATTATAGGGGTGCTTCTATAAGGAGGTGTCTCATACCTGGCAGGCAAGGCATAAGAATGCCTCTAGAACAGCGGTTCTCAACCTGTGGGTCGCGACCCCTTTGAGGGTTGAACGACCCTTTCACAGGGGTCGCCTAAGACCATTGGAAAAATGCAGATATTTACATCACGATGCATAACAGTAGCAAAATTTCATGGTTGGGGGTCACCACCACATGAGGAACTGTAATCAAGGGTCGCGGCCTTAGGAAGGTTGAGAACCACTGCTCTAGAAGATACGTGTTGGATAGTGCATATATACTCTCAAATTTAGGAAAATTATTTGATGAAGACTATGGGTTTTGTAGTGAGCCTGCCTGGATTCAAATTCTGGCTCTACCACTTTCTTACTATGCAAATTTGGGCAAAGTTATTTACCCGCAAGTGGGAAGGGCATCTCTGACCTAACATAACAAGTATGACAATAGGAGCATGCCATAAGTAAGTATGTGCAATGTAGCTCCAAGCCCCTGTTACACATGATAAATGGGTTGAACAAGTGAGAACTTAGCCCTTATAAAACTCTTAGCTGAAGTCCAGTGTGTTTATAGGCAAAACTATTTCTCCCCAATGAGATGTGCCATGCCATATAGTTTCTTCCCCCCACCTCTTTCCCTCCCTCCTTTTTTTCCTCCCTCTCTTCCTTCCTCCTTTTCTCCCTCTTTTTCCTCTTTCTTTCTTCCTTTTGTTCTTTCTTTCCTCCTCCTCCTCCTCCTCCTCCTTCTCCTTCTCCTCCTCCTCCTCCTCCTCCTATTTCTGGAATTCTCTGCAAAGGCTAGCATATACCTGTATCAGTTAGCTTTTCCATGTAACAAACTAACTTAAAACTTAAAATAATAACTGTCATTCAGCTCATAGTTTTTCAGGTTGGCAAATTGTGCTGGGCTATTAAGAAATTTTGGTCTAGGCCGCACTCTGCATGCGTATCTCACCTGGGCTCATTCATGTGTCCTGGAGGGCCAGCTGAGGAGGCTGGTTTATCACAGTCCCACTTTGGATCTGGTTGACTGAGGTCTCTGATCCTCCAGCAAAATGGCCAGGGCTTGCTAACGGAATGGTTGCCAGGTCCAAGAGCACCAAAGAGGCACAAGCACTCTCCAAGACCCAGATTCTGTCACAATTTTCTACTGTCCTATTATCCAGAGCAGGTCACCTGGCCAAGCCAATGTGGGAGGGAATACCTGAGGCATGGAGACAGAGGGTGTGAACAAATATGGGCCCATTGTTGTGACAGTCTACCACAGGCTTTGGCATAGAATTTTCATAGGGGTTACAATCTGGCCTCTTTCCAAACTGGGTAGCTTTCAGAAGCCACAAGTCTCTGCTTTGTTTTCTGAGGCCAGCATCCAGTCAGCTCTGCCACACCATGGGCTATCAGGTGTGAAGTACCTGTCACTCTTGTTGATGGCTCCATCTAAGGAAGAGAAGGTGTGTTCCTCTCCAGTCATGGAGAAGCCTAGGGACTCATGTTTCAAATTCTGGAGGTGCAATCACTTAGTTGTTTGTATGAAGGCACTCATTACTTGTGCAGTGCAGGCTGTGCAACCACATGTGCCAGTATCAAGGCCTATTTCTGGTGGATGAGTGCCGGAACCTGAATGAGGGGGTGAGGATAAGAAAAGACAGACAAGAAAAGATGGGGTTGGGGGTCTGAGACTTGAGTCTGCAGCCCCGAGTTTATTTCCAGTACAGTATTTAAGCACAAGCAGAGGAGGGAGTTACACAAATCAGGTATTTACAAACATAGTCACTGACCTTCTGAATAATCAAGACCTTGCAAGATCTTGCACATAGGCATCAACATTTTTCAGCCAAGCTGTTTAGTTATGTCTAAAGTCTGCATTCACATCTCTGTTTATTAAGCTGAAGGGTGAGAAAGCAGAGAGCTATTTCCAGAGCCTGCATTCAGGTCTCTAGGACCCCCGAATGCCCGGGGCAGCTCCCCACAGATGAGAAGAGATTCAAGCTCCATAGGGGAGCCAGGTCACTGGACAGGCAAGAGGGAGGAAAGAGTTTGCACAGCCACAAATCCTTATGTGTTTCATGAGAAGGTTGATCTCCAGGTCTCATCTTCCTCATCTGTAAAGTGATCTGCTTGTACCAGAGATTCTCAGGGAAGTTCCCTTCCAGCTCTAATCTCAGTGGTTCTCAACATATTAAATAAGAGTTAACATCACTTGAGTAGAGGGGAGGGAATAGAAAGGGGAACTAGCATTTACCTGGCGCCTATGATATACCAGGCACTATGCATCTATGTTATCTTGTTTGAACACTCTGTCACAGTGGTTCTCAACCTTTTTAATGCCACAACCCTTTAATATAGTTCCTTATGTTGTGGTGACCCCCAACCATAAAATTATTTTCCTTGCTACTTCATAACTGTAATTTTGCTACTGTTATGAATCGTAATGTAAATATCTGATGGTCTTAGGTGACCCACAAGTTGAGAACTACTGCTGAAGAGCCTAAGATCATCAGAAAACACAGATATTTACATTACAATTCATCAACAGTAGCAAAATTACAGTTATGAAATAGCAACGAAAATAATTTTATGGTTGGGGGTCACCACAACATGAGGAACTGTATTAAAGGGTCGTGGTATTAGAAAGGTTGAGAACCACTGCTCTGTCAGATGGGTATAATGAGTTCCGTTTTTGCAGAAGTGGAACTGGGATTCAGAGAGGCTAAGTGACTTTTCCGTGGTCCCACAGATGGTAAATGACAGGGCTAGGTTTTGAACTGTGGCACCAGAGCACTTTCCCTTCTAACTGTCACAGCAGAGCCCAGGTGGATGGCAAATGACTTGTCTGTAACACGCCCCCCAGATATTCCACTGACAACCTGGCTTGCCCATAGGGAAAGACAGTGGTCAATATGAAACCTGGTTGCCAATGGGGGCTGGACAGTGATAAGGTGCTTAGCACAGCATCATGAATGAGGAAACAGTGCAGCTGATCCTTGGCCAGAGGGCAGATCATTGGCTGGAAGCCAACTCTGTGTGGGGAAAATTGGCTGTTTACTGGAGATAATAAAACAGGAAACATTGCAACATTTAAGGTATATGAGTTTTGGCAGGAAAAAATTTGATGACCTAATGATGAGCACCGGAGGCTAATTTGAAAACAGCAGATTCTCCAGCTATATCTAAAATAGTGGGCTGATCTATTAAAATGGAGGGCGCTGACAAGCCTGGAGACAGCATTATTTAAATTGGACGGGGTAGAGAATGCTCAGTGCCAGATGATTTTTTTTTTTTCTATTTAGGATTAATGATGTGGTGCTGGGCCTGTTCTGGTTGGCGGCTGTGTGGATGACACCTCTGGAAACTTGGTTGACTGTCAGCTTTGCTGGAGGGAGCCTCTGTCATCAGAAAGGGGCAGGGGAGAAGCTGGAGGGGTCAGCAGCTCAGTGTGTCCTCCTCACACTGAGTGCCCATTTCCTCCTTTGCTTCTGGAATCTACACATCCAGCTCTCAGTTACCTGAATCAAGGAGGAGAGCTTGGCCAATCTGTACCTATTTCAGAGTTTTGAGTGGTGCTGCTGATGTATAGTACCTGTCTGAGATTGGTTTCTGGGATGTGACAATGAATTAAACACCTTCCTTATCCCAGCCCCACCTACAGTACAGTTACAGGAGGAAGGCAAACAAGCAAGTTCAGTGTGACAAACTAAGTGACTGGGCAGCTCCAAGCATGGGCAGCTTTGGACTGAGATCCTGGTCTAAGCTTGTATCAACCTGAAAGGTGTCCTGCAGAGGCTGTAGTTCCCACATTGGACAGGTGAAGGTGATGCTGAGGGAACACTGGCTGACAGTGGGTGGCTATGTCTTCAGGGACCATAAGGGCTCCTTCCAGGAGGCATAGTGGCATTTACCTACCAGGATGTCATAACTGTTACCAGGGTACTCATCTCGCTTACCACTGTCCAGCCCCACTCTAGCTGAGGAGACCACATGGGGCAAGGGACCTTAGGGTGGTTGGGTGGGGACACTAGTGGCCCTGGGATGACAGCTCTTCACCAACTGAACAGTCTAGGCATGCTGTGCTTTCATCTTTTCACCACTTTGCAGCTGTACCTGTGAGTAAAGACTTGCTGTCACAAGGAATAGCACCTGGCCATCAGGGAGAGCTTCCTAGGGGAGACCACAAATGAAAAGGGTGAGATGAGCATTCCAGGAGGAGAGATCAGGTTTATACAGAGTCGTAGAGTTGAGTGGGAACTACAATTATGAGGCTGTAGAGTGAGGTAATGAGGTTGAGGATATAGGTAGATGTGCCATGCTCAACACTGCTAGTGGTAAATCTGAGGGGGCACGGATGGTGAAGAATTAAATAAGACAGACAAGAGAATAAATCTGTGGCTAGGTAGGACACTGCTTGTGGACGGAGGGACAGTGCCATAGTCTGAAAGCCAGTCTTTATTTTATAGCCAGTTTCCACGAGGCATAGTAAGGATCTGGTTAAGATGTTTATAATGTTCTGGCGGGTTTCAAATATACTCAATTACATACACCTGAACTCTATCAAGCTTTGTTTTGGCAGCACTTGCTGCACCTTTCGCAGCCTATATCACTTAGTCACCTGGGACCACAGGTTCAGACCATAAGATCAAGCTTATAACTATAGCCTTTGGCTAAAATTGTGCTGGGAGGGCTTTGCCCTCCAAGCTGGGACCTGCCCATGGCTTTGCCATGAGAGGACCATGCCCTCTCATTAGTCTGAGGTTTGAACCTGTGCAAATGTTGTAGCTGCTTTCCACAGGTAGAAGCCTTGAATGCCATTCCAGGGAGCCTGGAATAATTTCTATTAATGCTATTTAAGGGTTTTAATTAGTCAATAACAATAATAATAGGCATTTAATAAGTACTAGTTATGTGTTATATCATGTACTAAGGTGCTTTAAAGACTTATGAGTTAGAAATTACTGTTTTTCATTTTACAAAAAGGAAGCCAAAGTGCTGTTAAGTCAGCTTTCATGGGTTACATTTGAGAAGGTTCTAGCAATCCCTCTACTACATGATGTCTTCTAAAGAGCACCTGCCTTAGCCATGTTCTCTTGGCTTTACGTTGGCATTTGGTAGAGAAAAAGAATGAGACTTAAAACACGAAGAATTCTCTGTGGTTAGCACTCAGGTTCAAATTCTGACTGTTATTTTCTATCATTGTGACCCTGCAAAAATTGTTTAACCTCTCCATCTTTTCTCATCTATAAAGTGGATATAATAACGGTAACTAAAATTACTATGTAGAAGGCATTATACACTAATTACCTGATGAGTCTTTGCAGTAATGCAGGAACTTTTATTATCTCTGCTCTGAGTATTTACAGTGCTGCTCAGACATATTTGCCCTTCTCTGCTCTTGTTTTCACATGAGTGTATGGTGGAGTTTTCCAGTACAAGGTATGTGATATCACAACTGATATCTTTTGAGCCAGACACTTAAGAGCTTTTGAAAAAAACTGCAAAACCATGCCACTCACTGAAATATTTTTTTGATGGAAAAATATCATCATTTGGGTAATGTTAAACTTTTGTTATTATTTTAAAGCAAATAAGTAGCTATTTTTCAAATGTCTCAGTTTGAAGTTCTATTTGGAACTTACTTATAGATAAAATCTATATAAAAAAACTCCCGAGGGCCTCAATTATTTTAAAAATGAAATGGAAAAGTTTGAGAATATGGGCTGTACCTACTTTTCAATGGGCATGTTTGTGGCGTGCTTTGTCTTCATCTGGGATATGAGGCACACAATGTCCATCCTGCTGCCCTAGAAGCAGTGGAACCAGAAGCAGTAAGCAGCACTGTGGCACTCACTGTGGGGGTAGACTGCTCTTTTGTAGCCCTGCCTGTGGCCCATCACAGACTGAAGAGACCTCATGGAGGACAGCAGAGGAGCCAGCTTCACTGAAAGCACCACAGTCAGTGGGCATTTGTTAGTGGCCATCTAGGTGTATGTAGCATGTCCCAACAACGCCCCCTTTGCAACCCATTTTTCTTGTTTTTAATTTTGACTGGCTACCAGGATACAGTAGACTTACCGTATGATGGAGTGGAGCTGAATGGTATAAATGCCATACTGAAGCAGGCACTCTGGGGAAGCATTCCTCCACACAATGAAGGCAGCTTGCAGTGAATATTGTGACTGCTCCAAAGTTTTCCCCTGGTGCTGGGACTCCGCTCAGTTTGCTTTCAGGATGAGCCTGGAGTGCTGGAGAGTCAGGGGCCAGGGAGCATCTCTGAACCCAGGACAGGAGGGGGGGTTGGTGGGAAATACTGGCTTTCTTGCCCTCACTGTTGCCCATGGGACTCTATGGAATGGAGCTTTGGTTGCCCTTATTGATAACTGGTCTGATCATGGGTCTTTTATTGGCTTCCTTCCTCTCCCTAGTCCCTTATCAATGTTTCCTGGGTCCACTTCCTATGTGTTTCTGACTTGGGGTCTGCTTCTTGGGACACCCCAGCTGGGATACTGGGGGTAATGACTCTAGGCTCCAGTCCTCATGACCATTCAGTTAGGTCCTCCAGGTTTTGGTGCTTTTGCTTAGCAATATGCAAGAGGGCTATTAAAGAAAAATCTCAAAGTTTTTGGAAGGCTTATTCATAAAAAAGTGCACAGAACAAAGTATATAGCTAATGAATTTTCATGGAGTAAACACTTAGACCAAGGTCCAGAATCTTACTGGCATCCCAGGAGATTTGCATATATTCAGTTCTGCTGAATACTATGAAATGGTTTTCTGATGTGGCGTATAAACCTATATCCTCTTTAGCAGCAAGGGTCCTACTTCTTCAAATTTTTGCCAGTATTTGTATAGCCTGTCTTTTTTATTTAAGCCCTTTTGGAGGTATGTACCACATTGTAGCTTTAATTTGCATTTTCCTGATGGCTAGTGATGGTGAACACTTTCAATGTGTGTATCACCATTTATAAACCCGTTTTTGTGTAGCATTGGCTTCCAACCTTTTTCCAGTTTCTATATTGAGTTATCTTTTTCTTATTGATTAGTAAGAGATCTCTATATATTCTGGTTATGAGCCACTTATCAGATATATGTTTTGCAAATAACTTCTATTCTGTGAATTGTCTCTTCATTTTCTTAATGGTAATTTTTGATAAACAGAATGTCTTAATTTTAATATAGTCTATCAATTTTTCCTTTAAGTTAAGTATTTTTTGTGTTCTATTTAAGAAATCTTTGCCCTGTTTGGGTGGCACAGTTGGTTGGAGTGTTGTCCCATTTGCCAAAAGGTTTCAGATTCCATACCTGGTCAGGGCACAAACCTAGGTTGTGGGTTTGATCCCAGTTAGAGTGCATACAGAAGGCAACCTATAGATGTTTCTCTCTCACATCATTGTTTCTCTCTTTCTCCCCCCCCGCTCAACCCATAAAATACATATTCTATGGTGAAAATTAAAACGTAAAAAACATACTCCAAGGATGTTTTTATGGGACAGTATATATGAGGCTCTATCTTGACTTTCTATTCTATTTCATTGGTCAGTTTGTCTATTTTTGTGTCTCTTCCATTCTTATATTATTTTAATTATCACAGTTTTATAGCAGATCTGTCTCAAAGTGGGAGTTCTGGACCATCTTTTTTAAGATTGCCTTTGCTCTTTTTGGCCTTTTTGTATTTCCATTAGAATTATAGGATTAGCTATCAATTTCTTAAAAAAAGAAAAGAAAAAAATTCTGGGATTTTGATTGGAATTGAATTAAATCTGTAACTTTATTAGAAGAAAAAGTTGCTGTGTTGATAGTATCATGTCCTAAGGTTTATGAACATAGCATGGTACTTGATTTATTTAATAAAAATTTTTCCCCTTTCAATAGTGTATTTCTAATTTTTAGTGTAGAGGTCTTATATATAACAGGGACAATTGAAGCTCTGTGTTATTTCAAAGGCAATAAAAGGATCAATTGAGATGCTAGACACATTCTATTGAGTGAAAGTTGACATGTTTTTCAATTCACTCAGCAACCACCAAACTAGGCAGCCATGACCACAGTAAGAATTTGGAGTGAACTTCAATTCTTGTATACAAAGGAAAAAAAGGACTTCTTTTTGTGACACCCAAAATGATATGTTGAGGACCATGCCCCCTGTAAGTGGATGCAGGAGAGTCTGAGATACATAGTTTTTGGCGTTTGAATGAACAATGTGGGAAGGCACACAAAGGGGTGGAATAGATGCTGAGTGAGCCACCTTGCAGCTTCTGCTGGAGGTGGAAGGAGGCTGCCTCACAATCTTGGCTTGTGTAGGCAAGAAGAAACCCTCCAGATCAATTCAGACAGACTTTCCCCGACTCAGAACTTCTCTGTAGTTCCTTTTGGCATACTATGAAATCTATGCACCAATCATTGTTCTCTGGCAGTCTCTGGCTTTGAGATTTAACTCTTTCTTGTCCTTTTCTTTGTGAAGGTGACGTTAGCACTCTGGTTTTAAAGGCTCTGACACTTCATAGTAGCTATTCCCCAATCCACAGGAGGAACTACCAGATGGTTGTGTTCTTCCAGCATGTTAGAAGCAGAAGATGATTCTCCAAACCTCTAAGTACCACCTCCCTTTGCAAGATTTTTGTTCTCGCAATCCTTTCCCTGGGGCAGGCTACACCTCTAGCAACAGCATGGAATGCATTCTGCCTGCAAAGCCACTTCTGACAGACCATATGTATTGCTCTCCTCTGGTGCAGCTGATTGTCAGGTGTCTTTGAAATAGGACCAACAACACATGCTATTAATTGACACCAGTACACACTCACACATATGTAATGTGTGTGGTCTAGCCACTGTCTTCCACTGTGGCAACAGACGCACAAACCTTCTGAGGTCACCCTCACACAGCCTGGTCAGCCAAAGAGGTGCATATGGGCTTTGCCAATGCACCTGTGTGACCTGGTGAGGAAGATCTTGAGGCTATGATGGTGCTCAAACCCAGCCACCACGATGCCCCTTCGCTTTGTACTGTGAGGTGTGGCATGAGGAGCAGGGTTTTTAATGGACTCCCATTGCTGCTGGCTCCATGCTCTCCTGAAGAGCAAGCTGCTCTCTCATCTTTCCTAAGCTCTTTGCCAGACATAAATTTGCTGCTGTGCTGCTCAAATCATATTCAATTTTGAGAGAAGGAGGACTGGCACTTGCACTTGACAACAGGGTGTGATTGGCTGAGTCATGCTGGCCATTGCTTTCCTGTTTCTTCTACTTGAAATTGTTTTTGTCATGTATATCAATCAGGGCCTGTGAGAAACAGATGGGATAATCCACTGGAATAATTACAATGAGTTAATTAAAGGGACTGTTTATAAAGTGTGGCAGAGGGTCCTCTGGGGGTACCATTGAGTGATGGCAAAAAACCCTTAGGTGAGCTGAAGCTGCTACTTCCCCTGAAGCAGCTAGGAAAGGGAGAAATTCTGAGAACCTGGGATAAGAGTTGTAAGGAGAGGGCTGCCTGACCAGAGCTGTGACCTTTAGTTCAGAGATGCAGTCACTCCCTGGCCACCCAGCAGGGAGGAACTGGGGGAATAAGCACTCTAACCTTATGCTCTTAACCCTCATTGACCCAACCCAGCTAGAAGCCAGAGGGCAAGGGAATTCTATGCAGCCTACAAAGTCAGCCTCCTGGGGGATCAATGAAGGCTACAAAGTGACTGTGGAGAATCAAATGGAAAATCACCAGCAACTACCTTGGAACATACTAAAATGAATTTAGTTTACTGTGCTTGGGCACAAGGAAAACCTCATTGATTTTTCTAAATCAAGATAAAACTAACTCAGCCCTAGTCAGTTTGGCTCAGTGGATAGAGCATTGGCCCGCAGACTGAAGGGTCGTGGGTTCAATTCTAGTCAAGGGTACATACTTGGTTGCAGGCTCCATCCTGGCTCTGGTTGGGGTGTATGTGGGAGGCAACCAATTGATGTGTCTCTCTCACATTGATGTTTCTCTTTTTCTCTGTCTCTCCCCCTTCCTTCCACTCTTTCTAAAAATCAATGGAAAAATATCAGTGGGTGAGGATTAACAGAAAAATAAAAAAGAAAATGAAAACATTCTTAAAAAGAAGATAAAACTATCTCAGATGCTATTATTATAAGAGATCACAAAGATATATCAATCATTGGGAAGCTCCCTTGATGACACTGGGTCATATAAAAATCCTGGCTCAATGTGACTATGCAGAAAAATTGGAAGGGGCCTTAGCTCACAGTGCTCTCTACCTATACTAAACACTGGGGTTTTGCCAGCATGTTTGCTTCTTTTAACAAATAGTCCCTTGGGTTCATTTGGGAAATGACCCCCCTCAGGTGTATAGTGCTTAGGGGAATTGGCCAAAAGTTGAGCATCCAATTCACTAAGCCAGTCACACTCAATTCTGTGGGAGTTTGAATTGGAGCTGAGTACTTAAACCTAAATAGAAAAGATTTGGAATCAAATCTAATAACAGAGCCTCAGAAAGAAGAGACTGCTGATTTTCTAGCTGTCCTGAACTACCCTGATTTCTGTCCTTTCAGAGACCAGGTTTTTCAGTTTTCTCTTTGATTCTGTGGCACCCTTTGTCCTTTTAATCACTGGTGTCTTTTTTTGTTGCTTACAACTAAAGCATCCTGATAGCTACACCAATGTTGCCATGGATACATCTGCTACATGGGACTTTTGCTGCCCTGGTCTCCAGCCTGCTGCCTTGGCAGAGCTGTAGGGAGCTTTTTGCAGAGATCTTGTCCTCACTATAAGCTTGCTCAGAGGGGATGCTTGCTGCAGCTCATTTGGTCATGGGCTTAAAGTCCAGCTTCTGTCTCCAGGGAGCTGCCTGGGGGCAGAGGGCATGTCCTCACCCCTTGAATAAAGTGCTATCCCTTTGCCTTTCCCCTTCCTTTCTTTTTGTCCTGAGGAATCGAGATCGGGTTGGGACAGTTCCCTCTGTCTTCCAATCCTCAGATTTTCCTCTTTTAAACAAGTCACTTCTCTTACCTTAGTAACTTCCACTTTCAAACAAAATCTGTTAGCGTCTCCCAGGCAAGATAAGTCTTGATTTCCAGCTTCAAAGACCTTGAACTGTCTTTTTAAATGGCGAAGTGCTGGGAAAATACATTATTTTGTGGTGAGAAAACTTTGATAAAAAAACAAAACAGAATAATAAAAAATAGTTAATTTCTCAAATAGTTTATTCTGTAATATTGCTTTCTATCTTTTGACAGAACGAATCTAAATCTACAATATGAGTATTTGTGAGAATATACCCCTCCCCTCTCTCTATATATGTATGTGTGTGTGTGTATTTGTTGTAAATATATTTTACTACTAATCTATGAGGGTTTCTGTGTGTGCAAATAAATTATATTTATCCATATATCACTATATATAAACAACATTTATCTTAAAACTACTATAAAAATGAATGAAGCTATGCTTATAGTAAATGAATCCTTACCAACCCACTGGTACTGATCTTTAATGAGTTAGTCAACATAATTAAGATTAAAATTCACTGTTTTGCTCTGACTTCACTCATTGAACCCATTTTTCATCATTCATTCACCTGCCTACAGAGCTTATCCCCATTCCCTTTGCAGTCCTTTATATATAAGCTTCCCTTTCTGGCTGAGTAATCTCTCTCTGGTAAACCTTCTCTCCTTTCATATATATTTGTTCATGTCTAAGTCATATTTCATTACATGAAATAAATTTTCCAAGATTGATTGACCTTTTGCCTTTAAGCTATATGACTATATAATATAAATCCAAATTCATGTTCAACCTTCCACTCATATGTGTTTATGTCAGACTGTTTATCATCTATTTATCTATCAATTTATCATTTTAATACTGATATAAGCAGAGATTTTGTTCATGTGTTAAAACTTAATTATAAACAATAACCCATTTATAAATAAGCAGAAGCCTCCTTAAGAACAGGAAGATTCTTCTTTGCATTGAATATGCCAATTTGCATTTATTAAAGTTTAGCCAACAGAAATAATTTTCTCTAATTTTATTTTATTTTTTTGTAAAAAGGACTTGAAACCATATGTAATTCATGATTAGGAGTCTATATTGGCACAGGAATCATGAGAGTAAAGAAAAGCACAATGTGCCCTGGCCAGCATCACTCAGTGGTTAGAGCATTGGCCTGAACACCAAAGGATCGGGGATTTGATTCCCTGTAAAGGGCACATACCTGGATATTTTCTTTCCAGGTTTCATCCCTAGCCTCGGACACATTCGGGAGGCAACCAATAGATGTGTCTCTCTCACATCATTGTTTCTCTCTCTCTTCCCCTCCAACTCTCTTCCATTCTCTCTGAAAATAAATAGAAAAAAAGAAAAAGAAAAGAAGGAAAGGCACAATGCCAGAGGTAAGCAGGGTTGTCTAGGAAGAGCTAAGTGTCATTAAAAATTAGTGATAATTCCAGTAGTCTGAAAGATTGAGAACTTTCTTGAACTGCTAAAAATTCAAGTTAGTATTGGGTGAAGACAAAGAATACTGTATTGTGATTTACATAATAATGAATTATGAATCATACAATGTTAGATTTCAATGTAAAAGAGAGAAAATCAATTATGTTTATGTTTTATGTTCCAGAAAACAGAGTTATTTTAGTTTTTTTTTTTTGTGGGTTATGTCTCTTAAAAACCTTTCTGTTTTGTTAATTCAGAGGATACTTTTCCATTGATTTTTTTTTTTTAAAGAGAGAGAATGGAAGGGACGGGGAGAGACAGAAAGAGAGAAACATCAATGTGAGAGAGACACATTGTTTGGCTGCCTCCTGCAAGTGCTCTGACTGGGTCAGGAATCAAGCCTGCAACTGAGGTACAGCACTTGACTGGAATTGAACCTGAGAACTTTCAGTCCACAGGCTGATGCTCTATCCACTGAGCACACCAGCTAGGGCCCTCAAATACCTTTCAAAGACTGCTTGTAAACCTGTGCATATTTTCAGAAGCTGATTAGACTAATAAGATAAGACTCAAAGGTACAAAAAGTCACTCTTTACTACATTCAGGTGTCATAGAGTTTGAAATTCTATTAGAAATGATTCTATTGAATTAAGAATTGTCCATTTTTCATGTGTTTATTAATTTTGAAAACCTTCATTGAGTATCAACATCTTCAGGGTCCTGCAAGAGAACATAAAGATGTAGAATGGACACCTTGGCTCCATAGGCACATTAGTAAGTAACTGCAGGGCAAAACAGGATGTATGCCCTAAGAGGGTATAACAGTGGTGAAGCAGGGAGCCTGGGAAGGAGGGAGGAGTTTCCATCTATAGCAGGTCCCAGAGAACAGTGGAGTCCAAGAGGTGAGTGTCCCCAGAGCACTGGGGACATGACTTTGTTAGGGTTGGCTCTGTTTACAAAAGCAAAAATAGAATACAAACTTGTGAGCACATGCCCTGACATTTAAAAGCTGGCCTCGCATGAATTTTTATGGAACCTCACTATGTTTTTTGAACCTCCAAGTCCAAAGGTGAAGGTGTTAGCAGGCAGAATGACCTGTTAGATTGGCCATTTGCTCCACTGCCTCCCTCTCTCTTCAGAGGCCTAGTTCTTTCCTTTCAGAACCTTTTTGAATTCAGATTGAGTGCACCCTCTTGCTGGACCTGCCTCATAAATGTGTTCCCATTTTAAAATGTCAATGCACTGACCACCTAGGAAGCTGGGAAAGCTAAGCAGCATAACAGATTGGTTTCATGTCAGGTCATTAGTCCCAACCAAATTACAGATATTCCAACTATTTACATCTGCTGCTCACTGTATATCCCTCTAGAATTTGTGTGTCACTACAGGAATTCACACCAAAAGGGAGTGAATACAAAATAGAAATTCATTATTATATTACATTTCAAATAAGCCCATTGTTCAAAATCTACCAGGCTATCAATGATTCTGGGCCTTAGGGCCCTGGGCCTCAAGCCAGTGTTTCTTTTCAAATTTGGGTTAAGGGGTTGGATTTGGGTTCTGGAAATAACAAGAGGTCTAAACATTGCACTGGTTGCTGATTGATGATTCAGCAGTACTGCCTCCTGCTTCCTGTTTAAAGTGGTGGCAAGGGATTTGTCCTGGATAGTGAACCAGTCCACTACCTGACCAGCAGACACTCTCACTCAGAACTCTTCCATCATCTCCCCACTGAGAGGGGCTATGGTGCTCTGGGAAGAAGCAGCTGCACAACTCAATATGTAAATGAAGTCTTTGGATTGGACTTGGAGACTTGGCAGTGCTGTCTTCTTGCAAGTTCTAAAAGAGCTTTAAACTCTTTAAAAAGTGTGCAAGCCCGGGAATGGTTTAATTGGGCTCTAATGAGCAGATAATTGGGACATAATGAGACCTGTTTGGTCATTTTGGTAGAAAACGAGAGAGATGAATAGATAATATGTACTTAGTCTTAATCTTAACTACATATCATGTATATACTCAACACCTATGTCCAACAGCAGCTACACATGAATGGACAAAGCTCTAGTAATTAAAGTGAAATTCCCAACAATTACGTATTTTCTGTCATTTTATGTGAACAAATGGCAGATTGGAGCATTAATATTTAACATAACTGCATGGTTAAGACCATTTCACAATAGATGGCTAGAGAAGTCTGAAATTTACCAGCTGGTTGTTAACCTTTGGCATTTGGTATTCATTTTATATTGAACATTTCTTGCATTTTTTTCAGGATCTCATTATTTCCATTTGGAAAACCTAACAGGGGGAGGAATTGACCTGTAGACATTACATAATTCATTCTCTTTTAGCTTTGATTTTAGCAAAAATAGGGCGTGAAGATATTTCCATCACTTTTTTCTTCTCTCTTCAACTGTCTTTTATGTTTGTGCTTGGGCCAGTCCAGGTCTCCTAGGCCCCTCTTGTTAGCAACCAAAAAGAGGAATGAGGTGTGGGCTGCCAACAGCTGGTTTCACTATTTCTCAAGTAGAAACACAGTATTTAAATTTCATGTTAACTCTGGATTTGACCACATACAGTCATGGGAGAAATCATTGCTAAGATAAGAATGATTGTGAAGAACAAGTTAATAAAAATGGAAATAAGACACTTAATGGCAAGTAGTTTATAAGACAGTATAATGATATTTAGGAGAAAAAGGAGAGCTACATGATACCTTTTCTCTTCCATTTTAAAATACATTTTTAGCTTAATTTATCTCTGATTTCTGTACTACATTATTTGAATAATTTTACTTTTTTAACATTCTGGAATGAAAAATTTTCCTACATTGCATATGGTTAATTTATTAACATTTCTCCTTTAATATTTTATTTTTCTAATGAAGTTCATCCTGAAAACTTTAATAGAAATATCATAATAGTACATTCCAATGAAATGCTAATATTGCTATCTTTTAAAAATATATATTTTTTATTGATTTCAGAGTAAGGGAAAGGGAGAGAGAGATAGAAACATCAATGATGAGAATCATCAATTGGCCACTTTCTGCAGGCCCCACACCAGGGGTGGAGCCCACAACCCGAGCATGTGCTGTGACTGGGAATTGAACCATGACCTCCTAGTTCACAGGTTGACACTCAACCAATGAGCCATGCCAACCAGGCACTATATTTTTATATTAGTAAATAATTTAAAATACAAAACCTTTTTTTTAAAGTAGCAAGTCAGTGGTGGATTAGCTCATGGTCAGAGGAGCTAGACCTTTGGAAATAACTCCTGACATTCATTCCCAAACCCTTTTGTACCTCTTTTATATTAAATACATTGCTAGGGAATGTTTGCTCTTGATTCTCCTGTGAGGGAAATGTCAGAAGTCGACTCTGAAAGATATAGACACAGAGTATCACAGTTTAGAGATATGTTTACTCAAATTCACAGCAATGCTGAGTTTATAAACCAAAAACTTTATATTTTTCTAGATCTTTATTTGACTATTTTGTCTTGATATTAGCTCAGGGTGATAAGTAAGGAATGCTGACTTCATGTTTTGGGTTGTATGTCTTCAATTTGTTGACCTTATAAAGCCCAAATCTGTTAGCTCCTGTGAGGTAGTGATTGATTTATTATTCGTGGTCAAATTGCAGGAATTTCCCTTCTGGCTGACGCACTGCTTTCAACTGCACAGGGCCAGAGCTCTCTGATCTTTATTATTATTTTGAATGTGACTATTTTCAGTTACAGTTGACATTCAATATTATATTAGTTTCAGGTGTAAAGCATAGTGATTAGACATTTATATAATATATGAAGTGTTCCTCATGATAAAACTAGTACCCACCTGGTACCAGACATAGTTTTTATGGTAGATTGACTCCATTCCCTATGCTGTAAGTTACAAGGCTCAGTCCTGCCCTTGGTTGTTTCTAATTGCCAATTACTTTAAAAGTATTTTCAAAATTGATTTCAGAGAGGAATGAAGAGGGAGAGAGAGATAGAAACATCAATGATGCGAGAGAATCATCGATTGACCACCTTCTGTACATCCCACACCAGGGATTGAGCCCACAACTTGGGCATATATCCTGACCTGGAATTGAACTTTGACTTGGTTCTTAGGTAGATGCTCAACCACTCTGCCACACCAGCTAATTACTTCTTAAATCCTTCATCTTTTTCACCCCCCACCAAGCCCTAGCAACTATCAGTTTGTTCTCTGAATGTTTTTGTTTTGATAATTTATTTTGTTCTTTAGATTCCACACTTAAGTGAAATCATATGATATTTGTCTTTCTCTGTCTGACTTATTTTACTTAGTATAATACCCTCTAGGCTCATCCATGTTGTTGCAAATGGTAAGATTTCTTTATTTGTTATGGTCAAGTAATATATATATATACCAGAGGCCTGATGCATGAAATTCGTGCATGGGGGAGAGGGGTGTCCCTCAGCCCAGCCTACAACCTCTCTAATCTGGGACCCCTTGAGGGATGTCCAACTGCCTGGTTAGGCCTGATTCCAATGGCTCCCAACTGCTCACCTGCTTGCCTTCCTGATTATCCCTAACCTCTTCTGCCTGCCAGGCCTGGGTTTCCCCTGCAAGTCTCCCCGCTAGCCTGCAGGGTCACGCCCAAATTCCCTCCTATGCCATCATGGTCACCACTAACTGCCCTCCCCTGCAGGTTTGATCATCCCCAACTCCTCTCCCTTACAGGCCTGGTCCCTCCCAACAGCCCTCCCCTGCTGGCATGATAGCCCACAACTACCCTCCTTTTCAGGTCTGGTCTCTGCCAACTACCCTCCCCTGCTGACCATCTTGTGCTGGCCATCTTGTGTCTACATGGGGGAAGGATCTTTGACCACATGGGAGCAGCCATCTTGTGTGTTGGAGTGATGGTCAATCCTCATATTACTCTTTTATTAGATAAGATAAAGGCCTTGGTGCATGGGTGGGGGCCAGCTGGTTTGCCCTGAAGGTTGTCCTGGATCAGGGTGGGTGTTCCCTTGGGGCGTGGGGCAGCCTGGATGAGGGGCCTGAGGTGGTTTGCAGGCTGGTCGTGTCCCCCGGCGACCCAAGTGGAGGCCCTGATATCTGAGATTTATTTATCTTCTACAATTGAAACTTTGTAGCCTTAAGCAAGGCCAAGACAGGCCAGGGCTGCAGAAGCTTGGCTTCCTCCATCACTGGGGACAACCCTAGCCTCCTTCTCTCCCCAGCTCCATGGCTGCCACCATTTTGTTGGGATTTATTTAACTTCTATATTTGAAACTTTGTACTTTTGAGTGGAGGCTGGGCCTGCCTGGGTGTGAGGAAAGCTTGGCTTCTTCCATCACTGAGGAAACCCAAGCTTCCCTCCTGCTCATTCCATGGCTGCAGTCATCTTGGTTGGGGTTAATTTGCATACTTGCTCCTGATTAGTGTTGTGGGCGTGGCTTGTGGGTATAGCAGAGTGATGGTTAACTTGCATATTACTCTTTTATTAGATAGGCCTGGTGCACAAAATTTGTGCACTTAGGGGGCAGGTCCTTCAGTCCAGCCTGCATCATCTTGCAGTGCAGGAGCCCTTGAGGGATAGTCAACTGAGGGAGACATCCGTAGTGCTACTGCAGAGGAGGGAGAGGCTCCCACCACTGCCATTGTGCTTGCCAGCTATGAGCCTGGCTTCTGGCTGAGTGGCACTCCCTCTGTGAGACTGCACTGACCACCAGGGGGCAGCTCCTGCATTAAGCATCTACCCTTGGTGGATAGTGTGTGTCATAATGACCAGTCATACAGCCATTCAGTCAATTTGCATATTAGCCTTTTATTATATAGGATGTACCATATCTTCTTTATCCAACTGTCTTTTTGATGAACACATTATCTTTATAATTGTTACTTGACTTCTCACACCTGGTTCCTAGAGTGATCTTTGGTTTGACACCCCTGGATATATGGCATAGGTTGCTGTTAGTAGAAGTAAGTATGCACTATTTTAAGTAAATGCAGTGCATGAAAAATCAAGATTTTCAAAGAGAAAAATGTTATGGTCATGTATTTTACAAAGTTTTGAAAAAAATATTTATCATAGTTTTTTTGAAAAGTTGGATCCATATCTGTTTCTTATTTACTGTCAGTTAGAACCAGTGTTGCTACCTCATTTACTTGAATTTTTATAAAGATAGGTTACTTTCACAATACAAGCCACATAGGATATCAAGATAATCTTGATAATTCAAGCCAAAAATTACATTAACATCTTCAAATCATTGAAGGAAAAGCATACCTGAAGCTACATTACCACTTACTTGTAACATATCTTACTGAATTTTTCACAAACAGATTTGGAACTCTTTTCATCACGAATTAAAAAAACAAGACAAATCACAATAATAATTAATATTTTGGCTAAGTTTAAACAATGTTTTATTGCATAAATTTTATCATGTTTGTATTTTATAATTTTAAGTTTATAAACATTTTATAAATTTGTATTGTTTCATTTAAAAATAAACTTTTAATTTTAAAACATTTAGATTAATAAAAATATCAAGAAGATAATTCATAACACTTTTCCCTATTATTGACATCTTATATTACTGTGGTGCATTTGCCAAAATTAATGAATCGATATTGACCCAACTGTAGCTGAAGTCCACACTTCATTCAGATTTCCTCAGTTTTTCTTTAATGTCCAAGGTCTGTTTGAGGCTCCCATCAGGATACCATGTTACATTACATTGTCATGTCTCCTTAGGCTTCTCTGGGCTGTGGCAGTTTTTGTAGACTTCCCTAGTTTTTGATGACTTTAATAGTTTTAAGGTGCACTAGTCAGGTATTTTCTAGAAAAACCCTTAACTGGATTTGTCTGATGCTTTTCTCATGAGTAAACTGGAGTTATGGGATTTGAGAAGGAAGAACCTAAAACTAATGTGACATTTTCATTATACCATATAGGGCACTCTCAGCATGATATCATTGTGGATATTGACCTTGATTACCTGCCTCAGTAATCAGATAATGTTGATCATGTCTAGCATTCTTTTAAATGCCAAATTTGCACTGCATATTTAAAAGATGATAAAGGAATTTATTCATGTGCTACTTGTCAGGAACACAGATTTTTACCAGAAACAAATTATGACCATTATGTTCATTTGGGTAGTAAGAGACTGCATACCCATGGAATGAACCAAAACTACTGAAAATTGACAAACGTGTGAATTTCTGACCAGGTTAAAATTTCATTTGATTTTCAAATATCTGCAAGTGTTGTTCACAACACAAAAGTTATCACTAAGTATTCAGAATTTTATACTGTTTGAAATAGAAGTAAACACCAGACTTTTGCCACTGAAAGACAAAGGTTAATATAATGTATTCATTAGAATATTCTAACACTTCTTGTACTGGTATCACAGATACATATGTTAGAATTAAAAGCTACATCACTTCTTACCTGTGGGCCTATTATTTGTAAGAAGTGGTAGGGACCAGGGAAATTGCCAGATGATGGTAAAAGAGTTGGGTAATCAAGGAGATTAAAAGAAATTACAACTCATGGGATATAGTAATATGACTATGAAACACCGTATACATAGAAGTAAGTGGTTGTTGGTAACTGGAATTCTCATCAACTAACCCAGGCACAGTCATTAATCAATGTAATATATATATAAACAAATAAGACATTTTGAAATATGTTAGCAAAGCATTTTCTCCTCATCTTGCTTATTTTTCATTCTGCTTAAATCATTAGAATTTCCTCTTCTTTGCTTTCTAGTGAGACAACCATTGGCCTGTATCCATAAGAAGGCAATAAGCCCAGTCAAAAAATATCTTCAATATATTTATTCATCCCTGGAGATTAATTTTATTTAATCATTTAAGGGAAAAATGTTTAGTGAAATACATTAACCCACTCTATGATGGCATAGTACATAAAATTATACCTGAGTGATAAATTGTTTAATATAATTCAACATTAATTCCTAATCAAACCTATGAAAAAAATAGGAGTAAAAATATTCTTTCTTACTATGATAAAGAAAGCCCATTAATATGTAGATAAAAATCATACTGAATTTAGATATGTTTGGAATGAGTCCCCCTCAACCTGCTACAAAACAATATTTAACATCTATTTTCTAATGCTAAAGATACAGTAATGAGAAAAACAGACAGGAATTCTTGCTCTCCGAAGCTTATATTTTAGTTTTGGTGTGGGAAGTTGGGTGTAAGAAGGAGGTAAGTAGGCAGATCAGAAATAAATTCATCCAGTATTTCTTCCTTATCCACAATATCTCTATCCATGGTTTCAGTTACCTGCAGTCAATCACAGTCCAAAAATACTAAGTGAAAACTTTCAGAAGTAATAAATTCATAAGTTTTAAATTGTATGCTGATTGAGTTGAGTGTTGAAATCTTAAATGTTGAAACCCCAATGGGGGACATAAATTATCCTTTTGTCCAGCATCTCCACTCAGTTCTCAATCCTGCTCATTTGTTATTCAGTTGCCATCTTGATTATCTGATTGACTGTGGAGGTATCACAGTGCTTGTGTTCAATAATCTTTTTATTTATTTATTTAATAATGTCCCAAAAGCACAAGAATTCTAATGCTGTTGTTCAGATATGCTGCAGAGAAACTATAAAGCGTTTCCTTTAAGTGAAAAAGATGAAAGGTTCTCAACTTAATAAGAAAATAAAAAAAATTGTATTTTGAGGTTGTTGAGATCTATGGTAAAAACTAATTTATCTTTGAAATGGCCTAATGTATAAATTAAAGTTTATCATAGACTAGAGGTACGGTGCACAAAATTCCTGCATGGGGTTTGGGGTATCCTTCAGCCAGGCCTGCACCCTTTCCAATCTGGAACCCCTTGAGAGATGTCTGACTGCCCGTTTAGGCCCAATCCCTGTAGGGAGTTGGACATCCCTCTCACAATCAAGGACTGCTGGCTCCCAACTGCTCGCCTGCCTGCCTTCCTGATTGCCCCTAACCACTTCTGCCTGCCAACCTAATCGCCCCCTAACCACTCCCCTGCCAGCCTGATTGATGTCTAACTGCTCCCTTGCTGGCCCTATTGCCCCTAACTGCCCTCCTCTGGCAGCCTGGTCACCCCTAACTGCCCTCCTCTGCCAGCCTCATTGCCCCTAACTGCTCTCCCCTGCTGGTCTGGTTCCCCCCATCAACTACCCTTCCCTGAAGGCCTGGGTCCCCCCCAAACTGCCCTCCCCTGCAGGCCTGGTCCCCCCAAACTGCCCTCTCCTGCAGGCCTGGTCCCTCCCAACTTCCCTCCTCTGCCGGCCTGGTCACCCCTAACTGTTCTCTCCTAAAGGCTTGATTGCCCCCCCTGACCTCCCTTGCAGGCTTGGTCCCTCTCAATTACCCTCCCCCTGCTAGCCTGATCACCTACAACTGCCTTCCCTTGCAGGCCTGGTCCCTCCCAACTGCCCTACCCTGCTGGCCATCTTGTGGCAGCCATCTTGTGTCCAGATGGGGGCAGCCATCTTTGACCATATGGGGGCAGCCATCATATGTGTTGGAGTGACATTCAATTTGCATATTACTCTTTTATTAGATAGGATATGTATGTATAGGAAAGAAAATATAGTATATATATAGTATTTAGTATATATAGGGTTCAGTACATGATTCCAAGACCCCAGGAGATGCCTGAAAACACAGATAGTACTGAATGGATAAGGGGGGACAACTGTAAAAAGAATATCAGATGATAAAAAGTACAATGGAGAAAACTAAAGCAGAGAAGTGCTTAAGGAGCACAGAGAAGAGAAGGTAATTTTAAATAGAGGAGTTGGGGAAAGCCTAGCTGAGAACTTCACATATGATCGAACACTTGGAGGAAGTGAGGGGATGAGCCAGGCAGATACCTGAGGAAAAATTTTCCAGGAATTAGGAGCAGTAAGTACAAAGGCCCTGAGGCAAGAATATTTGCTATGCTCATGGAGTTGCAGTTTCCTGTATCTGAAAAGAAATTAGTGAAGAATAGAGTAGCAGGTTACACAAATGGAGGAAGACCATACAGAGCTTTGTTAGGAACTATCAGGACTTTGGAGGGTTTTGAGCAGAAGTGTGACAATATCTGACCTAAGTTCTCAAAATTACTCCAGCTTCTCTTTTGGATTGTGAGTAGAAGATGCAATAATTCACGTGATAGGGAATGGGGGCCAAAAACAGGGTATGGAGTGGCTTGGTGAGAAAGGGTGGGTTTCAAGATGTATTTGGAAGGTAGAGCCCGTGTGATGAGAGATATACATTTCTTTTTGGCATGAGCAGCAGGAAAGATGGAATAGTTTTTATAATGATTATTTTATAGAGACTTATATTTTGCTGGACATAATGAAGTACAAAAAAAAAAAGGTTTAAAAGGACATCCATTAGAAAGCTATGGTTATATACCTAGAAGAGCTAAAGTAATCAACCAAAATCTATTAGAGATAATAGAATAGTGGAAAAAAACTGCTGGTCAAAGGATAGAATGACTCAAATAAGTCCTACACATAAATGCTTTTATTATGCAGCTAATAATCCTATATAATTATGCAAATAGAGTGAACGGCAGAACAACTGGTTGCTATGACATGCGCTGACCACCAGGGGGTGCACACTGAACAAGGTGGGTATCAGCAGCAGGCAGCAGAGTGTACAACATGGCAGGCATCAGATGAGCAGATGAGCCAGACCAAGGTGGGCAATGGTCACTGTCATTGGAGCAAGTCTCTGGTGGTTACTGAAAATTCTTTGCTCCCACATGCTGCAGTCCCACTAGCCACTCGCACCTGCTGCTGGCACTGACCTCACTTGCATCCACTGCTGGCACCTGCCTCAATTGCTCCATGCCATCAAGGAGTGTGAGCAGAGCCCGGTGCTAGCAGCATTTGGGAGCAGCGGTAGTGGGAGTGAGGCACTAGCAGTCAGGAGACTGGAGACTGCATGGGAGGGGCTGGACAGGGGAGCAGGGGATGGTCCAAGACCTACCTCTGTGCCCACAGCAGCCTCTTGGCCCACAGTTTCTTTCAAGGTGCACAAATTCATGCACTGGGCCCCTAATCTATAATAATGAAAGTGTAATATGCTAATTAGACTGGACAGTCGAACGAACAACCTTCCAGAAGTCATTCCAGACATCCTTCTGGACAAAGCTGTGGAGGCAGCGGCCAAGGCAGAGGTGGTTAGGGGCAATCAGGCAGGCAGGCAAGCAGTTAGGGGCAGGCAGAGTGGTTAGTCAGGGATGATCAGGCAGGCAGGTAGGAGAGTGGTTAAAAATCAGAGGTCCATGGGATTGGGTATAAACAAGCAGTTGGACATCCCTACAGGGGTCCCAGATTGTGAGAGATTGCAGGCTGGGCTGAGGGACCACCCCCCTTCCCGCATACACAAATTTTGTGCACTGGGTCTCTAGTATAATAATAAAAGACCAGCCATAAAATTGAATTATGTGTTAATTAAATTTGTTGGAGGGTATAAAATGCCTATCCAAAAACCTACAAAATTTTAATGGTGGAAAAAAAAGCTTGAATACATGGAGAATTATATCCTACTCCTGATGGGAAGATCAAAAGGAAGTGGCAATTATTTCTGGTTTAATTTGTAGTCTTAAAACAAATTCATTTAAAATACCAATGATGTCACCAAAGCCGGTTTGGCTCAGTGGATAGAGCGTCGGCCTGGGGACTGAAAGGTCCCAGGTTCGATTCCGGTCAAGGGCATGTACATTAGTTGCGGGCACATCCCCAGTAGGGGGCGTGCAGGAGGCAGCTGATCCATGTCTCTCTCTCATCGATGTTTCTGGCTTTCTTTCCCTTCTTCTCTGTGAAAAATCAATAAAATATATTAAAAAAAAAAAAGGATAGGTAAAATACCAATGATGTCAAGGGCAGTGTACAGAAGCAAAATAATTTATTTTTTAGTGTAGTTGGGAAGAAAGGCAAAAATATTAAAGGATTAGTGAAGAAATAATAATTATCTTATGATATAGAATGTTTTTTAAAAATAACTGATCAATGTAACACTGAATTAGAAGGAGAAATATAAAATAAAATACAGCTTGCATAAATAACTTGAAATACATACAAAAATGTAATATATGGCTAAAGAATATAATAGAATAATAAGGAACATAATCACTTCATACATGTTGCTAGGACAACTTTATATCAATATGGCAAAAAATGAACTTATCTCAAATAATTAAAATAGAAAATGAAATCGTATTCAAAGTTTATTTATCCAAAGGGGGGAAAAACATTTTCAATAATTCAAGAAATTACGAAGAAAAGTTGGGCAAAGGTTTAAAATAAATCCAAACATCTGTACAATTAAAATGGAACAAAGACAAAGTAGTAGCAAAATAAAGAAAAGTTTTAAGTACTTGCAGAAAATCCAAGTGTCACATGGGCAGTGTTATTAAATATTCTTTAGAGTTTCTGGAATTTTACAAATCTAATGCTATCGATAAAACATATAAAGTCTCCAATAGACAGATATTTATATGTGTCTGTACACACACAAAATAAAAAATATACTTAAACCCCAATTAAGGTACTTGGGAATAAACTTAACCTAAGTAGTAAAAGTGTTGTACTCAGAAAACTACAGGACGTTGAAAAAAGAAGTAGAAGAAGATATAAACAAGTGGGAGATTATGCCATGTTCATGGAATGGTTAAATAAACATCTTTAACTTCTCTGTACTAACCAATGCAATCTATAGATTCAATGCAATGCCTATTATAACACCAACAGCATATTTCACAGATTTGGAACAAAATCTCCAAAAATTCATAGGAAAACAAAAAAGGCCCCAAATAGCTGCAGCAATCTTGAGAAAGAAGAACAAAGTGGGAGGGATCAGAATATTACATATCAATTTATACCGCAAAGCCATTCTAATCAAAACAGACTGGCACTGAAGATGGCGACTGGCAAGAAGGTAGGGAGGGAGAGTGTGAGAGAGAGTAAGGGAGTGATAGAGGTCTGTGTGGACATGTGTGTGTGTGTGTGTGTGTGTGTGTGTGTGAGTGAAATAGGGAGGGTTAGATCCTGCAGGTCTTCCAAGGGGCTGCCAATTCAGGCAGTCTTAGACGGCAAAATCCCACTGCTGCCTCAAACACTTTGGGGAGGACACCAGCTGCACAGAGACCATGCCATCTTGAAGAACAGAACTACTTGAGACTAGGATCCTAGCTTCGCCACCACCCAGTCTGGTCTTAGTAGCAAACTGGGATTCTAAATCTGCTCTGGTAAAAGACCTGCAACCACAGCTGCAGAGTCACGGACACCAAGGCTCCAGGAAACCAGGCTGCAGATTTCTGTGAATCACAAAGCCAATCCCGCTCCCCCACTGGCTCTGGCAGCAGTGGCATAGGATCTGCCAGACCATGGCCACACACTAGGGATTTCTGCACACACACAGCTGCTGCAGCTCGACCTGACTTTGAGCCTTGATGTCAGGGACACAGAAAGTTTGTTTCCCTCAACCAGCTCCTCACCCAGACAGGGAAACTGTGCTGAATTTGACCCTAAGAGCGCATCTTTAGAGAGATTATTTTCTGCGACCAGATTCCACTCCCACGCAGGGCAAGGAAACAGCACTGAATTTGAGCCTGGATTTACGAACTCCAGGAATTTGTTTCCTGAGACTAGTCTCTGTACCCAGACAGGGAGGCAGTCCTAAATTTGAGCATAGCTGTGCATCCCTGGGAAGATTGTTTTCTGTTACCTGATCCCTCACCCGCATAGGACAGGGAGACAGTGCTGAATTTGAGCCTGGATGTGCGATCTTGGGGAATTTGTTTCCCACAACTAGATTCCACACTCAGGCAGGAAGGCTGAGCTAAATTGGAGCATAAGTGCACAACCTTGGGGAGATTGTTTTCTGTGATCAGATCCTGCGCCCACGCAGGGGAGACAGCACTGAATTTGAGCCTAAGGATGCAAACCCAGGGAATTTGTTTCCCATGGTCAGACCCTGGACCCTAGCAGAGAAGCTGTGCTGAATTTGAACCTGGACATGTGAACTCAGGGAGTTTGTTTCCCTTGCCCAAGCTCCACGCCAAGCTAGGGAGGCTGTGCTGAATTTGAGGCTAGGTACGTGACCTTGGGAAGATTGTTTTCTGTGACCAAATCCCACGCCCACATAGGGAATCAGTGCTGAATTTGAGACTGGGGGCTCGAAATCAGGGAGTTTGTTTCCCATGACCAGACCCTGCACCCAAGAAGGGAGACTGCACTGAATTTGAACCTGAATATGTGAAACCTGGGAGTTTGTTACCCAGGACCAGACCCCATGCCCACACAGGAGGGCAGCACTGAATTTGAGCCTGGGTGCATGGACACAAGAAGTTTGTTTTCCACAGTGCACACCTGTGTGACTGGACCCAACACCCACACTAAGTGACAGTGCCACCTGAATTTGATTCAGGACAACCAACATAGTGCCACTGTGCAACCCAGTCTCCAAAGCAGATTGGGGACTCTGAGTCCCAAAAGACCCACACCAAAACATGCCATAATTACAATGGGAAATGTTATCGACAAAAAGAAAATCTTAAAGACTGCAAGAGAGATACAGAGAGTAACCTACAAAGGATCCCCCATCATATTATCAAACATGATAATATGATAAAAATCTAGAAGGGAATGGAAGGAGATATAAAAAGTGATGCAAGTAAGGGACTGAATCCAAGAATACTCTATCCAGCAAGACTATCAACCAAAATTGAAGGGGCAATCAGGAGCTTCACAAACAAAAAAGGGCTAAGAGAGTTTATCACTACTGAGCCAGAAATTCAAGAAATGCTAAAGGAAATGCTGTAAAAAGAAGAAACAAAAAAGTAAGAAGGAACACAGCCTCAAAAAATAAAAATGGCTACAAACAAGTACCTTTCAGTAATAACTTTAAATTAAATGGACTAAATGCTCCAATCAAAAGACATTGAGTGGCTGAATGAATATAAACAAACAAAACATGACCCATATATATGCTGTCTACAAGAGACCCACCTCAGAATGAGGAATTCACACAGACTGAAAGTGAAGGGATGAAAAAATATCTTTCAGGCAAATGGAAATGAAAAAAAATCTGGGATAGCAATACTTATATCTGACAAAATAGACCTCAAAGTGAAGGCCATAATAAGAGACAAGGAAGGCCACTTCATAATACTAAAGGGATTGATACAACAAGAGGATATAAACCTGGTAAACATATATGCACCCAATGCAGGAGCACTCAAATACATAAAAAAAATCTCCTGGAAGATATCAAGAGAGAAATCAACAAAAATACAATCATATTAGAGGAATTTAATACACCACTGACATCACTGGATAAATCCTCTAGACAAAAAATTAGCAAAGAAACAGCAATCCTAAATAACTCACTAGATCAGATGGACTTAACATCTTCAGAACATTACACCCCAAAGCTGCAGAATATACATTCTTCTCAAGTGCACATGGGACATTTTCAAAATTAGACCACATACTAGGTCACAAGCAAAGTTTCCCCATATTCAAGAAGATTAAAATCATACCAAGAATCTTCATAGACAACAATGGTATAATATTAGAAATAAACTACAATAAAAACAATCCAAAAATCTCAAACACTTGCAAGCTGAATAGCATGTTATTAAATATTGATTGGGTTAACGAGATCAAAGAAGAAATTAAAACATCCTGGAAACTAATGACAATAAAAACACAACAATCAAAACCTATAGGACACAATGAAAGTAATCTTGAGAGGGAACTTACTAGCTCTACAGGCCTAACTGGGGAAAAAAACAAACATAGCAAGAACAAAATGGTAGTATGTCATCTAATGCTACAACTCAAAGAATTAGAAAAAGAGCAACAAGAAACGCCCAGAGTGAGCAGAAGGAAGGAGATAATAAAGATTAGAGGAGAAGTAAATAACATAGAGACAAAAAAATAATACGAGAGATCAATGAAACCAAGAGCTGTTTTTTTTGAAAAGATAAGCAAGATTGATGCACCTCTAGCCAGGTTTACCAAGAAGTAAAGAGAGAAGACCCAAATAAACAAAATCAGAAATAAAAGAGGAGAAATAACAACAGACCCCTCCAAAATACAAAGGATTGTTAAAAAATACTATGAACAACTCTATTCCAACAAACTGGACAACCTACAGGAAATGGACATATTCCTAGAAAAATATAACATTCCAAAACTCAATCAGGAAGAATCTAAACATCTCAATAGGCCAATTACTATGGAAGAAATTGAAGCAGTCATCAAAAAGCTTTCAGGAGAGTTATACCAAACATTCAAGGAAGAACTAAAACCTATCCTCCTCAGACTATTTCTAAAAATTCAAGAGGAAGGAACACTTCCAAGCTCATTCTATGAAGCCAGCATCATCCTAATATCAAAACCAGACAAACACATCACAATGAAAGAGAATTATAGGCCAGTATCCCTCATGAACGTAGATGCCAAAATCTTCAACAAAATTCTAGCAAATCAGATCCAACAGTACGTTAGAAAGATCTTACACCATGACCAAGCAGAATTTATCCCAGGGATTCAAGGATGATACCCCAACCACAAAAAAATAAATGTGATACATCACATAAACAAATTGAGGGAGAAAAATCACATAGTCATATCAATTGATGCAGAAAAAGCATTTGACTAATCCAATACCCTTTCTTGATAAAAACTCTCAGCAAGGTGGGAATAGAAGGATCATACCTCAACATCATAAAAGCCATATATGATAAACCCACAGCCAGCATCACACTCAATGGACAAAAACTAAAACCATTTCCCCTAAGAACAGGAACAAGACAGGGATGCCCAATCTCACCATTTCTGTTTGACATAGTACTGGAAGTACTAGCCATTACTATCAGACAAGAAGAAGAAATAAAAGGCATCCAAATTGAGAAAGAAGAAATAAAACTGTCATTATTTGCAGATGACATGATACTATACATAGAAAACCCTAAAGATTCCATTAAAAAATTATTAGACTTGCCCTTGCTGGTTTGGCTCAGTGGATAGAGCGTCGGCCTGGAGACTCAGGGGTCCCAGGTTTGATTCCGGTCAAGGGCATGTACCTTGGTTGCGGGCACCTACCCAGTAGGATGTGTGCAGGAGGCAGCTGATTGATGTCTCTCTCTCATCGATGTTTCTAGCTCTCTATTCCTCTCCCTACCTCTCTGTAAAAAATCAATAAAAAATTATTAGACTTAATAAATGAATTAGGCAAGGTAACAAGATACAAAATTAATGCCAAGACAACTATGGCATTTCTATACATCAATAGTGAACTTACAGCAAGAGAGACTAAAAAAGCAACTCCATTTACCATCGTACAAAAAAAATTAAGATACCTAGAAATAAACTTAACTTAAGAGGTAAAAGACTAAAAAAAGAGGTAGAGGAAGATATAAACATATGGGAGAACATACTGTGTTCATGGATTGGTAGAATCAACATCATCAAAATGTCCATACTATCCAAAGCAATCTATAGATTCAGTGCAATTCCCACTAAAATCCAATGGCATATTTCACAGACCTAGAATGAAATCTCCAAAAATTCATCTGGAATAAAAAAAGACCCCGCATATCTGCACCAATTCTGAGAAAGAAGAACAGAGTAGGTGGGATCTCAATGCCAGATTTCAAGCTGTATTTCAAATCACTGTTCTCAAAACAGCCTGGTACAGGCACAAGAACAGACATATAAATCCATGAAATAGAATAGAGAACCCAGAAATTGACCCAAACCACTATGCCCAATTAATATTAAACAAAGGAGGAATGAACATACAATGGAATGAAGACAGTCTTTTCAATAAATGGTGTTGGGAAAATTGGACAGATACATGCAAAAAAATGAAACTAGACCACTAACTTACACCATACCCAAAAATAAACTCAACATGGATAAAGGCCTTAAACATAAGATGGGAAACCATAAAAATACTAGAGGAATCCATAGTCAGCAAAATCTCAGACATATGCCCAAGGAACTTTTTCACTGATACCACTCCTAGGACAATGGAAACTAAAGAGAAACAAATAGAACTACATCAAAATAAAAAGCTTTTGCACAGCAAAAGAAACCATCAACAAAACAACAAGAAAGATCATTATATGGCAGAACATATTTGCCAATGTTATCATCAATAAGGGTTTAAACTCCAACATTTACAGGGAACTCATACAACTTAACTAAAGGAAAAAATAATCCAATCAAGAAATGAGCAATGGACCTAAATAGCAACTTTTTAAAGGAAGGCCAAGAGACATATGAAAACATACTCAAAGTCATTAATTATCCGAGAGATGCAAATCAAAATGACAATGCGGTACCATCTCACACATGTCAGAATGGCTATCACCAACAAATCAATAAATGACAAATGTTGGTAAGGATGGAGAGCAAAAGGAACCCTCACCTACTGCTGATAGGAATGCATATTGGTGCAGCCATTCCAGAAAACAGTATGGAGTTTTCTCAAAAAATTTAATAAATGGAACTGTCATTTGACCCAGTGATCCCACTTCTAGGAATATATACTAAGAAATCTGAAATACTAACCAGAAAGAATTTATGCACCCTATATTCATTCATAGCAGTGCAATTTACAATAGCTTAAGGTCTGCCAGTCCTAAGGATGTCAGATTGCCAGCTTAGGCCCGCTTCCTGGACACCCCTGGAGGGTTCCTGGACTGCGAGAGGGTGCAGGCAGGGCTAAGGGGACCCCTGCAAGTGCATGAGTTTTGTGCACCGGGCCTCTAGTATTATAATAAATAACCTTGTATGGTGTTGGGTTAGACTTACCATGGTGATCAATTCATTAGGTACATAAATGTTAAATAGTTAGTATGTACACCTGAACTAATATAATGTTGTATATTAACAATGTTTTAATTTAAAAAGGAATTAATGTAAACAACTACATATTTAAATGAATTAATTGAAGTGTTTGGGTGTTACAAGAAATGTATTGATTTACCCACTTCCTATCACTTTTACTTCCTTAAGCAGTTTTGCTCATTTCATTTTGGAACTGGGTGGTGAAAGCACTAAGCCTATTCGCACCTCTATTCTGTGAGCCCTTAGGGCAGGGGAGTGCTGGAGTGGGTGGGGCTGGGAAGTTGACCCAGGCTGGAGTCTCTTGTAGAACTGGACTGCTGGGAAGAGGACAGAGGCAGACAGATGCCAAGTATGGGATCCAACCACCCCAGCCAATTTGTAGCAGAAGAAGGCTGCAGGCACTAGGTACCCTTTGTATAATATGGAATAGTAGTGAGGTCTTTTCTCTGGTTTTTGAGCTGAAAAGACTGTCTGCTGATGAGAGGCATCAGAAACCCCCTGGGAGGCCTGGGATGGCCAGTGGTGGGACAATCAGGGGCAGTTCCACTTCAGAGGAGCAGACCCCTAGAAGCCTGTCATCTGAGCCTTCGGTATGGGCTGCAGCAGACGGGATAGGATCTGGGCCGGGGCTCTGAAATGGCATTAGGGAGAGTGCCCTGGAAGCTTAGTGTAATACAGGCCTTGTATGGGGCAATCATTCATTCTGGGCTCCTGTGCGTTCCTATTAGGCAGCAGTTCTTAGTGAGGGGCCTGGCAGGGGTGGACGCTGGAGGGGTTACCATCCTTCTGGGATCAGCAGATGGTCCCTAGCACTTGATATGGTCAGTCTTTTTAACTGTGGCCATCTAATAGGTATGTTGTTGTGTCTCTGATTTTAATTTGCACTTTCCTAATGATTAATTATATAAGGTACCTTCTCATGTCCTTGTTTGTCCTACATATATTTTTTGGTGAAATGTGTGTTCAAATATTTTATACACTTTTCATTGGGTTGTTTTCTTATTATTAAGTATGGGGAGGCCATATATGTTCTGGATGCAATATCTACGCCAAAAATATGCTTTGCTATTATTCCTTGGTTTGTGTTTTTATTGTCTTGAAGGTGTCTTTCAAATACTAAAAATTTTAATTTTAATACAGCCAAATTTATCAAACTTTTCTTCTATAGATTGTGATTTTGGTAGTATATTTGAAATACTTTTGTTTACTCAAAATCACAAGAATTCTCCCCCATGCTTCATCTATAAGTCTTATACAGTATCAGGTTTTACAATTAGGTTTATGATACAAATAATTTATTAAATGTTATATATGTTGTAAAGACTTGATTGAAGTTCATGCTTTTGCATATGGGTATCCTATTGCTCCAGCACCATTTGTTGAAAAACTTTCTTTCTCTACTGAATTACCTTTGTATTTTTGTCAAAATCAGTTGTCTACATATGTTTGGGTCACTTTCTCAACTCTGTTTAATTTTGTTGAACTATTCATGGTAACACTACACTGTTTGATTACTATCTATAATAATAAATGTGTAATATGCTAATTAGACCAGACAGCTGAATGACCTTCCAACATCATTCCGGACATTGTTCTGAGCGAAGCCACAGTGGTGGGGCCCGAGGCAGAGGTGGTTAGGGTGATTAGGCAGGCAGGTAGAGGCAGTTAGGGGCGATCAGGCAGGCAGGTGAACAGTAAGGGGTGATGAGACAGGCAGGCAAGTTGTTAGGGGAGATCAGGCAGTCAGGTAGAGTGGTTAGGAATGATCAGGCAGGCAAGCAGGTGAGCAATTAGGAGCCAGCGGTCCAGATTGCAACCCCACAAGGATTGGGCCTAAACTAGCAGTCAGACATGCCCAGAGGGGTCCTGGATTATGAAAGGGTGTAGGTCAGGCTGAGGGACACTTTCCCTCCCACCCCCATGCACAAATTGCACGAATTTTGCTCACCAGGCCTCAATTAAATCTACAATAGATCTTGATATCTTAACAACATTGAATTTTCTGATCCATAAGCCCAGAATATCTCTTTATTTAAGTTTTTTTAAAAATATATTTTATTGATTTTCCACAGAGAGGAAGGGAGAGGGATATCGATGAGAGAGCGACATCCATCAGCCGCCTTCTGCTCACCCACTACTGGGGATGCACCCTCAACCAAGGCACATGCCCTTGACCAGAATCAAACCCGAGACTCCTCAGTCCACAGGCCAATGATATATCCACTGAACCAAACCGGTTAGGGCTCTTTATTTAAGTTTTTAATTCTCTTAGCAGTGTTTTGTAGTTTTCAGTACAAATTTTTCACATCTTTGTCAGATTTATTGCTGAGCATTTCATATTGTCTGATGATATTTTAAATTAAATTGTATTTTTTATTTAAATTTCTTATTGTTCATTATTGGTATATAGAAATGCAATTGATTTTTAAAATATTTCTTGTGTCCTTCAACTTTACTAAATTTGTTTATTAGTTATGGTAGTTTTTTATTTTTGTAAATTGTATCAGATTTCTACATGAAAGATCAGGTTGGCTATGACTAAAGACTGTTTTCTTTTTTCTTTTCCAATTTGAACATATTTTATGTATTTTCTGGTCTTATTTTCTACAATCTCTAATATAATGAAGTTAAGAGAAATAGATATTTTTGCCCTGACCATAGGGGGAAAGCATTTGATCTTTTACATTAAGTATGTTAACAGCTGCACTTTGTAGATTTTTAAAAATTAGAAGTAGATTTTATCAATTGTTTTTTCTGTCTATTGAGTTGGCCATGTGGTTTTTGTTTTTTGTTTTGTTTATTTTTCGTTTGTTAATATGGTGAGCTATCCTGGTTGCTTTTTGAATGTTAAACCAACCTTGCATTTCTAGGGTAAGCTCTGGCTGGTCAAGATGAAATATTTTTTAATACATTGTTGAATTTTATTTTTTATAGTTGTGTTTAGAGATTTTTCATCCTTATTTGTAAGTGATAATGGTCTTTATCTTTGCCTCCCTGTGGTGGTTGTCAACATTTTTCTCTTTATCAATGATATTGAGCAATTTAAGTATGATGTACTTTGGAGTAGTTGTCTTCATGCATATCATTTATTCAGTACATAGTTTTGGGGAACTGTAGCCATTAATTCTTCAAATATGTTTTGTGTCTCCCTTTGTTCAGGGATATACAGTACATATGTATTAGGCTACTTGAAGATGCCACACAGCTCCAGCTCACAGATGCTCATTTTGTTTTATTTAAATGCTTTTTAAATCTCTATATGCCAATTTGCATAGTTTTTATTTTTGTAAATTCACTATTTTTTTCTTCTATAATGTCTACTATCCATTAATCATAACAAATGTATTTTTTTTCTTTTTATTTTTGAATAGTGTTTAATCATTGGAAGTTCAAATCGATTCTTTTTATACTTTTCACTAGAGGCCCAGTACATGAAATTCATGCATGGGGGTGTGTGTCCTTCAGCCCAGCCTGCACCCTCTCCAATCTGGGACATTCCTTTCACAGTCCAAGACTGCTGGCTCCCAACTACTGCCTGCCTGTTTGCCTGATTGTCCCTAATTACTTCTGCCTGCCAGCCTGATCAACTCCTAAATACTCCCCTGACAGTCTGATTGATGCCTAACTGTTCCCCTGCCAGCCTGATTGCCCCCAACTGCCCTCCTCTGTAGGCTTGGTCACTCCCCAATGGCCTTCCCTAGCAAGCCTGGTCCTCCCCAACTTCTCTCCCCTGCAGATCTGGGTCCCCACCCCCCAACTGCCCTTCCCTGCAGGTCTGGTTACCCCAACTTCCCTTCTCTGCTGGCCTGGTTATCCCTAACTGCCCTCTCCTGCAGGCTTGATTGCCCACAACTGCCGTCCCTTGCATTCCTGGTTCCTCCCAACTGCTCTCCCCTGCTGGCCATCTTGTGGTGGCCATCTTGTGTCCACATGGAGGCAGCCATCTTTGACCACATGGGGGCAGCTATCTTGTGGGTTGGAGTGACAGTCAATTTGCATATTACTCTTTTATTAGATAGGATAGAGGTCTAGTGTATGGGAGGGGGCCGACTGGTTTACCATGAAGGGTGTCCCAGATCAGGGTGCAGGTTCCCTTGGGGTTGGGAGCGGCATGGGCAAAGGGCCTGTGGTGGTTTTCAGGTTGGCCACCTGCCCCAGCGACCCAAGTGGGGGCCCTGGTATCTGGGATTTATTTATCTTCTATAATTGAAACTTTGTAGCCTTGAACAGAGGCCAGGGATGGCCAGGAAGCTTGGCTTCCTCCATCACAGGGGGCAACCCAAGTCTCCTGCTCTCTCCAGTTTTGTGGCTGCCACCATTTTTGTTGGGATTTATTTAACTTCTATAATTGAAACTTTGTAGCCTTGAGTGGAGGCCAGGGCCAGCCAGAGCAGGCAGGAAGCTTGGCTTCTTCCATTGCTGGGGAAACCCAAGCTTCCTGCTCGCTCCATGGCTGAAGCCATCTTGGTTGGATACTCCTCCTGATTGGCGTGACTTGTGGGTGTATCAAAAGTATGGTCAATTTGCATGTTTCTCTTTTATTAGTGTAGATGTCTCAACTTAACTTTTGAACATATTGAATAAAATAACTATTTTAATATTCTTTTCTGCTAACTCTAACATCTGTGTTAGTTCTTTTTTTAAAAATATATTTTATTGATTTTTTACAGAGAGGAAGAGAGAGGGATAGAGAGCCAGAAACATCGATGAGAGAGAGACATTGATCAGCCGCCTCCTGCACACCACACAGTGGAGATGTGCCCACAAGCAAGGTACATGCCCCCAATCGGAATCGAACCTGGGACCTTTCAGTCCGCAAGCCGACGCTCTATCTACTGAGCCAAACCGGTCTCGGCATGTGTTAGTTCTTGATGATTTTGATTAAGTTGTTTTGTATTTAGTGCTCATATTTTCCTACTTTTGTTCTTGGCAATTCCACATTGTAAATTTCACCTTGTTGGATGCTGACTATTTTTGCATTTCTTAAACACTCTTTAACTTTGTTTTGGAACACAGTTATGTTACTTAGAAACAGTTTGATCCTCTCAGGTCTTACTTTTCACATTTGTTAGGCAGACACAGGGAGTCATCACTATGGCTAATTATTCCTCACTACTAAGAAGGGGCTTCTGAACATCCTATCCAATGCACTATGAGTCAAGAGGCCTTGCAGTCTTGCTGGTGCAAACAGACACCATTTCTGGGCCCTGGGTGAGCACCAATCACCAGTCTTTCTAATTTGTTTAGGTGGTTCTTTCCCTAATTTGGATAGTTTCCTCTTGTGCATGTGGTGATCAGTACTCAAATAAATACCCAAAGTGGACCCTTTTACAAGCCTCTGAGGTTCTCTCTTTCTGTACCTATCTGTCTCCTATCTAGTGCTCTGTCCTGTGTATCTCTCCTGGTCTCCCCTGACTCTGTCTCCTCCATTTAACAAATGACTTCTTCCCATATGGGTTCCCCTCTCTGTTCTGTGGCCTGAAAATGCTCTTAATGCAATAGTCTGGGACAACTGTAAGGTTTATTATGGATCATTGTCTTGGGTTGTACTATGTTCAGTATCTTGAAAAGTATTGATTCACATATTTTGCCTGTATTTTTGTTTGTTTCTGGTGGAGAGGGTAAACTTCATTCCCATTACTCTCAGATAGAAGCAGAAGTTCCCCCATATCCTCTTAAAATACAACATTTATATGATTGTAATTAGAGTATATGTATCATTTCATGGTCAAATAGGCATTATAGTTGAGACAGACAGTTTTCATATTTCTAGTTTCATAATTGCCATTTAGTAGCTGCAAAATATTCCACAGTGTGCCAAATTTATTTGAAACTTATTTAAACATTAAAGGATGATTTATGTTCTACCTCTTTCCAAAAAAGGATGGCTTATTGACAAAAAGGCCTACAAAATAAAACTGTTGCATTATGAATTAAAAGGAAGAAAAAAAGGTTAAGAAAAAAAAAAAGGACGTAGTAATGCCAACTATGATAATATCTGCTCTAAATGAAAGTAAAATTGGGCTTTGGGTATTCTGGCAGCCAAATGTGCCAACTGTGATTAGTTCCTTACTTTTATTATTAGAATAAAAAGGAGATATGAGGGATATTAACAGTTATGGAATGCCTACAATGTGCAGCTTAACAAAAGGTATAATAATATTCAATTTGATTTGATTTCACCTTTGTGGTCCTTGCCCTGGGTCATAGAGCCAATGACAGAACAGTAAAATGGCACAGCAGGCATTCTGAGGCTAACACCACCCTGCACAAAGGCTGCCTCAGAAGATAGACATTTTCCTTGTACTGAATTCTAAGAAATGTTTCTTACAAGGAGCAACTTATACAGGCAAGTGGGAGTGATCCAGTGACCAATGTCTTCACAATAGTTTCATATTAAAAGGAGTTTTTAATTACTTTATTTTGTAGCGGCTTTTGATGGATATGACATTGAACTGCCCTTCAGCTGAGAAGCTTTTGGAAAGTATTATGTCACTTTCTTGAAGAGTAAGCTTAGGCAAGGATGGGATTTATTTCTTAGAGAAAAGGATTTCTGTCTCTACACTGACCTGTGATTTCAATTGCTCTTGGACAAAGTTTTGAAAAGGCCAGAAGAGCTCAGATCTCACTGGTTTGTTTTTTGTTTTTGGATGAGGATCTACTTTACACTAATGAACTCATCTTCCTAAGAAATGTCTCCACAATTTTTCACACTTTGAATTATGTGCTCAAAACTCTACTAAAAGCTCCAGGCATCTTTGTGGAACCACCATTGTCACCAGAATTCTGGAGCTCCCTGCTTTTCTGATCACTCCTTCTCTGTCAGATGCTACTTTTCATCACCGACGCCCATATTCTACCCAGCATCTCTGCGCTGGGTGCTCTCCTTGCCTCTTTCTCATTGTACTTAACATTTTAACATCCCTTGGTGCCCAATTTAATATTAATGAGCATCTACTGCTCTCTAAGCTCGATGGTCCCAGCTGCAGGAGTATACACAAACGATGGTGCCTAGTTCTGACATAGGTTGCTCACTCGCTAATAGACAGATAATAGAGAAAAGTGAATAATTATCATACCAAAAATAACCCCAAACATTAAAAAACACAGTAACTTAAAGTTGTGCAAACAAAGCTAATATAAATACCCAAATGGAAAAATCAGGAAAGTTATGTAAACACACACTTTCATCAGATACAGTTAATCACCTTCCATATCGATTTTCATGGCCCCAGGGATTAGCTATCCTATCACTGTCATTTCAATCCTAGTACTGCTGCCATCCCCTCCTCCTCCAGAGTATGGGCCAGACTTTGGGACAACTTCCATAACATGTCCTAAGAAAGAAACCTCAGCAGCTTCAGTGCCCAAGTCCTGTGTGGTTGACCCGCAAAAGCTGTGGTGTCTGCCTTCGTTTCTGGGATCAGATGCCATGCCCTTCCATTCACAGTTGCCTGGAGGAGCTGGTAACAGAACTCTGAAGTACAAGGGAGTTTATCCTATGGAGTCAATCTGACTGACAAAAGTCATCAAAAAAAGTAGAGGCAGGCTGATAATGACCTCTCTCTTCCTCTCCTGAATGGACTGTTTCTTAAAATACTCTTTCCTAGAAATGCTTTCTTGCAAATAAGCAACTGTACTATGGCCAGGTCACCACCTTTCTTGTTTTGTTTGTTAGTCCTCACCAGAGAATACTTTCCCATTGGTTTTTAGAGAGAATGGAAAGGAGGAGAGATAAAGAGAGGAACATTGAGGTGAAAGAAGCAAATTGATTGGTTGCCTCCTGCATATGCCCCTGTAACCGGTACATGCCCTTGACTAGAATTGAACTTGGGACCCTATAGTCTGTGGGCAGACACTCTATTCACTGAGCCAAACCAACTAGGACTAGGTCACCCCCTCATACCCACTCTCATCCCTTCCCTGATGTACCTTCCCAGCTCCTTCACACTTATTGCCCTGAGATTGCACCTCCCAATAATGTCCTCACATGTGAGTCTGCTGCAGATGCTGTCTAGGGAATCTGGGCAAATATTCGAGGTGAGGCTTTCCAAGCAGGTATGCTGAGACCTAACATCAGTGGCTGACACATTTCTCAGGTCTATCTCTCCACCCTGAGCGTGTCCTGACTTTTCTACACCAGTACTGCTCTTGATGAGTCCTCTGAAGGACATACCCTCTCTCTGCCCACATCCACATGTTGTAGTAGCATGCAGTATTCCCAGTGGAATTAAAAAAAAAGCAGATGTCATAAAAAAGATGTTCTGTTTACTCCCCAAGTTCCACCTCAAAAACTACCATGTCCGTGAACCTAAAAGCAAACTCTACCTGCTCTCTGCAGCCCAAACTGTTTTTTTGTTTGTTTGTTTTATTTTTTTAATCCTCACAGGAAGATATTTTTCCATTGATTTTTTTTTAAGAAAGAGTGGAAGAGAGAGGGAAAGACAGAGAGAAATATTGATGTGAGAGAAACACATCAATTGGTTGCCTCCTGCACACCCCCTGGGATCAGATGCCATTGGGGAGCAGCCAGGTTGGGGAGGAGCTTGCAACTGAGGTGTGTGCCCTTGACCATAATCAAACCTGGGACCCTTTGGTCCACAGGCCAATGCTCTATACACTGAGCAAAACTGGCTAGGGCCAAACTATTTGTTTTTAAATCACTTTATAAACATTTTTTAAAAATACATTTTTATTGATTTTAGGGAAGAAAAGAGAGGGAGGGAGAGAGAAACATCAATGAGAGAGAAATCAACATTGATCGGTGGCCTTTTGCATGTTGAACCTGAAACCCGGGCATGTGTTCTGACTGGGAATCAAACCAGTGACCTCTTGGTTCATGGATTGACACTCAATCACTGAGCCACATGAGCAAGGCCACTTTATAACATTTATCTTATATTGTCTTGTATCATAAATGAGTCTTTGGTATTTCTGCATCTATGAGATAAAAAGCTCATGAGGGCAGGAGTATGACTTGGCTTTGTATCTTCTGCAAAGCTTATCATGGAGTACTGCCTGCAGTAGGCACTCAGCAAATATCAGTTGAATCTATTTAGAAATGTATCTGTAAGGTTAAGTTAATGCTATAGATATGTTCCTTCAATAATTATTATTAATTTTTAAAAATTCTTTTATGAAACTCACCACCAAGGGCAAAATGTTCTGATTAGCTCAATAGAAGACCACACTCATATGACTCTGATCTTGCCCTGACTTTCCAGAACCTGGGAATAGGGAGTGATCCTCAGAGCTTCCTGAGGTCAAGGGCATTAGCATTCAATCACACAGCATGGACCTCCACAGGATAAACAGTGAGAGAGGACTCTCTTCATTCAATTAATGAATATCTTTGAGCAGTTACTTTGTGTCAAGCACTGTGATGATCAAATAAATGATTTTAAGAATATAAGTTATGTAGTGACAAAACCTATATCTGTCCACACCAACATTTAAAGCCCACTAATTTCTTCCCCCCTGGTTTCTATTTATAACGTTGGTTTCCGTGTTTCTACACTTCACAATGTCTAGTTCATTTCAAGGAATTTTTGGAGTCATTAAAGCAGGTGAGTGAAAGAAGAAATCAGAAACAGACATGAAAAATTATTACTCTAAGTATTAGTAATGGCTATTTTTAGTTGACTGAGTAGACTCCATGAAAAGATAGAAGCTTGGCAGTGCTCATAAACAAGAAGCTTTCATTTTCTTAAATATCTTACTCTAGGAACTCTTTTGAGCCACTCACTAAGTAACAAGACTGGGCAGACTTCTATTTTTTTTCTCTATTGACTGTGCAGAAGTGTTTGTGCATGGGAATAGGAGACCAAAGAAAATGCTGCATGATATGATTTTCAAGGCTAATTTGCCTTTTTGTGTTAAGCAGTGTCCCTGGCTACAAATTAGCCTCCCTGAGCTAGAGAGGCTCCTTCAAAATTCCTAACAGGCAGCCTGGTGGAGAGATGGGAGGGAAAGGATGGGAGGGAGGAAGGGCGGGAGGGAGGGAGGGAGGGAGAGAGGTAGAGGGTGTCTGTCTTCTGCGTACATGTGGTGCAGGCAGGGATATTTGAACGCTAACAGAACAGGCAGTGTGATTAAATGTTCCTTGGAAGTATATTGGCCCCACAGGGAACTAAGCTCGCCAGGTCACTTGGGGAAGAAAAGTAGATTTGGGGGTGGTAAAAGGGGTCAGTTCATAACTGACTTCCCACTCAGTTATAATGAGGGCATTTGCTGATCTCCAGTGACCGCCTGGTGCTGTGGTCAGGCTCATCTCCCTGACTCCCAGTTACTTGATTTTGCAAAAGGGACACACCTTTCTGCAGAAAAGAAGACTCTGACCAGATTGCAAGCGGTAGGTTGTGACATTCAGCATGTTTATGCAGCAGAATTGCTTAGAGATGCAGAGAAGGGGTGGGGGGTGGGGGGAAATGTTGAACTGGTTGATTTATCTGCAGTGGGGAATGTTTTATTTTAATTGTCAGTTAAAAAAAGAGTTGCTGCCTAAGCTAAGGTGTCAGTTAAAAATTCTGTGTTCTAAGATTTTATATTTGTGTTTGATGTGGTTTCTGTGCTTGTGCAGCTTAGCGCAGCCAGGCAGGGCTCACCTTTAAATAACCTGCAGCTTTCCTCCTTTTTTTTTTCTTCCTCAGCCCAGTTCCCACCCCTTCTTCCCAATATCCCCCTCACCCTCCCCAACCCCATGTGAAACGTGGCCTGTCTTCATCTTGAGCCTTTCACACACTGAGTCTGGATTTGTGGCTGGTTTTTGGCAGGTATTTGTGGATGCTTTGCAGTTACCCAGGGCCCAGGTGGACTAGACTGCGCAGAAGTGTTTGTGCATGGGAATCGGAGACCATGGCAGTGCAGCTGGTGCCAGACTCCGCGCTCAGCCTGCTGATGGTGAGTGCTCCGGGAGGAGGTGGGGCCCAGGGGCGCCCAGCTCCAGCCTCTGCAGCATCGCCTCGCACCCCTGTGGGGTCTGCTGCTGCAGCCAGAGCTGCAGACATGTTAATAGTCGTTCTGCTTTATCCTGGGTAAAGAGCAACAGCCATGACAAAGCACTTCCAGGGAAAAGGAGCATTAGATTTGCCATTTTAGAAACTTGTTGCTTAATGCTATTTTGAGAGATGTGCTTGCAAACAGGTGCTAAGAGCCCCTGGAAATAGATTCCCAGCAACGCCTCTCCCTGGCTCTCAGCATCCTTTCCTCCAAGCCTTTTGCTTCTAAATTGAGGTAATCATGTTTGTTTGGTATGTTTTTTTATATCTTCTCATGGCAACTGTGGAATATTTTGCCCACAGGGTAATTGAATAGGATCTTCTTTCAAGGTGCCCACGTATCTGCTCAGATTTCTCTTTAGAAGCAGCCGAGGTGGTTTGCTGTGTGTGACCTTTTGTGACACTGGAGTTTGAGGAAGCTTATCTCCCAACTACAATGCTGGGGAGACACTCTGAGGCCTTGTCCTGGCATTTTTCTGTGTGTGGACCACTGACCTACTTTAAGCCACTCCAGAAGTTCCAACATATTAAGAAACAAGGACATTTAAGCAAACAAGAACAGTGCTACTGCCTTGTTTTAAGCTGATTGATATTTGCTTGACATTAAGTTCAGAGTTTGCTTTTGCATCATGTTGCTCCTCCCCATCCTCAGGAGCAGCCCATCTGCCAGGGGAATGCTGGTGGAAATGGCCCCTATCAGCTGGGTGTGGGAATGTTCCAACAGTTGCATAGGAGATTTTATGAACAAAGCATAAGTACTTCTGCTGTATATTGATCAAGGTTTTCTGATTGAGGAGAAATGCGGCTTTGCATGGTCTCATGAATTTATTAAGGCCACTTGGAAGAGAAATGAGTGGGGAGCAATCTCCCCAGTGGCCAGTCTGGTCAAGTTAAGAGAAACAGATATCTTGGTTCCTTGTTACCCAAAATATCATTTAGGCCACAGAGGCTGTTGATGTGCCTGAGATCTCATGGATCTCTGCTGACTTCTGACTTCATTGCAGGAGAAGGAGTGGAAATTTTCTGGAGAAATTACCCTTTACTCATCTTTCTTCCCTCATGAATTCTATTGTCTTATGCAATCTTATCCTCAGTGTCTATCTGTGGTCACACAAGTAGATGCAAAGCCTCTAATGAGTATTTGTGCGTGTGGCAGCCACTGAAGTGCAGTATCCAAGGGGACCAGGAGACCCCTAGGGAACTAGGAGAGTGGGTGAGATGCAGAAAATACAAGTGCAGGTGCTCACATGCAGGTATGCACGTGCATATTATATAATACAGTATTGTTAAATAGAAACAAATCCTGTATATATTAACACAGAGAATAAATGTGTACTTGAAAACTAGAGCTGGGCCTGCTTCCTCCAGGTGTCTGCTCTGAATCACCTGAAGCTTCCATGCTTCTGAGCACTCAGATAAGTGCCTGTTTGACTTGGGCCCTAAGGCTAAGTCCTCAGCATCCAGACAGAATGCAGCTCAGCACTGGTCCAGCTCCTGCCACACACACACACATTCCTGTTCCCTTGTCCTTGGGCTTCCCAAATATTGTGGTTGCTGACCTAGAGGACTCTCAGCTCAGATTTTATCTTCCATTATCAGCAGTCTCTGCCCTTAGATCTCTCCCTAGAGCTCACCTCCTGCCCGGATTAAAGGATTGTGTGCATGTCTCTCAAGGAAGCCAGGAAAATAGCTTTGACACCGAGATGGACCATCAGATTACAGAACCCTGGAGTGCTGTGTGTAATTGGAGTCAATACATGTTTTCTGGTTCACGACTGTTTTAGGGGGATTTTCCCCTAGGGATTTCACTGATTTTTTTCATTTTAAGGGTAAACCCCAAAGTAATTGCTTCCGTGACCTATTGCATGATGAATCTCAAAATTTATAGGCAAGTAGAGGTGGAAAGGATGAAGGAAAAAGGGCTATTTAGCAAAGCTGCTTTGACTGTGAGTTCAGGAAGGAAGCTATAAATATTATTACTTAGTAGCTAATCAATCAGCCAATCAGATCTCAGTACTTAGAGTGTCCACCGACTGAGAAAGCAGCATGGTGCAAGAGCAAGAGCAGGAGTAGCTTGTAAATACCCAGTCAGGGCGGAGGGCACTATTAAGTGGCCTCATTGCAGTTTTGATTCTGTGCCTTGGAATCACTGGGCTATGGGGAGCCTCGGGGGTGGGGAGGAGCACTTGGCCATGCCCCTTCCTTTGGGACAGTGGTCAGCAAACTGCAGCTCATGAGCCACATGCTGCATCCTAAGGGCTCCTGAACTATGAGAGGGGGCAGGCTGGGCTGAGGGACCCTCCCCACAACAGTGCACAAATTTTTGTGCACCAGGCCTCTGGTAACATATAAAATTGAAAAATGATACCACAGGTCTGATTCAAGAGATCTGATTTGACTCTAGCACTAAGAAATATATTTATATTCCTAAAAGACGTGCTGTGTTTCAAGGTTCTATTTTTTTTTTTTTGGACTCTGTTTCTAAGAAATTGTCAAGAGATATGTTTTATAACAGATAAATTGAATACGTAAAAACTCTAATTCATAAGTTAGAGAAATTAGTGGGTGATTATTTTCACTGAATGAAGGTGTGAATTAGATTATAATAAAGGTTTTTTCCATTCCAAAAATTTGATTTCAGATTTCTGGTTTCTGTGTGTGTGTGTGTCTGTGTGTGTGTGTTTTCCCCCAAGTCATTGTTTAGTACTACGTATTGAAATTATCTACTGCCATCACAGTCCCAAACTTCCTAGTGCTATGGAACTAATGTTGTAAAAAGTGTGTGGAAATATAATCTATTCACTCAAAAATGCTTAAGGTAAGAATGCTTAGAAGTTTGTGTTTTTCTAGGAAATGTGTTCACTTTCTTTTTGACCATACTTTCTATTAAAATTTCATTGGTGTATTAAAAGTTGCCAACTCCTTAAACTATGCAATAACCATTTCCCATACTAGTTGTTGATGTTTTAATACTGCCTGAGGGAAGACTTGCCTTTGGTACAACTTTGATCACCCATTTCAATGAAGTCAAAGATTAAAATTGATGTGGTTAACTTTTTATTATTAATGATGAGAAAATTAATTTTGTCATACATTTTTAGCTAATACTATCAACGGAGAAGGTATATTTAAGTCTTTTTTTTTTCATTGATACTTCCCTACTTTAGGCCCTGAATTTAAAAACAAAAAACAAAAAAAAACCTACACTAATAAAAGAGTAAGATGCAAAATTGACCATACCTTCATAATGCTCACCTGCCAACCAGGAGTGGGTATGCAAATTAACCCAACAAAGATGGTGGATTAATTTGCATATCCAGGCACTGCCCCAGCCACTCTGGGCCTCTGGGCAGCGTGGAAAGGCAGAAAGGCAGTTCTGGCCGGAGTGAAGGTGGTGTTGGCCCAGGGGAAGGAAGGCCCATTCTTGCATGAATCTTCATGTATTGGGCCTGTAGTATATAATATTTGCATAAATTTTGTTTTGAAAGAATTCTCTTGAATAGACTATCTTTCTGATATATTTTGAGTAGAACCCAATCAATAATTTGCTGTCCTATAACTTTATCTCTTTCATTTCGTTTTATATAGGTTCTTTTTTCCTCAGACATTTTCTTTTATATTTTAATTGGACAGTTAAAAAATATTTACTAAATATCTACCCTGTAAAAAAGAATGCAAGCCTGTCACTGGCTTTAGTGAACTGGCAATCTAATTGGAGAGACCAGATAGAGATCTGTGGAGATTATAATGAAAGAAATTCACAGGACAATGTCAGAGAATCTTGTAGGAACTCTAATAAGATAATGTGTAACACATCACCACAGGAGCCCTGGGTGCTCTGATTTCAAAAGCCCTGTGGTGTACTGCTTTTCAGAATGGAGAGACTAGTTCTTTGTGTTTAAAGTAACAGATTGAGGAATGGATGAGTTAAGAGTGCAGATTTGAAGTGAAGAGAATGATTGAATTACAAAAGGGTCTGGATTATGTTTGGGAGGCAGAAAGTTATCTCAGAAGGAAGAGGGGAGGGGTGGATAGGAAGGTATTAACTAAAGAATTTATATACATAACCCATGGACATAGACAATTGTGTGGTAGGCCTAGAGAAGGGAGGTGGAGGGAGGTAAGGGATGGAGGTTGTCAATGGGGAGAAAAGAGGGGCATCCATAATACTTTCAACAATAAAGATAAATAAATAAAAAAGTCATCTGGTTTAGACAGAGTTCCTTTAGGTGACAAAGATCTAAATGGTCAAAAGTAAGGTAGGAGATGATACCAAGGTCCTAGTTCTATTATTATAACCTAAGTTTTCTGTACGTTTGATCTCTGATGGGTCTCTATTCTGAATTTCTGATAAGATCAAGGATTTTCTCCAGATCCCTGTTGGCAAAAGGCACAGGAGAGAATTGAGTTCTATCTCAAGGAAACTTGCTCTTGAGTTGATAAAATCTCCCCTACTATTTTTCAAAGTGCTTTTGTACCTGTTGTCTCACAGATGTTTTCTATGAGCCAAGCAGGATGGTTACTTTATCTTTCTTTTACACGGTGAAGCTCAGATGCAGAGATGTTAAATGGCTTGCCCAAGATGACTCGTCTTATTGGTGATGAAACTGAGATACTACCCAGGTTCCCATAATGGTTAATACATAAGTTTGAAAGTTGGAAACCTTTGTGGAAATGTAGAGAATCATAATTATGTGGGAATAAAGGGTACAGCATCTGACAATGTACACAGAGTGGGCCCTTAGGGCCCAGGATAAGGGCCCTAGTGTTCAGGTATATAGGTATGACTTGTTCTTATCATTGGTTTTTCTTGTTTATTTAAAATAAGATAATTATAAAAAATTTCTCTGGGAAATGTCATGTTATGGTTTATCTAATTCAGTAGCTAAAATCCGTCTTAAACCCAATTACCTACCTCCTAAGATATACTTTCTTAATGAGCATATCTGAAACCTTAATGTTAAAAATATTGTAGTATTAACTTAAAAAAAAAAACAAAAACAAAAACATGGAAACCTGTAAAGAATTTTTGTGAGTTTATTTGAGCCAAACCGTTGACATATTCTAGGAAGCAGAATCTCAATGAATTGAAATAATGCTCCTGAGAATGATGGGTTACATCTGTATTTATACATTGCAATAAAAGGAAAGGGACATAGGTGGGTTACATGAAATTCATTGGTGATAGATTAAGGAGGTGAGATAAAGCAAAGTGGAAAAATCTCTATGATAGGGTAAAAAGTGAAATGATGGATATATGCTTCTTTTACATAGATGAATACAGGATAGTTTTACATAATTAATAGTTGACAATTAACTTGATAACAATAACAATGAGGAAATGTCCTGGTGCCATTTGTTGTGCCCTGAAAGATCCAGAAAAAAAGGAAAGTTACAAGTTACCCATACATTTACAGATATGTTATCTTAGAGGCAAAAAGACAAATGGGCTCAGTAAAGATCTAAGTTGATCTTTGTCGGGGAAAATATTGGCCGAGGACATGGCAACCCACTATAACCTGTTTGTAGTTAAATATTTAATTTTCAGACCATCTTTTGTGGTTATTTTAGGTCTCTGAGTTTGAAAGGCTGCCATACAGTCCTCTTCTGAGCTTGTCAGGTTAGCATGTGGGCCCCTTTCATCCACAGTATTTAATGTTTATTGTAAATATTTGTCTGTCTCAGATGGTAAAGTTTTAAATAAATGACACTGAAACCACCATTTTTTAATTTAATTTTATATTTAATCTATTTCTCTGGTTGTAAGTGACAGAGACCTACTCAAACTAGCAAAGAGGGAAAGGCATTGACTGATACAACTGGAAAAATCCAAGAAATGGAATAGCTCCAGGAAAAGCTGGATCAAGGACTTTAGAGACAAAGTCAGGACCCTGTTTCTGTGCTTCTCCCAAGTCTTGATTCTATTTTGCTCTGTTTTGACTTCAGGCTCTAGAAGATTCTTCTTTCAGTACCTCTGGGGTTACTTGTTCTTAGAGTGAGTTAGAGGGAAAGCATCTGTGAACCTTAATTTCATAGATTCAGTTTCTCTCAAAATAAGTATAAATTGAAAAGCCCAATCATTTAAATCATTTATGCTAGGTTGAACAAGTCCTATCATCTATAAAGTGGGATAATAATAGCTATCAGATAAGAGTTGTCATACTTATTTAATGAGATGTGCATGTAATATACTTGACACTGTTCCTGGACCAAAGTAAACACAATATTGGCAATTAATTATTTTATCTTAAAATAATATGAAACAACCATTCACCCAAACTCATCTCGTTGGACCCCTGAATGAGCCAGAGTCTAAAAGAAAAAGTCGCCCAGTTTTCTCTTTCTGTATCCTATCTGGATAATCAGTGACTACCTTTGGACAAGCAGCCAATAGTTTTAGAAAAACAGATGCTCATAGTGTTAGGCAAACACTTAAATTTTATTCCCGTCTTAAATAACTAACAAAATTTTCCTATCCTTCAAAGGGGGATGACTAAAATATGATATGCAATATGTTCTCTCTGGCAAATGCAAAATGCATGCCATCCAGTTCTGCTATACATGATTGAATGGCTATTCAGCTATCTCTGCTAAAAGTTAATTGCATACTGCTTTGCAAAGTTTAGTAGTGGTTTGGAGATTATATGTTACTGGTGCAGGTAGCAGCTTCTAATTGAATTCTCTGTCAAACTATGATGTCTAATGAAACATATAGATTTAGCCTGGTTGTAATCAAGATATTGGAAATATGTTTGACTAAGACCATATGTACATACCAAATGAGGAGACTAAATTCCAATGTCAAAGTAACATTGACCTATGACTTATGTTGCATAGCAACAAATGCTTTTTATGACTCTGGATATTAAAATCTTAGTCTCTCAGTCTAGATCTGGAAAAGCAATTTCCTGAGCAAAAGATCTAGTTCTCCTCCTCAAGCCAGTTATATATGCTCATGGTTTCAACTCTCGTCTGTATAATAACAAGTCTCTAATTGTATCTCTACCTTGTCCCCAAGCTCTGGATGATGACCAATGCAAATGCTTATCAGAATTTTTCTCTGTCTTGTCCCATAAGTACCTTAGACCCAGTTCATCCCAAAATGATTTATGGTCTTCTTAATTTATATATGTCTCACCTTCATTTGCCGTAGCATCATTTTCCCTGTCATCTGGGATTTACCTTTGACTCCTTCTGTTCCCTCATCCACCTTTTCCAGTTATCACCAGGTCCTGTTGTTTCTACTCCCTCCTTTTCTGTCTAATCTAGGTCCTTCTCCCTGTTCCCCTCCCTGAGCCTTAGTTCAAACCTGTCACCTCTCACTAATGGGATATCTACAAAGCTGCTGGGCTGGTCTTCTGCTTTTACCCTCTTCACTATGTCTGTACATTTTCCAGTGTGATATTTATAAATTGAAGGCCTACTTTCCCTTCCTTAAATCCTCTGATCACACCTGACTATATATGGAATAAATCTCATGTGTCCACATTGGCCACTTCATGCTCTGGTCTCTACTTAACTGGCCAGCCTCATGTCCCCCTATTCCTTCCTCCACCCCTGAATATTTATACTCTAGCAGTGTTGAAAAATTCCTCCCCCAACACAGACACCCTGTGGCTCAAGCCTGTGCACTTTTGGATGTACTCTTTCCACTGTCTGAACTGATACTCTGTCCATCTTCCTCAGTTTCTCCCTTATTTAATTCATATATATTTTTCTATTATTTCATTTATTAATAACACTGCTATTTGATGTTTGGCTTTGGTATTTTTTTCCTTAATAGAATATGGCTGCATCGAAAGTGTAGAGTATTTGCCCAGCAGGTATGACCCAATTGGTTGAGCATCATCCCATGCACCAGGTGGTTGCTGGTTCTATTCCCAGTAGGGGCCATGCAGGAGGTAGCCAGTTGATGTTCCTCTCCCATGGATGTTTCTATCTTTCCTCTCTCTGAAATCAATAAAAAAATATTTTTAAAAACATAAGTTCTTAAAAAAAGTATAGAGTATTTGTCACTCTTTCATTCAACAAATATTTGTTGAGTAAATACTATCTTCCAAACACTGCATTAATGTGAAAGATGCAGTAATGAACAAGATAGATGAGGCTTTGTTGTCCTTGTGCTCATGCTCTCATGGGGACAGATAAAAAGTAAATATATTAAAAATAGATAGAAAAGTGTTCTATCACAGGTTAAAAATGATGATGCGAAGTCACTGTGTGGTGACAGCTTTGGAGTGGGCAAGTAAGGGAACCTTTTCTGAGGTGATAACATTTAAGCTGAAGTGTGACTGGCAAGAAGAAAACAATGGTGGAAAGTTATGGGCAGTGCATTCCAGATAGAGTAAAGGCTGTAGGACTGGAAAGGGGTTCACAAGCCTCAACACTTTGAACTGTACTCAGTAAATTTGGTAAATTGAAGTATTAATTGATTGCTTCTGGCAGCTTATCAGTGGACCAGTTTCTAGGAGGAATTTGGGATAAATATAACCTATGGCCCTTGGCCCAAGAGCTTACATTTATTTCATCAGAGAAATAGAATTACAGAAAACACCATATGAGAGCAAATGGCCTTACATTAAAGGGTGGGGTACCAACAATGTGTAGGAAGGAATTCAGAGAATGAGTAGGGGAGAGAAAGGGGAATGAGACCTAAAGATCTAGTTAGGACAGAGCCTGTGGAAGAAAGGGACATCAGGCCATTATGAAGGGTGCATTTATTTATTGTCCAGCTTTATTGAGATATAATTGGCATACACTATTGTATAAGATTAAGGTGCAAAAAATATTGACCTAATACATTTATATATGGGGAAATGGTTACCATTGTAGTGTTAGCTAACACCTCCATCATGTCACATATTTACTATCACTTTTTTGTAATGATAGCATCTAAAGTCTAATCTCTTGGCAACTTTAAAGTACATAATATACTAGAGACCCAATGCACAAAATTTGTATAAGAGTAGGCCTTCCTTCCTCCAGCTGCCTGTGCCGGTTTCTCTCTGGAACCCAGAACCCACGCTTTCCTTCAGCTTCTGGCAGGTACCTGTGACCTGGGCTTCCCTTGCAGGCCCAGCTTCTTCCAGAAGGTCATCTGGAAGGACTTCCAGTCTAATTAGCATGTTATGCTTTTATTATTTTAGATTATTGTTAAGAACAGTCACCATGCTTTACACTGGATCAGAACCCTAGAACTTATTCAGGTTATAACTGGAATTTTGTATATGAGACCATATCTCTCCATTTCCTCCATCCCACCCCCTGGCAACTGCCACTCTATTCTGTTTCTATGGTTTTTCTTTTTCAGATTTCACATGCAAGTGAAATTATACAGTATTTCCTTTTCTCTGGATAATTTATTTCTCTTAGCATAATGCCCTTAAAGTTCATCTATGTGTGTGTGTGGGATATATGTATCCCATCTAATAAAAGGGTAATATGCAAATTAATCATCACTCTGCTACATCCACAAGCCATGCCCCACCAGCCAATCAGGAGCAAGTATGCAAATTAACCCCAACCAAGATGGCTGCAACCACAGAGTGAGCAGGAGGGAGGCTTGGGTTTCTCTGGCACTGGAGGAAGCCAAGCTTTCCACTCAAGGCTACAAAGTTTCAATTATAGAAGATAAATAAATCCCGGATACCAGGGCCTCTGCTTGGGTTGCCGGGGGACATGGCTAGCCTGTAAACCACCACAGGCTCCTTGCCCATGCTGCCCTATGCCCCAAGAGAACCCCCACCCTGATCTGGGACACTCTTCTGGGCAAACCAGCTGGCCTCCACCTATGCACTATGCCTCTATCCTATCTAATAAAAGAGTAATATGCAATTGACCATCACTCCAACACACAAGATGGGCTTCCTCCATGTGGTCAAAGATTCTGCCTCCATGTGGACACAAGATAGCCACCACAAGATGGCTAGCTGGGGAGGGCAGTTAGGATGGACCAGGCCAGCAGAGGAGGGAAGTTGGGGTGACTGGGTCTACCAGGAAGGGCAATTGGGGGAGACCCAGGCCTGCAGGAGAGAGCAATTGTTGGGGAGGCAGGCCTGCAGGGGAGGATAGTTAGGGGCACACAGGGTAGCAGTTAGGCATCAATCAGGCAGTCATGGGAGTGGTTAGGGGGTGATCAGACTGACAGGCAGAAGCAGTTAGGGGCAATCAGGAAGGCAGGCAGGCGAGCAGTTGGGAGCCAGCAGTCCTGAGAGGAATGTCTGACTGTCCATTTAAGCCCAATTGAGATCGGGCCTAAATGGGCAGTTGGACATCCCTTGAGAGGTCCCAGATTGGAGAGGGTGCAGGCTGCGCTGAGGGACAACCCTCTTGCACAAATTTCATTCACCAAGCTTCTAGTATGTGTATGTGTATCTGTATGTATATATCCTATATAAAAAAAGCCTAAAATGCAAATTGACCAAACAGCAGAATGACTGATTGCTATGATGTGCACTGACCACCAGGGGGAAGATGCTCAATTCAGGACCTGCCCTCAGCTCACAGGCTCCAGGCCAGCCAAGGTGGTGCCAGTGGGGGGCCCCTGATTGCCCTGCTGGTCACCCCATAGAGGGAGATGACAGGCTGTGGGTGGGGCTGGCAAGTGAGTGATGCCACGCTGGCCAAGGTGAGTGCTAGCAGGGGCCCCATGATGGCTCCACTGGTCACCCCATAGATTGGCCCTGATCACTGACTAGGACTCAGGGCCCTACCCATGAATGAATTTCATGCACTGGGCCTCTAGTATATATATATATAGATAGATAGATATAGATATAGATATAGATATAGATATAGATATAGATCCAGATATATATATATAATATTTTTAAAATCTACATGTCTCACCTTCATTTGCTGTGGCACCATTTTCCCTGTCACCCCAGGATTCAACTTTTACTTCTTCCTCTCCTCATTCACCTTGTCCAGTTATCAGTAGGTCCTGTTGTTTCTGTTTCCTCCTTTCCTTTCTAATATGGGTCCTCCTCTCTGTTCCCATACCCAAGCCTAGCCTAAGCCTTAATCTTTAACATTTTTTAATCCATTCATTCATATGTTGTTGATGAACACTCAGTTTTTTCTGTATCTTGACTATTTTGAATAATGCTACAATAAACATGGGGGTGCAGACATCTCTTTCATCTCCTTTGGATTTGTAACTAGAAATGGAGTTGGGGTGCATTTATTTTTGGTGGGGGAGAGAAGAGAGAGAGTAACTTCCCAAAAATTGGAAAAAAAAGTTATGAGAGAAAAACCATAATAAATGATTATATATGGCCAAGGGTGGGGAGAGAATGAGGGCAGAAGTGGGATGTGAAAAAGAAATCAGTAGGATGATAAGGAATATGGCAGTCAGCAGGATGGCAGGGAGAAAGAGAGTGAGGGAACAAAAGGGGAGTGTGTGTACATGTGGTGTGTGTGTGTGTGTGTGTGTGTGTGTGTGTGTGTGTGTGTATCTCTGTAAGCACTTCCCTGTGGCAGTGCCGGCACAGAAACAATTCCATCTTGAAGGGCAGAGCTGCTGTAACTAGGAACACAGCCTAACCACCATCCAGACTGGACTCAGATGAAAACCGAGATCCTATAGCCACTCTGGACAAAAGATCTACCACAATTGCAGACCCACAGACACGAAGACTCAAGCCACTCTAGTCTCAGGTTTCTGTGAGTCCTGGAGAGCATTCCCCTCCCACCTGTCTGCCCCTGGGGCATAAGTCCCATGCATCCCAAGCTATCCCTGACTGTTGGCAGGCATGGCTCCTGCTGCCCCCTAACTGTCAGTGTGCAATTCCCATAGGACTGTGGTGCTGCAGTTTCCTGGGAACCCAAGCCTACTCTGACTGTTGGCACATGGGGCTCCTGCCAAACATGCTTCCCAGGTACCCAAGCCAGCCCTGATTGTCAGTGCACAGGTCTCCCATAGGTCATGCTTCCCAGGCACCCAAACTAGCCCTGACTATTGGCTCATGGGGAATCTGCT
>JAAGEH010002534.1:29033122-29123666 GCA_011751065.1 Lasiurus cinereus
CCAGGCACCCAAACTAGCCCTGACTATTGGCTCATGGGGAATCTGCTGGCTGCATCTCCAGGCACACAGTATTATTGAATAATGTTATAATAAACATGGGGGTGCAGACATCTCTTTCATCTCCTTTGGATCTGTAACTAGAAATGGGCACTTGGGCACCTGAGCCAGCCCTGACTATTAGCATGCCAGGGCTCCTGCCATTTGTGCCTCATGGGCACCTGAGCCAGCACTGACTGTCTGCACACACACATATGCTCAGCTCTTGCTGGCTGCATCTCCCAGGCACCCAAGCCAGCCCTGGCTATTGGTGTCCATGGCTCCTGCTTGCCATGTCTCACAGACATCCCAGCCAGCCCCTAACTATTACTAGCTGCATCTCCTGGGCATCTAAGCTGGCTCCTAACTCATGGTGCTCACAAGTTTTCCACTGACCTGCGTGACCAGGCCTCCCAATACCCTGAGCCCACCCTTGACTGTTGGGGTACACTACATTCCTGCCAAGCTCGCCCTAAAATGCAGGGCCTGTGGAACTCTGTGATTGGAACTTTCAGCAATAGCAAAAATGGGGAGACAAAAAGCCAGCTTCTGAAGGAAAGAAAAAGAGGAATTTCCCCAAAATGAACTAAATGAATCAGAGGCATGTCAGAAAAAGAATTCAAAATAATGATCATACAGTTCATAAACTGGATTGATTAGAAAATCCACAACCTATGTAAAAATCAAGAAGAAATAAAAAGTGATATAGCTACAATAAAACACACACTGGAAGGTTTTAACATTAGACCAAGAGAAGCAGAGGACCAAATTAGTGAGCTAGATATTAGGCATAATCTGAACAGCAACTGGAGGGAAAAAAAAACAACTAGAAAGCAGGAGGAGAGCCTAAGGGAACTTTGGGACAACATGAAATGAACTAACATACATATAATAGGGGTTCAGAAGAACAAGAAGAGCAGCAAGGATTAAACAACCTATTTGAAAAATAATGACAGAAAACTTCCCTGATATGGGAAAGAAAAAGTGACACAACTAAGTTAAACCCCAAAAGATCCAACCCAAGACATATCATAATTACAATGGCAAACATTAATGACAAAGAGGGAATCTTTAGGGCTGCAAGAGAGAGACAAAGAGTTACCTACAAAAGATATACCATTAGATTATCAAGTGATTTCTCAACAGAAACATTTCAGGCCAGAAGGGAATGGAATAAAGTATACAAAGTAATGCAAAGCAAGGGGCTGAATCCAAGAATAGTTTATCCAGCAAGGCTATCATTCAAAATTGAAGGGCAATCAGGAGCTTCATAGAATAAAAAAGGGCTAAGGGAGTTTATCTTTACCAAGCCAGCAATGCAAGAAGTGCTAAAGAGACTTGTAAAAAGAAGAAGAACAAAAGGGGGAAGAAGGAACACAGATACAAAAAATAAAAATGGCTACAAACAATTACCTATCAATAATAATTTTAAATTAAATGACTAAATTCCCCAATCAAAATACATTGAGTGGCTGAATGGATAAGAAAACATGACCCATATATATGCTGTCTACAAGAGACCCACCTCAGAAAAAGAGACTCACAAAGACTGAAAGTGAAGGGATGGAAAAATATTTTTTACGCAAATAGAAATGAAAAAAAAAAAGCTGGGGTACCAATACTTATATCTGACAAAATAGACCTCAAAGTGAAGGCATAACAAGAGATAAGGAAGGCCAGTTCATAAAACTAAAGGGATTGATACAACAAGAGGATATAACTCTGGTAAATATTTATGGACCCAATGCAGAAGCACCAAAATACATAAAAAAAGTTAAGGAAGAAATCAAGGGAGAGATCAAAAGCAATAAAATCATATTAGGGGACTTTAAATACCCCACTTACATCACTGGATAAACCCTCTAGACAAAACATTAGCAAAGTATCAGCAGTTCTAAATGACTCACTAGATCAGATAGAATTAATTGACATCTTCAGAACATTTCATCCCAAAACTATAGAATATACATTCTTCTCAAGTGCACATGGGACATTTTCAAAGATAAACCAAATATTGGGGCACAGGCAAAGTCTCTCCAAATTCAAAAAAACTGAAATCATATCAAGCATCTTCTCAGACCACAATGGCATAATATTAGAAATCAGCTACAATAAAAACAATCCAAAAATTCAAACATGTAGAGGCTCAATAGCATGCACTTATACAATGATTGGGTGGCCAAAGTAATCAAGGATGAAATTAAAAACATTCTGGAAATGAGTGACAATGAAAACGCAAGAATCCAAATCCTATGGGACACAGCGAAAGCAGTTCTGAGAGGGAAGTTCATAGCTCCAGAGGCCTACCTCAAAAAACAAACAAACAAACAACAAGAAAAACTAGTAATAAATTAAAGAATTAAAAAGAGAGCAACAAGAAAAGCCCAGAGTGAGCAAAAGGAAGAAGATAATAGTTCAGATAAATGACATAGAGACAAACAAAACAAAACAAAACAACAATAACAAAACATACACACAAACAAACAAAAATACAAAAAATCAATAAAATCAAGAGCTTATTCTTTTAAAGATAAATAAGATGGATGAACCTCTAGCCAGGTTCACCAAGAAACAAAGACAAAGTACCAAAATAAACAAAACCAGAAATGGAAGAGGCAAAATAACAACAGACCCCATAAAAATAGAAAGGATTGTAAAAAAATACTATGAACAACTCTAGTCCAATAAACTAAACAACCTAGATGAAATAGACATATTCCTAGAAAAATATGACCTTCCAAAACTCAATCAAAAAGAATAAAAAAATCTCAACAGGCCGATAACTAAGGAGGAAATTGAAGCAGTCATCAAAAAACTTCCAACAAACAAAAGCTCAGGGACAGATGGCTACACAGGGGAGTTTTCCCAAACATTCAAAGAAGAAATAAAACCTATCTTTCTCAGTCTATTCTAAAAAATTCCAGAGGAAGGCACACTTCTAAGTTTTTTCTATGAAGCCAGCATTACCCTAATTCTAAAACCAGATAAAGACACCCACAGAAAGAGAATTACAGGCCAATATCCCTGATGAATATAGATGCTAAAATCCTCAACAAAATTCCAGCAAATTGGATCCAACATTACATTAGAAAGATCATGCACCATGTCCAAGTGGGATTTATTCCAGTGATGCAAGACTGGTACAATATCTGTAAATCAATAAACGTGACATGTCACATAAACAAAATGAGAGACAAAAATCACATAAATCATATCAATTGATGCAGAGAAGGCATTTGACAAAATCCAACACCCTTTCCTGATAAAAACTTTAAAAAAAGTGAGAATTGAGGGATCATTCCTCAACACAATAAAAGCCTTATGTAACAAACCTACAGCAAACATCATATTACATTTCCAGTAAGAAGAGGAACAAGACAGGGATGCCCACTTTCACCACTCTTGTTCAACATAGTACTGAAAGTGCTAGCCATAGTGATCAGACAAGAAGAAAAAGGAATAAAAGGTCTCCAAATTAGAAAAAAAGAAGTAAATTTTCATTATTCTCAGATGACATGATATTGTACCCAGAAAAAATTACTAAAATTAATAATTGAATTCAGCATTGTAGCAGGATACAAAATTAACACCCAGAAATCTATGGCTTTTTTATACAGCAACAATGAACTCACAGAAAGAGAAACTAAAACAAAACAAAACAAAACAAAACAATCAACAACAACAAAACCCATTTACCATTTCAACAAAAAATTAAGGTACCTAGGAATAAATTTAACCAAGGAGGTAAAGGACCTTTGCTTACAAAATTACAGGATGCTGAAAAAAGAGATAGGGGAAGATATAAACAAATGGAAGAATATACAGTGGTACCTCGAGATACGAGTGCCCTAACATACAAGATTTTTGAGATAAGAGCCTTTGCGAGAGCGATTTTTTGCTTTGAAATACGAGCAACAATTGAGATACGAGTAATCACACGGATTGGCAGGCTGCACACAACCCACCAGTTTACTGAGACTCCAGTGTCTCATAGTTTCCCACGCCTCAGTCAGTGTGCTTGTTTACCTTTGTCGAAGAAGGAGGAGCCAGAGGTGGAGGAGATCTCTACAAGTGAGATAAAGGAGATCTTAGGAATGTGGGAGAGGGTGTCACACTTCGTGGAAAAGAAACACCCCGAAAAAGTTGCTACTGGTCGTGCATCAGAGCTGTTCAATGAAACTTGCCTCACCCATTTCAGAAACATTCTGAAAGGGAGGAAGAGGCAAACCTCCTTGGACACGTTTTTTTTTTTTTTTTTGAAATCGGCCAAAAATGCAAAGACCAGTAGCAATTAAGTTCAGTGAAGATTAGTTAAGTTACATTCAGTTTAGGGATAAAGTGTAGCCTTAAGAGTGTAACGAGTAGGTAAATACACTTTATAAAACCAGTTTATTCCTTTACATTCTCTTTTATTATGTTTTTATACAATATTTGTCATTTATAAATACATTTTTCTTATTCAAAAACACGTAACAAGAACAACTGGGGTGGCATTTTGGGGGCTGGAATGGATTAACGGCATTTCAATTGATTTCAATAGGGAAATTTGCTTTGAGATACGAGCAACTTGATATATGAGCAAGGTTACGGAACGCATTAAACTTGTTTCTCGAGGTACCACTGTACCATGTTCATGGATTAGTAGACTCAACATCATTAAAATGTCCATATTATCCAAGGCAATCTGTAGATTCAATACAATCCCTATTAAAATACCAATACAGCATACTTACTTCAAAGACCTAGAAAAAATTCTCCAAAAATTCATCTGGAACAAAAAAGACCCAGAATAACTGTAGCAATCTTGAGAAAGAAGAACAAAGTTGGAAAGATCACAATCCCAGATATCAAGCCATCCTACAAAGTCACTGTCCTCAAAACTGCCTGGTTCTGGCACAGAACAGACATATAGACCAATGTAATAAAATAGAATACCTAGAGATAGACCCACGGCATTATGTTCAATTAATATTTGACAAAGAAGGCAAGAGCATACAATAGAATGAAGACAGTCTCTTCAATAAATGGTGCAAATCAAAACAACAATGATGTACCACCTCACACCTGTCAGAATGGATATCATCAACAAATCAAGAAATGACAAATGCTGGAGAGGATGTGGAGAAAAAGGAACCCTCTTGCATTGCTAATGGGAATGTAGACTGGTGCTGCCACTGTGAAGAACAGTATGGCATTTCCTCAAAAAATTAAAAATGAAACTTCCAGTTGACCCAGTAATCCCAATTCTAGGACTATATCCGAAGAAACCAGAAACACCAATCAAAAGGATATGTGCACCCCTATGTTTATAGCAGTACTATTTACAATAGATAAGATTTGGAAACAGCCTAAATGCCCATCAGAAGATGAGTAGATTAGAAAACTGTGGTACATCTACACAATGGAATACTATAGTGCTGTAAAAAAGAAGGAACTTTTACCTTTGGCAACAGCATGAATGGAACTGGAGAGCATTATGCTAAGTGAAATAAGCCAGTCAGAGAATGATACATATCACATGATCTCACTCATTTATGGAATAAAATGAACAACATAAATTGATGAACAAAGATAAAACCAGAGTCATAGAAGCATTGAATAGATAGTCCAACCTATGAGGGAAGGCAGGTGGTGAAGGGATAAGAGATCAACCAAAGTATTTGTATGTGGGGTGGGGGGGGGCAGGAGAAAGGTGAGGGCATGTGTGGGGGATGGGGTGGGTGGAGTGGGTGGGGAGAGTGCAAGGGGGGGGGAAGGAGACATATGTAATACCTGAAACAATAAAGAATTTAAATTAAAAGAAAAAAAAAGAAATTAGTAGGAAGCATATAGGATTGAGTGAAGAAGATTTGTATTGTGGAGGAGGGAAAGAGAGTGAAACCAGATGAGAAAAGACGTGGAAAATGGTCCCTTTGAGGACCTGGAGTGAAGCCACGGGCATTTAGGAGCCTCTCTCTGTTTTTGGATGGGGGCTAACTTAATGAGTGTGAGGCTGGGAAGTTTGATCTGGTGATGATATGCAGGAAAAGTGGGAGGGAGAATGCCAATTTAGGACACAACTACATGAATTTAAGTGGGAGGTGAAGAGGCAGAATGGTGATGGCCATCAGAAAAGTGAATGAATTCAAGGAATATTCAGAAAGCAGAATCATAAGGACCATGTGATAGATTGATGATAGGAGACCATATGCAGGGAGGAGTCAGCCAGGAGTGTAAGAAGAGTGTTGGATATTGGAGCTGCAGGAAGTAATGACAAAGAAATGACTTCAGAGTGGGAAATATAATTTACAGATAAATATTCTGTGATTAACTTAGGAGACTGAGTTGGAGGGCCTGAGGTAATTATGTGATTTCCCAGCAGAGATGGCTGATGGGCAGTTGGAAATAGTGGTCAGCTTAGGTCAGTGATTATATTTGGAGGGGCAGAACTGGGAGCATGGGAATCCTGAATAAATATTATAGAGAGAAAAGAACATATGATCAAGTTCATAAAAGGGGAATTCTAACAGCCATGGTTAGAAAGAGTTCATAATACCTTGTGATACAAGGCCACATTTATATCAGATCAATGTTACCTCAAGTTTGGCATTAATTTTCCTCATGATAAATGTACCATGTGGCCTCATTGAAGTAGTCTCAAAGCTTTTTTGCTAGATTCAGGCTAAATGCAGTTCTATTAGATGACTGTGCTTCCTCACAAGTTTTTCTGGGCATGGCTAAGTTAGGAATGTACATATACAAACTGTTACTAAAGTTCACAAAGCAGCTGGATGTATTTTGTGTTTGTATGTGTGTGTTCTAGTTACTGTTGCTGAATAATAACTACCCCACACTTTTTGACTTGAAACAACTATTTTAATATGCTCACCAATTTTATGGATCAGGAGCTCCAAAAGGTGACAATGGGAATGGCTTGTCTTTGCTCTGTAGTGTCTGGAGTCTCAGCTCAGAAGAGTTGAAATCTGGGGTGACTCAACAGCTACAGTCCAGAATCTCTTGAAGGTGTCTCCATTCATAGGCCCAGTGATAGATGTTGCTGTCAGCCAGACCAGACCTGGTTTTGTTTGCCACAGCACTTTTTTAGGGCCTCTCCACATATCCTGTGCTTCCTCACAACATGGCTGCTTCAAGGTAGTTGAACATCTTACACGGTGACTCAGGACAAGGCAGAGCTGCATGACCTTTTATGATCTAGTTTCACAAGTCACATAGAGTGGCCTCTGTTGCATCTTCTTGGTGGCAAATAAGTCACTAAAGGTTAGACTCAAAGGGAAAGGATATAAACCTATCTCTTGTAAAGTGTGTCAACATATTTTTTAATATGTTTAAAACCACCACAATGTATATTTATTCTATGTAACTCAATTTCTTGGTCCTTGAGGGTCTTCTACTTTTTAAATTTCTCACAACTTGTCCGTCCACTATTGATTGATTGAATGGTAGGTTGATATCATAAGAAGCCAATTTTTATTTTTTTGTCTTTTAGCAAAAATTTGCCGCTGAATTTTCAAATTACCTTGCAAAACTCTAAACATGTGGAAGTAACATGTGTTTAGTACTTTTATGTCATACCTTTAAGGAATGCCAGGGAATGTATGAATCATGAGGAATGTTCTGGTCTGCCTGCTCTGTGATCTTTAAGGTCCCAAGGTTTAGTTCACACTGTAGATTGAGAGCTAATAAAGCAATAGAACTGCTTCCATTACATGCTTGGTATGAGGATGAATAACTTGTTTGGTCTCTTTATTGCCCATGTGTCAAGGTAAAAAAAAGGTACATAGCTTGGTATTAGGACTGAAATGCTTTTTTTCCTCGAGAGGAGTGTGAGTATAATTGAACTGTAATGAACTCAGCTGGGGTCAATTTTCTGGGGATTAATGAGAGGGAGAATGTGTTCATGGCCCGAGGCTTAGTCTTCGTCATTAACCTCATTGGTCATTAATATTGTCTGGGAATGCTTTATGTTAGGCCATTACAACTAGTGCCATATGCTGCTACAATTGGGAACATGAACATTACCTGTATTAACAACTATTTGTTTTCTTCTCCACTCCTCATAATTACTGAGTGAGGCTGCCTTTTTAGTACATATTCCAAAGGCATGAAGCACCAAGGGCAGGACAAATTTAAAACTTCCCTTTCCTCCTCTCCCCTTGGTAAGCACCAAGGATATGAGGACACATATCTAAATACCACCTAATCCCTGTTATCATGAAGTTTAGAGCTTAGTTAGAAAATCCAATAAACAATGTCAACACAGTGAGATAAATGTTATGGCAAAGAAAACGTCCAAGTGCCTTGTGGCACCAGAGCCCAGAGTAGGAAGCTCTAAAGGGCACTGATGTTTTAGATAAATTGTGAAGGACTAAGGATCAGATAGGTGGATGATCATGGGGGAGTTCCTAGTGTAAGGAAGAGAAGATGAGAGAGCAAATGCAAATGAGAGGGCTGTGTGCTCCAGCAATTATGTGACATGTTGGTATGGGAAAAGCAAAAAGGAATGGAGGAGATGAGGCCAAACCCTGCCTAGGAGCAGACATAAAATGTCTTCTGAATAAATGGTAGGAAGTTTAAACTTTACTTTGAATTTTACTAATTGTCATTAATTATTTTAAGCAGGGGATGACATGATCAGAATTTAGTTGCAGAAATAACACTCTGGAAGTAATATGGAGAACAGCTTGAAAGAAAGGGTGACCCGAAGGAAGGGAGTCTGGATTAGAAGATATGGAAGTCAAGCAGTAAAGTGAGTTTGAACTAATGCAAAGCCATTGGGAATGGAGGTGAGAGCTAAGATTTGTGAGCTATTGAAGTGGGAGAGAGAGATAGGTGGTTAGTAATGATTCTTAATAATAAGCAAAATAAATTGCTGCTCAAATGCCTTAAAAATAGAGACTTCTTTAATTTATCAAGTCCAGAGATGCAGCTGTTTCCAGGCTCTGGCTCTGGTCCCACTGCCCCCTCCACCCTCTTGAATCTTTTGGTTTGGCCATCTCTGTGGGTTTTGTCTTCAAGCTGGCTTCTATCCCATGGTCTCAAGATGGCAGCCAGCAGCAACTGTTCAATATGTTTTTTTGTTTAAGCCCAGTGAGGAGAGAAGAAACATTTCTTCTCAAAATAAGAACAATAAATTCTTCCTTTCTTTTTGAGAGGGCTAACTCAGATAGTCTGCCTGCCCAGGAAAAGGTCAAGGACCCATTGGCTTAAGCCTGGAATGCTGAGCTGGCTACTTGACAAGTGATTGGAATCACCATGCTTGGTTAGATCTATTAATATTTTCTGCTGAAGCATGGAATGGGGTCAATTTCCACAGTTTCACATAAAGGGGAAGAAAGAAAGTGGGTGTGGTTACTATGTAAACAACCAACAGTATCTCAACCCATGCAGGAACATGAGAGGCAGAGGAAAGTCAGAATGTAGAGTATAAGTTTCTTGAGTGCATGGCTACATCTCATTCATTGTTGATCCAGTAAACAGCTGTCAAATGAGTAAAGGCATTTAGGAAAAGGTAGTATCTGAGCTTGAAGATGCAGACCAGGTGATGCAGTAGAGGAAGAGTTTCAGGCAGAGTTTAAAGAACTGGCAAAAGTAAAGAATAATACAGTGGCATGATATGTTTCAGAAAAGTCAAGGAGTTTAGAATTGCTGGAACAAAAACCCAAGGCAGAGAGAGGCAGAGGTTGAGGCTGGAGAGGTAAGGAAGGACTGTACTCTATTGAGGAACTTAAGCCATTTCCTATAGATAATGAAAAGACATTTGAAAAGTTTTAGTCAAGATAATGAAAAAATCATATCTGCATTTATGTAGATCATTCTGACAACAGTGTGTAGAAAGCTGCTATAGGAATGCAAGTAACAAATGCTGAGGTGAAATCAGCAGCTGATAAGATTTTGATCCAATATCTGAGTCAGAGAGAGGAGTCAAGGATGGCCTTTATTCTGGGTGAGGACATGGTGAAGGCCAAAGGGAAGAAAGGATAATTCATATCAGGGGCTTGTGAGACATTCTAGTAAAGGTGTTTGGCCATCATTAGATATATGCATGTGAAGTTGGATAACATTTCTAACTGAACATACAGGTTCAGAGTCATCAGTATTCACATGTTAGGACAACATGGGAGAGTGAAAAACACCTGGGTGAAACTATGAGCCATGGGTGAGGAATTGAAGGAACAGGTAGTGGGAAGAAAGCCCATAAAAGAGGCAAAAAAAAGTGAGAGAGGTGGAAGGAGGTCCAGGAGCATAAACTGTCTTGGGTGACAAGAGAATTACAAGGAAGATAGAAGTGATTATTAAGATAACTAAGTGCTACAGAGAGATTAAGGAAAATAAAAACTGAAAAATACTGGATTTGCCAATCAGGATGGCAGTAGTGACTTCAATGTGTGAGATGCTTTCTAAATGTGATAAAATCAGAATCCAGGTTGCAGGTGAATGAAGAGGGAATAGGAAGTGAACAAGTAAACACAGAAAGGGGAATATAGGAGATGGGGAGAAGAGACACTGGATGGTAGCTTAAGGAGTGGGAGGAAACATGGCAGGGATTTCAGAGATGGGGAAATTGGGACCATTATTATAGACTAAAGGATAAAGGCTCACAGAGATTGAAAAATTAGAAATACAAAGGGTTTGGGGAGAATGTGAGCAGTCTTCCCTTCACAGTTCCAAGATGGCTGCTGTAACTCCAAATGTCATGTCTCTTATTCCTATGACCAAAAGCAAAAAGAAGGGGGACAGTAAAGAGCTCTTCTGTGTCTCTATTTCTGTGGAGGAAAATCTCTCCCAGAAGGTCTCTAGAATAGTTCCCCTTATTTTTTAAATCTTTATTGTTGAAAGTATTACATAATACATATGTCCTCCTTTTCCCCTCATTGATCTCTTCTAGCCCAACCCCACCCCCCACCTAGGCTTTCACCACTCTATTGCTGTGTCCATGGGTTATGCATATATGCATACAAATTCTTTGGTTGATCTCTTCCCACCAGAGGGGAAAATGAAAAGACATTTGAAAAGTTTTAGTCAAGATAATGAAAAAATCATATCTGCATTTATGTAGATCATTCTGACAACAGTGTGTAGAAAGCTGCTATAGGAATGCAAGTAACAAATGCTGAGGTGAAATCAGCAGCTGATAAGATTTTGATCCAATATCTGAGTCAGAGAGAGGAGTCAAGGAGTCATTTTCCCTTTGAGGTTCAACAATTTATTCCATGCTTCTATGTCTCTAAATCAATTTTGTCAATTTATTTTGTTCATTAGATTCTACATATGAGTGAAATCATATGATACTTATCTTTCTCTGACTGGCTTATTTCACTTAGCATAATGCTCTCCAGGTCCCTCCATGCTGTTGTAAGAACAAAGTAACTTATGTGACATGTTGCAGATTGGTTCACTCAACCCCCTTCTAAAGCCCTTCTCTAGAATGCTCTGTTAAACCATAGAGGCTGGGAATCTAAAAAATGCATTTCCTAACCAGATGTATATACATATATACATATGTGTGTATGCATTTCTCAACTAGATGCCTCCCACTCTTGTTCCTTGTTTCTTTAGATTCTTTATGTATCCGTAAAGAATTTCTCTACTAATAAGCAACATCATCCCTTGTCATTCTCTATAGCACTACCTCATTCTTTTAAAGGCTGGTAATATTATATGATATGAATACTTCATAGTTTATGTATTAATTCTTCTTGATGGACATTAGGCATTTTCAATATTCTGTAATTACCAACAGTCCTGCAGTGAACATCTGTTTACTCCATCTTTGTGCAGGGGCCTAAGCGTACAGTAGGATAAATTTCTAAATGGAGAAGGCTGAGTCGAGAGGGATATTTCAAATTTTTTGTAGATATTGTCATATTAGTTAGTGTCTTAAAAATGCAGCATGCCAGTTTGTTTTTAAAAATTCTACTTTCTAAGCTCTAGGAATATAAGAAGTGATTCTTATTTGCTGGTAGGGAATATAGGGATTATTCTCCAAAGGGTGGTAAGAATCTTACTGTATAAACAATTACAGCATAAATGTCTATAAAATTCAAGTGGCAAATGAGTAGTGAATATCAATTACACAGCTGCTACAGCTCAAAGGAAGATGGACTTTTAATTTTGTATCCCAAGACTTATACCCAAATTTCACCTCTTCCTCAGATTTTGCCCCCATTGTTGTTGTTTTTTTTTTTATCTTCAAGAAAGTGGTTTATTGTACTTTTTTGCACACCAATTAATTTTAACCAAAAGCACAAAGAAACATTTTACTAAGCAGATATCTTGGTTTGGGGTTTAATCCATCAATATATGTTGAGTCCCAATAATTATTTAACACTGAGGAATTCCATACCAAAAAAAAAAATATTATAACACATGGTCCCTACCTTCAGTGACTTTACAATCTAGGTTGAGAAACCAACATATAAAACTTAAATGCTTATGCACCAAATAAAAAACAAAAAACAGTCTTCAAGTGCCAAGATGTATAATTTAACTATTCATGTTTGCCAATACAAAGAAGAAAGAGGTTGCTTTGCATGGGAGTCATCAGGGATTCAGGTGGATGTTGGCTTGGTTTTGTGAGGCAGGAGGGTGAAGATGTGAAAGCACTTCACACACACTCTCCCTGCTGAATAAGACTTGTACTGAGCAGGGAGAGTGTGTGTAATGGCTGAAGTAAGTTTGGGTGGATGGGGTGGGGAGCACATAACAAAAGGCATACTTGGTAGGAATATATAGGAAATCATAGGAAATGAGTGTGATAAACTGGAAAGAACATTTAGGGGAAAGAAGTTGTATAGTGTATGCAGAATGGTCCTGTAGGTCCCAAATGGGTCATGCTCTCAGCTCTCATACTCAGCAATTTGAATTTGAAATGGACCCTTCTTAGTTCCAAAGCTATGTGAATTTATCTAAATTTTTCCTGCCTTTAGAAGTTAAGACAACTGTGGGGTGTCTTTTTTTTTCAGGATTTATATAGATGTTCAAGAAACACTTCTTCAATCAAAGTCTTGGGGTGGTGGCAGGAGGAGGAGATTGAGGTTGTGGTGATGGATGGGGATCTGAGCAGTCTTGCAGGCATAAAGCCACACAGGGCCTGTACTAGTGGTACACTAGTGTGGGGATGGCATACAAGTGCAACTCAAGAGAAATTTCAAAGCCAGAAGCCTCAGGCCTTGGTGATACCTTAAGAAGGTGAGGAGTGAGTTTATTAAATAATCTAATAAGAATTCATCTAGGGTCCACTGTGTTCAAACCCCCGTACAGGGTGCTGGAAGGTAGTGAAAAGCTGAACAAGAGTGTTCCTTCAGCCGAAACCAGTTTGGCTCCGTGGATGGAGCGTAGGCCTGCAGACTGAAAGGTCTAAGGGTCAATTCCAGTTAAGGACATGTATCTTGGTTTCCGGCACATCCCCAGTAGGGGGCGTGCAGGAGGAAGCTGGTTGATGTCTCCCATTGATGTTTCTAACTCTCTCTGTCCCTCTCCCTTCCTCTCTGTAAAAAATCAATATATATAAAGGGTGTTCCTTCATTCAAGGAGGTACAGAATGGAAAGTTTTAGTGTACAGAGGAAAAAAAGGCAGTCAAATAAGGTGGAGCCCAGGAAAGGTGTCAACAATGTGTGCAGAGATTCAAAGCTGCCTGGAGTGTCAGGGTGGCATTTGAGGTTGTGAGCCTAGAGAGCACAATGAAATTCATCTTGTTGGGTTAAAGAAGAGGGTCTGGGAGAGTGGGCATTGACCGGAGAGATTAAGAGGAGCAAAGGAAAGCAGAGGAACATCAGAGGTGCATTGGAAGAGTAACCAGTCATTCAGAAGGTTTAGATGGAGTGGGGGGTGGGGTGAGGGTAGGAATTCAGGACAGAAATCTTCTTTCAGGCTTTGACTTTTAAGCTGAGGACTTTTGTTTTGTTTTTAAATGTGGTAACAATTGAGGGTCTACTATGCATTCTTGAGCGGGGGTGGGAGTTACTGGGGAAAGGAAATGCAGGTGAGCTGAAAAGTTGTGAAATGATCACAGGAGCCCTGAAAGACATGAGGAACCTGAGTGGTGAAAGGGTGTAACATCTACTGGGGATGGAGCTTGAAGAAAAACAAGGAGGCCTGAAATTTTGAACGCTGGCTCAGCGAAGACCTAATTAAGCTACTAGGAGGTTTTCGGAACTTTAGACAACCCAAGAACTTTGGGAATTTGATTAAAACTATTGGACATTGAAATTGGGACTCAAAATTTTTTTTTGCTCTTGTAAGTTTATTTCTAGCCTACAATGGCAAGATGTTTTTAAAGACAAGAATCAGGGGTCGGGGTGGGGGAGAAACAGATATAGAGGCAAAGAAGCAATGAGCAGATTGTCATGCTATCATGGGAAGGCAGGGGAGGTTGGGAGTGGGGCTGTAAGAGATCAACCCAAGGACTTGTATCCATGTATGTAAGCATAGCCAATGGATACAGGGCATGGGGGCAGGAAGACAGGTGAGGGCATGTACTAGGGGGTGGGGAAGGCTGGGGGAGGGCAATAGGGAAAAGAAAAAATAACAATAAATTAAAAAAAAAAAGAGAGAGAAAGAGAAAATCAAGTTTAACCCCTGAGATTCTAGTTTTCTGGGCCTGGTGTGGTTATAATTTTTTAAAACCACCCCAGATATTCAGTTGCAGATGGACTGAGAATCACATATTGAGAAATTCTCTGTGCCCTAATGTGTCTATCTATACACCCTGGTTTGAATATAGGCTTGCAGAAAGCACTTTTTCCCTCAAGAAAGAAGAACCTGGATGGAAAGGTAATGCTAAAGAGTAACTACTACAATTCTCAATGAACTCTTCTGGCACATAAAAAGTGGTCATTTGCTATATGAACTTTCACAGTCCTTCCTAATATTAGCTGTGACATACAAAGATGTCTTATACAATAATTGATCTAGGATGATTTGATAGTTCACATTTTAATTTTCATGAAAACAATTTGTCTGGCTCCTGCAATTCCAATCTGATTTTGTCAGTATTCTGTAATGATGGGGTGTCGGTCTTTTGCTTATCTTCTCGGGGAAGACACCAGTATAGCAGGGCAGTATTTCATAACAATGGTTTTGATGGTCAGGAAATCACTTCCCAATGCTTGAAACTTTTCAAAGAGTATTTGTGTCATTCAAGCTGAAATAGATTTAAAAGAGGTGCAGTAACTACTTAGAGATGAAAGGTATGTATGCAGGGAGAGAAAAACAGTTGGATTTTAAAAAGAGTCATCTATTTCATATGAAAGCAGAGTTATATTTTCCCCTCAGCCTGCTCCTGAATAATTTTATTCTACTTTTCTAATTATGGTAATAGAACAAGAAAAATTCAGACTGCTGCTCACATTGTCACTACTTTCCTCAAGAAAAAAAAGTAAATAAGTAAATTGGTAGTCAGTATGCATGCCAGAGAAACAGAAACAAAGACATGATGTGAATTTTCTTTGTCTGAGTTTTCCATGATATGTTTCTCTCCTTTTTCTTCCCAAAGTCATTTGAAAGGGTGTCACTCAAGACCAATGAAGGGAATTTGGATGAGAAACTGAGTGTAAAGTTGATACCAATCAATAGTATATTTGTCTATCAATAGACTTCAAAATGCTCTTCAAAAATGGTTGCATTTTACTGTGGCTAAATGATTAGAAAATAAAATTTCACTGCATAACTTCTCCTTGGTCTAAAACACTGAGCTTCAGAGTATCTAAAATATATATATTTTTTCTTTATTGTGTCAAAGACTATTGATTGGGAAAGAAGGAACTGTGTCTGGTGCATCTTAGGGACAAAGGGCATGTTTTTAGTTCTGGCTCTGGAAGGTATGGCTAAAAAGGAGAAGAAACAGAAGGTTAGCATTTGCTCTTCACATTTATTTAAAAAACACTGTGCAAATGTCACTCATGACGATCTCCAGCCAGAACAAGTGGTACATGTCATGTGCTCTTGCTCTTTTCCATTTTGTGGTTCATTTTTAGATTTCTCACTGGGGGTTGCTCTCCTTGATTGGCATACTAGCCAGCTTGGGCTGTTATAACAGAGTACCAAAGATTGAGGGGTCTAAAAATCAGAAATTTATTTCTCACAATTCTGGAGACTAGAAGTCTGAGATCAAAGTGGTAGAGATTCAGTATGTGGTGAGGATTCTCTTCTCGTTTAGAGAGGGCACCTTCTCCCTGGAGAGTGAGCTCTGGTGTCTCTGAATCTTATAAGGGATATCAATCCAATCAGATTGGGCTAACCCTTATTACCTCATTTCACCCAATTACTGCCCTATCCCCAAATATATCTCCAAATATAGTCATACTGGGGATTAGGGTTTCAACATATACATTTGGGAGGACACAAGCATTCAATCCATAGCAATTGACTAACAGCTTCACACAAGGCTCAGCCCTTTCTAAGGTGTTGATTTTCATCTGTGTGTAATTGTCTCACATTCATCCTTCAGATAAAATTAACAGCTTTACTAAGATGTATTTCGTTGCTTGTGACAAATGAATAAAATGTTTTATCAAAGAGCAATGTCAGAAATCAGAAACCAAGAATCAGAGAAAATCAATAAACTGAATTAATGGCTAATAAGTGAATGAATTTGTAAATAGCAAAGCATTTGTGTCTTACCAAAATTGTCACATTTCAACTACTTTGCATTTTCCTGCTATTTGGAGTCCAGAGCCCATGATCATAACCATTATGCTATTTTTGAATAATGTTTCTTTAATATGAAGTGAGCATATCTTATGAATTCATTATATGATTTAACATTTAAGTATCAGCCAATGATTTGGTGGTTGAGCCTCGACCTATGAACCAGGAGGTTAAGGTTCAATTCTCAGTCAGGACACTTGAGTGGCTTGCAGGATTGACATATGGGAGGCAACTAATCAATGTTGACTTCTCTGTCATCGATATTTCTATCTCTCTCTTCCTTTCTTTTCCTCTCCCTGAAGTCAATAAAAATAAGTAAATAAGTAAATAAATATATAAATATTTTATGATCTGAATACCACAATGTCTAATAATCTTGTATCACTATGTAAACTTACCACACTATTATTGACTGTATTCCTCTTCACCTTTATCATTCATCCCTTTCTTCTCTCTATCCCATTTGGCAACAACCAATTTGTTCTTTGTTTCTATGAGTGCTTTTGGTTTGTTTTATTTGTTCATTCATTTTGATTTTTTAAAATTCTATTTAGGCACTAAGCGGTTTGGCTCAGTGGATAGAATGTCGGCTTGTGGACTAAAGGTTCCCAGGTTTGATTTTGGTCAAGGGCATGTGCCTTGGTTGCAGGCACATCCCCAGTATGGAGTGTGCAGGAGGTAGCTGATCAATGTTTCTCTCTCATTGATATTTCTAACTCTCTATCCCTCTCTCTTTCTCTCTCTAAAAAAAGTCAATAAAATATTTTTTTAAAATTCTACTTACAAGTGAAATCATACAGTATTTGTCTTGCTCTGTCAGACTTATTTCACTTAGCACAATGCCCTCAATGTTTATTCAAGTTGTCAGAAATGGCAGGCTTTCCTTCTTTTTTGTGGCCAAATGATATTTTATTGTTTGTATATACCACATTTTCTTTATCCAGTTATCTATTTAAAGACATTTAGGTTGTTTCCATGTCTTGACTTTTGTGAATAATGCCACAGTGAGATCTTGATTTCAGTCCCTTTGGATATATGCCCAAGAGTGGAATTGCTGGACCGTATTCATTCTCCTTTCCATGTTTGCCAACCAGTGAAGCTCACTTAAGCCTTTGTGTCCATAGTTTTACTGGAGCTCAAACATACATTTCCCCCCTGGCTGACCTATAGTCTCCTATCCTTCTGGAGGTGGAACTAATATAACGCAGCCCGAAGTCCCCACCTTAAATCATATTGCCAGACTGCCCAGTGACCAAAACCCTCTGGCAAACAAAGACACTCCTAAGAAGCTTGACAGTCCAGGAGCCTAGAAAGAGATTACTTCCTAGTAGCTGAGGGCAAAGGTGAGACCTCTCCTTGGGTAAGGTTAATTCTTCATTGCATAGCACCTCACCTCCTACCTAACACTCAGGCCTCAGTTTCCCCATCTATTCCTCAGGAAAGCCTTTCTTTCTCATTAGACTGGGTTGTCCATGTGTTTTATGGTCTAATAAAACCACATCTTTTTTTCTTCATAGTATTTCACACCATTTACATGAATGACTTGAGTAACACATTAATCTATGTCTCCTTGAATTATATATCCCATGAGGGCAAGGACTAAGCCTGCCTTAATCACCACTACAAATCCAGCTTTTGGCACAGTGCTGGGCTCAAAAAATGGCCTAGGAAACCAATAAGTATATATTGGTGCCTTTATTTTAAAATACATTTTGTTGATTTTTTTACAGAGAGGAAGGGAGAGAGATAGAGTCAGAAACATCAAAGAGAGAGAAACATCAATCAGCCACCTCCTGCACAAACCCCAATGGGGATATGCCCACAACCAAGGTACATGCCCTTGACCGGAATCGAACCTGGGACCTTTCAGTCTGCAGGCCGACGCTCTATCCACTGAGCCAAACCGGTTTCGGCTATATTGGGGCCTTTAGAAAAGAACTTTCAGACTGGGTGACCATTTATGTGACTGAATAAGTGAACCAAGGAGTGAATGTTTGTGAGATGCTTCTTGGGACAGGAACTGGCAAAGTGGGTGTCTGTATTAGCCCATCTTCAATCCTATCACCCTTGATTGAAAATGACTCTGTATGGAATAAAGCAGTTTAATTCTAGATGGGAGAGACCTAGGTAGGGCCTGAATACTGGAAAGACATGGCTACAGTCTCTTTTCTGGCTCCTGACCTGTATTGTCTAAAGCAGCTCATTTGGTTCATAGTGATTATGGTCAGGTTCCCAAAAAGGACAGCCAAAGTGATGACTGGAGTAAGGAAGGTAAGGTGTGTTGCAGGAGTAGAGGTTAGGATGACGAAATCTGATACCAGGCATGTTATCTCTTCAGCTATTTCAATTGCAAAATGAGATAAAAATCATACTTGCATTGTATGGGTTGTTATAAATATTAAGTGAAGTGCTGGGACATAGCAAGTACTCCTTCCATTGGAGATTTTATTATTATGGTAGCAGCAGCAAGCTACCCATCCTCCTCCCTATAGCTCTCCCAGTGGTTAGTCCATTTATGGCACTAAACCCATATAGTCTTTCAGGATAAGGTTTGCTGCTAGAAAACCTTCTAATGCACCTAGAACAATGCATAAGGATAGAAGAGGAGGCCATTCCTTTCCATAGACAAGAAGCTGAATTTCATAACAGAATGGATTAAAGACTTCTGAATTTAGCAGTCTTGTTATCTTGTATCTGGACAGGTCTCTTGTCTCTGTGAGGCTGAGCAAATGTTCATTTTCCCAGACCTGTCACCGTTTATGTTCTGAAAGTTCTGAAGTCCAAAAAACTCCTCTCAGTCCTAGGCAAACAGGCACAGTAGGTGATCCTACACATCTTGACTTTTTAAATCTCAAGTGCCTGGCATAAGTGCTTCCACTTCATGTCACCATTCATCCATTGCTGGGTCAGCCTTCCGCTGGTCTTAAATCCTGCCCTGCTGGGTACAGTGACATGAAGGCAGCCATGGGCATCAGAATAGAAGGTAAAGGTGTTAGAGCTTATCTGAACATAGGACAAAGTGGTCTTTCTCTGCTGGGTAGTCTATGATTCCTTGTCACTCATTCGTCTTACTACATTCTTCACTTTTGCTCTAAGTATGATTTCTTAAAGTGGAAGCCTGAGTGATATTCATATTCTTCTTTCTATCTTGTTTATCCTATCTAATAAAGAGAAAATATGCTAATTGTCCCTCACACCGTCACAAAGATGGCAGTGCCCACAGCCAATAAGAAGGGAATATGCTAATTGACTGCCATGCCCTCAAAGATGGTGATGCCCATAGCCACAAGATGGTGGTGCCCAGTTTCCTTAGCCCCACTGGGGTACCTGCCTCTGAAGTTCCCAGTCCCCTCAACCCCCCAGCTGCCCAAGACCGGCCTGAGGTGCAGGCAAGCCTCAGACGGTGGCTTCTCAGCCACCCAGGGTTGCCCGAGGCTCAGGTAACCAGAGCCAGCTGAGGCTTGCGCTGCTGACAGTGTCAGCAACAGAGGTATGATGGGGTGTTGCCTTTCCGTGATCACCAGGTCACCTCCCACCCCTGAGGGCTTCTGGACTGTGAGAAGGGGCAGGCCATGCACCAGGCCTCTAACATTTCTATAATTTTAGAAAAACCAACATAAGAAAGGAACCTATTGAGAGCTGGGGTTCTTTAAATCTGTAGTTGGCAGAGTGAAGGGGGAAGTTACAAATAGGTTTTAACTTTTGGGCTGTTTCTGATCAGTTGTTAACAGACATCCAGGATGGCTGCAACACTGTGATGAAAAGTGGTGTGAGGTATGAGGCTGTATCCAGGCTCGGGAGCAGAGAGAGAAAGAGAGAGAGAGAGGCAGTTCTGTGATCAACCAATGATATCTATTATGTTACAGAAGGAAGCAAGGGGCACACAGGCTACATATTCTCATTACTAATTTAGGAAGATAATCAGGAATGAGAAGTTGTATCAGCTTTCTCCCCCCTTGCTGTTCCCTCTGGGACAGTAATGAAGATAGAGCTATAAGGAAGGAGGATGCTGTGATGGAGTATGCCCAACAGGGAGTGGGGGTAGGAACAAATGTGTTGTGATTCATGGTAATGACTCTAAGAAAGTAAATGAGAAAGTAGTTAGGAGTTCATTGTTAAGCCTCTTTTGGCATTAAGCACTTGGCCTCTCTTCTCTGTTGGATTTCACATTAGCATTTTATATCAATAAACAGCCAAAGATACTACCCATTTTGCTGGTGTGTCTGAGATCATTTGAGTGTTCCAGGCATTGCAGGAAGATGGATCGCACTGATACCCTAAGATAGAGACTGATAACAAAGGCTTGGGGATCAAAATGTGACCTCTAGATGGACAGAGCTATAGACCTGACCAGGCAAGGACAGGTCTTTCTGAGCAGATAGCAAAAGGGATGTGAAGAGGCAGAGAGTTCCCTTTACAGGTCAAAGGGCAGAAGACCAAGAGTTAGCTCTTTCCATTGTGCACAGGCCCCTATGATTTCATCTGCATGTACCTGCCTGTGAGTAGCCTTGTTGGGTCAGGCCAGGATTTTATTGCTTTGGCCAAAGGTCTTTGCAGGACATATACTCATCCAACATGTTTATGAGTTTATATACTCAGTCCCTCTTGGCTTTGTTTTTCTTCTTGTGTTGGGATTGGGAAGTGAGTTATGACTACGGTCGTTCCTTGTTATGCCAGGTGATTGCAATTTACATCTTCTCTCATAAACATAAAGATACTTCTTGTTAAGTAATTTAAGAGACAGAAATGATAATAGGAAAACATTTCTTAATAAAATGCTTAGGCAAAGAGAGCTATAGCATGTTGTTATACTTCCAAAGATTTTGTTTATTTTGACCCCTTTTAAATTGCTGCATCCTGTTTTCTGCAATTGTTTTTGAGATAATATTACAATATTGCATTTATGTACATTTTTGTATATTCAGAGGCTTTTCATATTAAGAAGTATATTTTATTCTTTAAAACATGAGTTAAATTACAATTTCCATATTCTTGCCCACCTCCTCTCTCAAACTCCTTCTAAGGGTGAGCTGTCCATTCCTAGCCCAGCTGGAACCATACTGTATGTACTGCAACCCCTCCTTGTCTCCTCAGCCCCAGCTTCACTGGATAAGGGCCATTCCAGAGTTTATACAGTGCCTTTGATGTATGACTATGATGGGCCTGTCACAAAATGTGAGCCGAGGGTAGTTTCTTGGCTGAGATAAGAAAACTTGGAGAGACTGAGGCACCAGAAACTGAAATGAAAAAATTCACAGAATATATGGTGTTGGAGAGACTATAATGGGACTATCCTTTGCACTCCAAATCAAACTGACACAAAATCAGCCTGTATTTACAGTTCTGTATTCACTTGATTTTCCAGCAATCCGAGCTTCCTGGTGAATTGGGTCTTTAGTGGAAGGTAGGTGTTTCAGCAGCTATCATAAGTCCTCCAAGTAAACCAGGGCATCACACGGGGCAGATGTGAAGTCCTGAGCGGCTTTCCTACTGCCTGATGCTGCAGTGTTTCAGGAGGCTGAGGCCCTGGGATAACCTGCACTGGTCACATTATCTCCTCCGCTCCATGTACACTTGTCCAAAGCCTGAGTTTATGGAGGCTGGCCCTTCTTGGAATAACTGCTTTAAGGAGAGAGATAATTAATCTCATTACTAAAAACATTCTGTCTTAGACTCTAGTTTCCCCACTTACAAAAAGTGGGGAGCCTGGCCAGGGTGGCTCAGTTGCTTGAGTGTCATCCTGTATGTCAAAGGAATGCCCATTTTGTTCCCGGTCAGAGCACATACCTGGGTCATGGGTTTGATCCCTGGTCAGGGCACTTACTGAAGTGAACCAATCACATTGGTTTCTTTTACATTGTTTCTCTCTGTCTCTGTCTCTTTGTCTCTCTCCTCCTCTCTCTCCCCCCTTTCCTCTTTTTAAACGTGTCCTAAGGTGAGGATTTAAAAAAGCCAAAACAAAAACAAAACAACAGAGAACCTCAGCTTATTACATCCTTATATGGCTTGGTTAGAAGATTAATGTGAGACTCTGGGCAAGACATGCTGAGTGACTCAGAGGGCAGATGCTATGCAAATGAAGGATGCAATAACAGCCACACTCCACACACCTGAGCCCACCCTAACCTTTGGGTAGCCTCCTTGGAAATAAATGAGATCTGATATTTAATAAGCTTATGTTTTTTAGAAGATTGTGGTAGGGAATCTTGCTGAGCAGATTTAGGCTTTAGCGACCTTTTTATGCTATTACAAGTAGTGTCAGCAGGTTAACTCAATGCAGAATGTGCTTACTGTAGTAGAAGAAAATGCTTTATGTCTTTATTAGATTTTCTTTACAAAAGAAGATAATAAAGACCAGTTTTACTGGTTTGCCCATTTGAATCCACCTGAGTTTGGGGCCAGTTTCGGCTACACATGAAGGGAGCATGGTAATCATCCTTGTATGCAGGGTCAGTGAACTATGGATTGCAATACTTTGCAGATATATTGCATTTACTGCAAAGCCGCAGGCACAGCCTTATTATTTTATCTGGGGGATGTGGAGGACACCTGATATGTTAGTTTTCTTGTCCTTTTTATAGTAGCCTATGCTAGGCCAATTGGAGCTCTGGTCTTCAAGACCCTGACTTTTAGCATTGCTGAAGGTTTAAGGCAAAGCATGCCTCTTTCTTTTCTTAGAAAGTCCAAAATAGATCATACATACAAAAGAATATATAAAAAGTATGTCCAGTTTAAAGAGGAAAAATAAAATAAGCATCAATGTGCCTACCATTCTGAGTCGGAAGCAGAATATTCCCTGAACTTAGAGGTCCTGAGTGCCCCTCCCTGATAGCACCCTTTCTGCACCCCTGCCCCCCGTTGGAAAGATGAACCTGTATTTTCCCTGAATCATTCCATTGATTTTCCTGGTAGTTGCACTTAATAGCTATCCCCAAATGATACATTCATGAACTATTTTTTTAAAAAATTATTTTTATTGTTGAAAGTAATACAGCTGTACCCTTTTTCCTTCTAGCCTATCCTCTCCCCCCATCCCAAGTCTTCACTACACTACTGTCTGTGTCAATGTGTTATGCATATATGCATGTAAGTTCTTTGTTAATCTCTTCCTGCTGAGATTTTCCATGCTTCTATGTCTCTGGATCTGTTTTGTTCATCAGTTTATTTTATTGATGATCTGGGCTGTTTCTGGATTTTTGCTGGTATGACATACTGTATGAATGTTTTAATATGTTTCCTGGTGCACACATGCAAGAATTTCTCCAGGGTTTACACCAAAGAATGGAGTTTTTAGGGCTTGGGATAAACACATGTGTAATGCAGAATGTTTCCAACAAGGTAGCACTAATGTAATCCTTAACTAGCAGTAGACAAGCATTATCTGTTTTGTCTACATATTCTTCAAAATTTAGAATTGCCAACCTGATACTGTGAAATAATAATTGAACCCTAAGTGTTAAATAACTTTTGTTATTTTCCCAATTGTCAGTGAAATAGAGGCTTTCTGTTCCATGAACATGCTTATTTCTTATTCTATAAAATTTCTGTTCTCCTGTTCATTTTTCTATCAATTGTGTTTTTCTTATTAATTTTATCTATCTGTTATACACTCATAATGCTTATAATTTGTCAGTTATAGTTATTGTAATATCTCCATTTGATGGCTTATATTTTTACTCTTCTTAACACAGTAGCTTTTAGAGAACAGAAATTCCTGATTCTAATGCAGTCAAACTTATAAATCTTTTCTTTATGAACCACACATTTGTGTGTTGTTTAAAAAATTCTACCTGGAAGTCATAAAGATGACTCTTAGTTTTACTATGGAGTATTAATACTATCTACCAGGGACTTATTTTTGTGTAGCATGTGAGGAGATATATAATTTAATTTTTCATCATGTGGAATGATGTCCCTGCAGCAGTTATTGAATTGTCTATACTCTCTCCATTTGTTCAATGCCCTTCTGTGATAAATCAACTTTCCATATAAGTCTGGGCATTTTCTGAGCATTATATTCTGTTCAATTGGCCTGCTTCTCATTCCCAGTGCCAGTATCTCATTGTCTTAATTACTGCAGCTTCATAAAAAGTCTATCTGTAAGATAAGTCCTTCCAAATTGTTCTTTAAAAGCATCTGGATTATTCATAGTCCTGTCCTTTATGTTTCCATATAAAATGTAGAATCAATGCATCCAGTCCCATAAAATATCCTTTTTGGTATTTTCAACAGTATTGCATTGAATACATGGATCAATTGAGGAAAATTAATTCTTACTCATGAATTATTTAGGTCTCCAGTCACTTAAATCTCTGAAGTCTTTCATTACAAATTTCTCATTATCTTTAACAACATTATAGGTGCTCAGATTTATTTCTGAGAAATATGTACATGTGTAAAACTACTGTGATGGTAACTTAAACACATAATATTTAAAAATTATTAGGTTTAACATGTTAAGTTAATCTTTATAATTTCCCATAGTAATCATTTATCCATAGATTTTTTAAGTTTCATATAAAATGATAATTAATGATAGCTTTTTAAAATTTCAATTCCTATAAATGGGTATATTTTTTATTTTACTCTGCTACTAAGAGTAGTCACAGTAGGGATTCTTAGCTTATTCCTGCTCTTAAAATGAACAGAATGCTTTTAACATTCCACCATAAAATGTATTATTTTTAATAACATTTTACATAGATATACTTTATTATCCATACTTTATATAGATACTAAGGAAATAAATTTTCATTCTATTCCAAATTTACTAAGATTATTCTTACCATGAATAGATGTTAAATTTTATTGAATTATTATTATTATCATTATTTTAATCTATAGAGATGATCATATATTATTTATCCTTTAAGTTATTAATGGGGTGAATAACATTAATCTATTAAGCCAATCTTGTATTCTTGGCATAAAACCAAGAAAATATAATGAGTAGAATTTCTTAACAAATTGCAATGTAGTAGCAAAATCCAAACCTTGAGTCAGAGTATATATTATTTAAGTCTCCCTCTTGCTTATTTTCCTTTAAATAATAAAACCCATATCTCAATGTTATTTTTTGCCACTAGATTTTAATTTAATAAACATTAGTTTCCCTCTGATTTTTTAATTTTCTCACTTACAAAAAGTTAGACAATTAATTAATCCCCCCCCCCACCTCATTGATTTTTACGGAGAGTGGAAGGGAGAGACTGAGACAGAGAGATAGAAACATCAATGTGAGATAGACACATCAATTGGTTGCCTCCCGCACCTACCCCGACTAGAGTGGGGGATTGAGCTTGCAACAGAGGTACATGCCTTTGTTAAAATTGAATCCCTGACCCTTCAATCTGTGAGCTGACACTCTAACCACTGAGCAAAAACTGACCAGGGCAAAAAATTTTTAGATGGTATAACAAATACATATAATTTGTATATTTTACAATTGGTTATTTATTTTTTTAGTAGTACCATAATTATGGATCCAGTTAAAAAAAAAAGAATCTATGTTCTGCATTCTTACTATCTTGACACAACTTGAAAATAACAAAAAAGTCACAAATTTAACTTGCATCTTCCTTTTCTTCAGGTCTTACTCTACAGAGGTAATGATTGAGTGTAAAAGATCATAATTCAGGTTCTCTCACTGTATTTCTCTTCCCAATTTGCTGTGGATGAATCCCACATTTCCAAGGTGTCAAATATTTATAATGGAGTCAAATTTCACTAGTAGTAGTAATAGACATCTGTTCTTGCGTTTCCTATCTGCCAGGCATTTGGCTAAGCATGTTTCATCTATTTTACATATTTTGTAACCCAAGACCTTGTGAGGTAATTATTGTTATTCCCATTTTATAGATGGAAAAACTAAGTTTAAAATAAGTTGCATAACTTACCCAAGATCCTACAAGATGGAGCCAAACAAGACCCCTCTTCTCTGCAATGTCTCTTCCCTCAATTTATTGGGGTATTTTAAATATATGGTGATGGCTTGCTTAGACTGTGGAAAGTCTAAATTCCTGACATAAAATTGTACATATTCTTCCTTGTATGAAAATTGTGCTTTTCCCCAACTTTAGGCATACCATATCATTTCAAGAGGGTGAGACTTTACAGTAAGATTTTGCAATTTCTTTTTGGAGTAATGTAATATCCAAATTTACTTGCAGGAAGTTGTACTATGAGGTTTATTATAAATGTCCCCACTCTTAACTACCTGTTTAAATATTGTAGTTCATACTCACATTTTTTGAAAAAAGTAGTGGTGAAGATGAAAAGGTTGATGAGGAAGATGGATTGGCATAAGTCTTTCTATTTGAGGTCAGTTATTTCCATTTTTTTCACTGCAGAATGTCAATTCATCTAGACTAGAGAATCAATTTTCTCTGAAAATGGAAGATAAACACCTGGAATCACCATGGGATTTAGGCAGGATTCCTATCGTTAGTCCGTAAGGCTCCTTGAGTTTCTTGAATAAGAGTTGTTTTGTCATTTCTGACATAAAAGAATTATTACCTTAACAACTTATTTCTCTCAAACCTGACATTTACCATTCTTCCCATTTGCCAAGTCCTTGCAAAAAAGACTTCAAAAACGAAAGGACTTATGATTCTTTGTAGTTAAGCATTTTTGTTTATCTGTCTGAGAGAAAATATGTCAGGTGTTTGCAGCTAATATCTTTATTTATTTAATTACTAGGGCCCAGTGCAAGAATTCGTGCACCTTAAAAGAAACTGTGGGCTGAGAGGCTGCAGTAGGCACAGGGGCAGGTCTCTGCCCTTCCTCCTCATCCCTGCCCAGCCACTCCTGTTGCAGCCCCCCCCTCTAGTCCCCTGTCTGTTGGCAGCCCCACTCATGCTGCCGCTGCTCCCATGTGCTGAGGGCACTGGCCCTGTCTCACCTGCTGAAGGCATGGAGTGATTGGGGCCAGCACCAGCCGTAGGTGTGAGCCAGGCCAGCACTGGCAGTGGGTGTGAGAGGTGGCTATTGGCCCTGATCTTCCCTCACGAGCAGGGGGAGGTGGAGAAGCCCTGAGGGATGATTGGGGCCAGCAGCCACTGATTGCACCCACTGATAACACAGAGCAATCAGGGCTAGCACCTGGTGCCAGCAGTAGCTCTGGTGCTGGCAGCAGGTGTGAGTGAGGCCAGCAGCAGTAGCAATTGCAAGTGCCAGGCTGGACTTCAGGATGCGGGAGCAAAGAAATTTCAGTAACCACCAAAGGCTCACTCCGATGGCAGCAACTGCCTTATTTTGGTGCTCCTGCTCTCCTGCTCGACCATTACACCACAGCCAACACCTGCCATGTTCTACGCACACCTCCTGGTGGTCAGTGTACATCATAGCAACCGGTTTTTTGGTTGTTTGGTCCTTCCAATTGTTCCGCTGTTCGATCTATTTGCATATTAGCCTTTTATTATATAAGACTAGAGGCCTGGGGCACAAAATTCATACATGGGGATGTGTGTCCCTCAGCCCAGCCTGCACCCTTCCCAATATGGGACCCCTGGAGGGATCGGGCCTAAATGGGCAGTCAGACATCCCTCTTATAATCCAGGACTGCTGGCTTCCAATTGCTTGCCTGCCTGCCTTCCTGATTGCCCCTAACTGCTTCTGCTTGTCAGCTTGATTACCCGCTAATTACTCCCTACCAGCCTGATTGATGCCTAAATGCTCCCCTGCCATCCTGATTGCCCCTAACTGCCCTCCCCTGCAGGCCCAGCTGCCCCCAACTGCCCTCCCTTGCAGACCAGATCCCTCCCAACTGTCCTCCTCTGCTGGCCTGATTGCCTGCAACTGCCGTCTCTTATAGGTCTGGTCCCTCCCAATCACCCTGCCCTGCTGGCCATCTTCTGGCAGCCATCTTGTGTCCACATGGGGCAGCCATCTTTGACCACATAGGGGCAGTCATCTTGTGTGTTGGAGTGACTGTCAATTTGCATATTACTCTTTTATTAGATAGGATTTTTTAAAATGTCTTTAGCAACTAAGTGACAAAACCATTGCTAAGGTCAAGGTACATAAAAAGAGCAGGAACCCTTAAGGATCTTGCAGGCTAGTGCAATACACATCAGAAAGCTATAATTACAGCAATGGGATTAGTACTTACACACACACACACACACACACACACACACACACACACACTCACACACACACACACATACTTTTTGTAGAAACAGAAGAAGAATATCATACAGACCAGTATACCACTCAGCAGTGCTCACTTTATGGCCATCTGAGAGCATGATTGGGTCACAAAAAGTCATGACAATGAATAAGATGGTGGCATGAAGAAAGATTGGGACACTAGTAGGTGAAACTAGAAGATAAACTTCACCTGCTTTGCAATTTTATTAAAGATTGATCCTAATGAAACAGAATCTCAGAGGCAACTTGACATATACTCTTTGTGAGAATGAAAATATGCTGTTCCCATTGCTTAACAGGAAGCCATGTGACCTCCATCATTTCAAGTCTTTGACTGGCCCCACTAGTGAGGACAAGCAGATTCCTAACTCTCACTAATACTTGGCAACCTTACCCATGTGTACTTGGTCTCCTCCCACCACCTCCATGAGCTCCCTCCCTGCCTCCAAATCTATCTGATTATTTTGAAGGGTTATTTTTTTAGGCTTAGTTTATATAGAGCAGACCAAGAGCTTTTCAATTCCCCCTGGTGGGGAAAGACTGTGGTCTCAGAAGGACCCATTTGCAGTAATGAAAGTGACTTCTGGCATCAAGACAGGTGTGCTCCTGGTCTCTAACTAGAAACCATAGCTGCTTGACTTCTGGGCTGTTATCAGCTATATAGTCTTACCAGAGAGCAGGGAGTTGTTGTGTTTCTCTTCATGTAACTCTTTCCACATTATCATCTTTTTTTTTTTTGTGGCACATATTTTCTTAAGCCACTATTTAAGAGAAAGCAGCATGAATATGAATAATGCCTTTTCAGCAAAAAACTTGTAATGGCAAGAGGCCTCACTTAGCCTGAGGACTTGAGAATATTGCTGAGAAATCCAATACTTTCCTGCCCATGTTTTCATTTCAGAGACAATTAGGAGATAGTTGAGCAAGCATAGAATGCAAAGTTATAATATCCTTTCTTCTTTTTTTTCTACTGTGTTTCTCAATGTTGAGAGGATGAGAGTAGAAATATCTATGAAGCATTTGTAATTCCTTTTCACAGCCTGCCAAATACAAATCTGTTTACTGAGTCGAAGAAGAACTGGTGCTTAGAAGAGAATGCCAAAGTTTTGTAAAGTAAAATATTGAAGGGCTATTTCTCATCTTAAATTAGCACCATAATGCATGAGGAGAATTCTAAAGGTCTACATGGTGTGTTGCATGGCTATGATATTTTAGCAACTGAAGTTCTTTCATAGATCTGCCATTTGGTAGTTTGATTAGATCTGTAGGAAACTAGTATTTCCCATCCCAAACTATTCAGACCAAAACATCATCACCAGTATTTGATTGGTTAGTTTTCTGGTCTTTGAGGCAAATGGAGATTCTGATCTATTGATTACCAATCAGCTGGCACCAATCCATGATCTTAAACCATGAGAGAGAAAGCTAGTGTGGGGAGAAAAGCAAAAGAACTAATAATGATTGAACCTATTTGGTACTTAATATATACTTTCTCTAGTCCTCACTACAGTTTTGAGATGTACTATTATCCCATTTCACAGATGGTTAGATAAATTTAGTAACTTGCTTATGGTCTCACAGTCAGTGTGTGCTAAAACCAAGGGACAGACCAGTGTCACTCTACAGCTGCCCTCTTTTCCCTACACCAAGCCTGGGATGAGAGCAGCAGTCAGCTAGCTTCCTGCTTCTCATGTGCCACCATTGATGGGCACTGTTTCAATAGTGAAATCTTGGAAAACATCATTCAGATTAAAGGGAGAGCTCACCTGGAAGCTTCTGATGCTCCCTCAGGTGCCCCAGTTGAACTTCACTGTCCAGACTAATATTTTCCAGCCCAATGCAACTCTCGACCCTAGAGAAGGTGTTGTGAAGACAAGAATTGGGTTCAGCCCCAAGAGTGAATATGGGAAGTAGGCAGGTGAGCTGGGAGAGCCCTGAAGATTTACTTTGGGGTCTGTAGTACACTTTGCTTATCACTCCAAATCTAACCCTTCAGTATTAGGTAGATTGAAAAATACATTGCTTATTCTAATTCAGAAAGTCTATTGAATGTAAGATGCTGCATAACATTTATTAAACTCTGCTTTATATGCTCTCAGGTATTCAGGTTATTGGAAATTGAAAATCAGCTCAAAGTATTCCTTCATTAAGTAAACAATCACTGTGCAAACTTCTATGTATCAGGCCCCATATTGGACCTGGGTTTCAAACTTTTCTAAAACCTAGTCCCTGCTCTTGAGTATCTAGTGGCGTTCTATGGTAGTACAGAAGAGAGTCAGTTTCCTTCTATGCATCTAGGAGAAAGCCTCACAGGAGAAGAAGCACTGAGGTGGGACTTGAAGGATGAATAGGCGATTATTAGGACAAGAAGGTAGGAATGAGGACTCGAGGTATATTACTATCACACAAACATATAGAATAAGTATTACACAAGTTTTAGTCACTATACATATTTTATTACTGAAAAATCATTGTTCTTAGCTCTGCAACAATATTTTATAATTGTTTTTTTTCTTTTGTTGCTATATATTCCAGTAATCAACATCACTATCTAAAAGTGTTATTTGGCATGTCTATATTAAGTTTGAATAAGTCAAGTTATTTGATGGTGATGTTCATTGTGACAACTTTGGCCACCTTATAAAAGTATACAGTGTTTGAAACCAATATATACCTACTTTGTGGCAGGCTCCATGGTATTAGTTACCTGTGTAATCTCATTTAAATTTTACAATAATTTTATTAGTTAACTATTTTTGTTCATACTTTACAGTTGAGATAACTGAAACTCCCAGGTAAAACAGTATAGTTGTATTGTTTGTATTTAGATAACAACTTCTTTTTCACTAGCTATTTGTTTGATCATAAGCAAGTTATTGACCTCTCCAAATAAGACTTTTCTCAACAATGAACTGGGAGTAATAAAGATATACTCATCAATGGTTGTTGAAGGATTAGTTGAGATGATCTATATCCAGCCCTTGGCCTAGTACATATGTGTTCAATGAAGTATAACTATTTTTAGTTATTACTATAGATGTTAAGAAACTTATTCCATATTGAACACTATTATATCTGATTTCAAAGCATGTACTTGCATATTTTTAAATCAGGGCTCAGATTCAATGACCTACACGGCAGATTTGCAAAATAAACTAAGTTGTTGAAACAACACTTATTATATCTAATAAGTGAAGGTCAACATTACACACAATCAGAGGAATTCTTATAATTATGAAGTGGTGAGTAAATGGAAGTGAACATAGAGAAAATAAATACTCAAGAGTTTTGAATATACATAGGGCCAATCCCCCAAAAATCTTTTCTTCTTGATCCCCACCTCCCCCACCCCCCATACCAATCTCTGTTTTTTTTATTTTATTTAAAATTTTCCCAGTATTTTTTACTTTTACCATGATATAATAATATATAGATTAAAGCAATGATATAAATCTGTAATTGAGTGTGCTGTGTAATTTCCTTTGTATTTAGCCTTACTTCTTTTTAGTGATCAACTTTTTAGCCATTTTGAAGTCTACTGCCTTAATATTTGCACAATTTGATAGTGGTTATTTAGATTTGAATCCATTCAAACCCTGAAAGCTTGTTAAGTTAAAGTCAGCTCTAGGAACCCAGAACTGAAGGGAGATTTAGCTGAGAACAAGGTTGCAGAAGCTTGTAAGTGATATACGTATAGCGAGTACTGCTCTCCACTGACATTGTTGATGGATAATCCCTTTAAATTGGTGAGTTTGAGCTTTAGGCTTATGTCTGAAACTCCAAATGTCCTTTGAAGATACAGCTCTAAATGTCCAGTGGCATGTTATTTGCACTTCAGCTTTCACAATCTTTTCTGGAGGGATGCACTTAGATGTTAAGTCAAACCCCATAAACCACTTCTTGTGGTTGTAGCTAAGGCTTAAGCAGTGTCCCCAAGCTCAACAATCTTGGTAAGAGAAAGGAAGGAGGAACTGATGGCCTGTGTAAGAAGGTCTCTCTGAGAGCAGTAGGCAGAAGGGAGGGTGTTATGTATATACATTTTTTTGCTGGAGGACCCAGTTTTCAAATTCTCACCACTGCTAAACAATTAACCAAATGGCAAACAATCTTGTACATTTACTGTTTTAGATGTGTTCCCAACCAACCTTTCTCTTTGCAGTTTCAGAGTTCACATATGACCTGAAGTCTGAGTGTTGCTGGTTCTCAGCATCTTTATATGTATGTAGTTTATTTCTGCATTTCTGTCCTGAAGGCTCCCACACATTCTCAGGTTGTGGTTAGTTTGCTGTAACTTTGGAGGTAACCCAAGAGGATCTCCTTGAAAGCCTGCGACTAGGCTGTATTAGAATGTATTAGTTTCCCCATCTCTCCTACATTTTCTCAATCTACTGAGCTGTTGTTGTTTCCCTGTAACTAAAGCAAAAGCAATTACCAGTTTTATTAGGGGACTTGCCTGGAGACTACTGGGCCTTCTGGAAGGATAGATGGGTCGCAGTTGCCAGCTTATCTTGTCTGCAAGCAGCAGAATTGGCTTTGCAGGCCTTGAGTTTCTTTGCATCAGGTCTGGTTCAAGCCCCAAACCTTTAAAAAGGGCACTTGCCAGCTCTTAATAAATATCTTTGCATGCATTTGCTTTAATTTATTGACTTGCTTGTTCCTACATGTCTTTGTATGAGTTTACCATGTCTGGAATTAAGTAAGAAGAGATTGTGCTGACTCAGAAAATTAGAAAGGGGATTTAATGCTTTTAGGGATGCGGAGTTTTAGTTTGAGGAGATGAAAAAGTTCTAGAGATGGATGGTGGTAATGGTTGTAAAACAATATGAATGTATGTACTTTCACTGAACTGCACACTTGCAAATGATTAAAATGGCAACTTTTATGTTATGTATATTTTACCACAGTTTTAATAGGACTTCCATAACAAAGTGCCACAGGCTGGGTGGTACTTAGAACAGAACTTCATTTTTTCACAGTCCTAGGGGCTAGAGGTCTGAGTTCAAAGTGTTGGCAGAGTTGTTTCTCTTGAGGTCTCTCTCCTTGGCTCCTAGATAGTCATCTTCTCTTTATGTCTCCACGGGTCTTCCCTCTGAACCTATCTGTGTCCCAATAGTCTCTTCTTAAAAGGACAGTCATATTGGATTAGGCACACCCTAATGATCTCATTTTAACTTAATTACCTCTTTAAAGACCCTTTTTTCCAAATACAGTCACATTCTGAGGAGTGCAACATGGTAGTGGAGCAAAACACATGTGGCAGGGAGGGTTCTCAAGGGTTGGGGTTTCAACATAAGAATTTGAGGGAAATACAATTCAGTTTGTAAGAACAATTTTAAAAGAGTAGATCGTACTTGGTTAGTAGAAGGAGTCAAAAATTCCAATTTCTAGCTTAGTGGTTCTCAAATAAGGTATGAAAATTGCCCATAAGCTTTTTTAAAATTAATGCACTGAAGAATTTTCAGAATGTGATACATGAGTGTATTGAAATATCTCCCTGCTAGCAAAGTCTGGCAGGACAGAAGGAGATAATAGATCCAATCACTTACTTTCATAGCAAGAGCTAAAACTATTGGTCAATGGAATCTGTTTGGAAATGACTATTGTATTTAATTATAAAATTTGATTTGCATAAATTTAGACTGTATATACATATAAATTACTTACATAGTAGATTTGACTTTGATAGGTCTGAGAGGTAAGGAATGGCCATGGTCAGGGTGTAATAAAGCTGACCCAGCAAGAGCCTCACTGATGCTTTTCCTTCAAGTTAAGGTTACAAGGGAAGTGGGCAGCTCCCTCCCTGCCACATGTGTTTTGCTCTATTACCATGTTGCACTCCTCAGCCTCAGACATTATTGTCCTTAAAAACAAATGACCACTGTGTCCTTGGTGAATCATATTCTATTCAAAGAGTTGTCAGGAGCCCTAAGTAGCCTACTTACTCTACCACTAATTAATATGAATACACTGAGCAATGGCAACCTATCTTGGCCTTAGTTTCTTCATTTGTAAAGCATGGGATGTGCAATAAAGAAAGAGCGTGCATTGGTCATGAATTTGGGCTTGGGACAGACAGACCTGGGTTGGAAGACTGAATTTTAAGTGGGCTACTTGTTTTTGACTCTCAGATTCTTTGAAATGGGGAAAAGAATAGACTCTCTCATAGCATAGTGTGAGAATTAAATGAGATAATGCATGTGAACATCTAGCATATGGTAAGCATTTCATTTCTACCATCAACATCACCATCACCATGTAAGCTTTCACTACAAGGTCAGAATATCCTGGTTCTACAATTTTAAATCACAGTGATGAAAATTCCATCTGATGGGATGAGTAACTGTCTCTCCTGGAAGAAGTATGAAGGAAGAACAATATGAATAGTAAATTCAGGCTTTTTGCTTGAGTTTTATGGAAGTTGAAAAACTCCACTTCTTCAGGGAAATAGCTTACTTTGATGAAGAGGTGGGGTTGAATCAATCTCAGGTTTTCTAAATATTCACAAATCAAGGCCAGCAGGAATGCCGCGATGGAGTCCAGTGGTCAGAACAACCTGAAATGGCTGGGACCCTGCAAGGTGTCAATGCCTTCCCCAGCTTATACACCAAGGAAACCAAAGCACTAAAGGGAAAGGGGAAAGGTACAATAGCACAGCTGTGATTAACTGGGAAAAATAAATCTATACATTTTCTCCAGAAAACACAAAATAAATGCAAAAACGCAGAAAATAAAGATTGCCCTCCCACTCTCATAGCTGCCGGTCTCCTCGTAACATTTGTCAGACAGGATGGAATTGACCACTTCATTTGGCCAGAAACAAAGCTCTGGGAGCTATAAAGACTACACTGCCTATTTCACATGTTCAGCTGGAAAATGCATGGCCCATTCAAACCTCAAGCTGGGAGCAAGCCAGATTCTTTGCCGATCTGATCCAGGGAACCTCTGCATGTGTATTCCCTTGGTGTTGAATTTAAACTGCCATGTTTACAACCAAACTGTGGTGTTCTAGTGCAGACTCAAGCCATTGGGAGGAATTGACTTTGAGAAGTCAGAGACAGCCTGAGTTCCCTGACCCTGGGAACTGCTAAGCTGGGATCCCCTATCCTGACTGGCAAAGATCTTGGGACACCCTTTCCTGACAGAGTATACTCAGTAGAGAATTTGGCAAACCCAATATTATAAGAAGATATGGTCCTTAAGAATAAAGAAGGATGTGGTAGAAAGTAGCTATATCCTAAAAATTGTCATAATCACATCTATCAGAAGAAACTTTGAGAGTTTGCTATATAAATGAATAATGAAAATAATGGGTTCTTAAAATTAGTATATATCAGGTGAAATTGCTCACTGCAGTGGATGGGAGGGATTTTCTGTTAAAGGGAGTAGATGGGTAATGAGTTTGGGGAACATCAGGTTGTGGACCATTTTGGTTGATAGGTTAGTAGTTCCCCAAAGATGTTCTCATCCAATTCCCAGAATCTGTGACTATGTTACCTTCCATGGCAAAATATATTTTGCAAATATGATAAGGGTTAAGAACCCTCAGATGGAGAGAATAGTCTAAATTAGCCAGCTGAAACCACTCTAATCACTTAAATTTTTAGAAGCAGACCCAGCTGGGGTCAGAGAGATGTGATGGTAGGAATAGGTCAGAACAATGCTTCTTCTGGCTTTGAAGATGGAGGAAGGGGGATACAAGCCAGGGAATGAGAACAGCCTTTAGAATTTGGAAAAGAGAAGAAAACAGATTATCCCCCAGAACCTCTAGAATGGAACACAGCCCTGCTGACACCTTGATTTTAGACCAGTGAGACCCATGTCTGACTTCTGACTTACAAAACAGATAATAAAATTGAGTTGTTTAAGCCATTAACTTTGTAGTAATATATTCCAGCAGCAATAGGACACATACAACCATGGACTATTTTAAAACCTCATAAAGCAGCCAGTTTTTCTCACACAACTAATCTATTATGTGGTTACATTTCAAACATTTCCTTTGTTGAGTTTATGAATCGTATGGCATTAGTAATACTGCCCATCTGTCCCTCACTCCTTCACAAAGAGCCACCACCTTGTCTCATGGCCTTTGTCCAACTGTTGGCTTTCACAGAGCTATTGTAGCATGACTTTGCATTCATATATAATCATGTTACCAGAAAGAAAAGCAGAAATTCATCTGAGGTTTCCCTCTCTTGTCCCCTAAATTCTTTACCCAAACCTCAGATAATTTTGCCCCTGGCTGCCTGTCCTTGACTTTTCTCCCAAAGAGCTGTGGTTAGTGGAAAAAATATTACTCAATGGTTGCTTCAAATGTGGAACTATTTTGTAATGCAGTTACCATTTGATTTGGACCATTTATAAACTGAAGATAAACACAAAATGTGTAAAACAATCTGAAAAATTAGCCGTGGCTCCCAGGATGAATTGGTAGCACAGGAAATGCTGACTTGCTTCTATTGGCTATTGGCTTCTCCTGGGCAAAACATTGCCTCTGATTGTCTTGCTCATGCACATGAATTGCAAATGAAGAGTAACCAAGTTTTGCAATTCCATGGGGGATATTGTGTAGATTTTGCAATGCATCAAATAGTTCAGAATATAAGTGGCTTTCTTCAAATATTAATCTTCACTAGTTTTTTGGAGCCCCTGGCAGATAGGTGGGCAGATGAAGAACTATTGCAATTTCATTTATAAAAGAGTAACATGCAAATTGACCACACCTCTGCTACACCTTTACGCCACACCCACCAGCCAATCAGGAGTGAGTATGCAAATTAACCCAACCAAGATGGCTGTGGCCAGGGAGTGAGCAGGAGGCTTGTGTTTCCCCAGCAATGGGTGAGCTTTCTGCATACCCTGGTTGGCCCAGGCCTCCACTGAAGTTCTGTAAAGTTTCAAATATATAAGATAAATAAATCCGAGATACCAGGGCCTCCACTTGGGTCACCAGGCTGGAGACAGGCTGGCCTGAAAACCACCACAGGCCTTTGCCCAGGCTGCATCATGCCCCAAGGGAACCCCCATCCTGATCTGGGACACCTTTCAGGGCAAACTAGCTGGCTCCCACCTGTGCAACAGGCATCTATCCTATCTAATAAAAGAGTAATATGCAAATTGACCATCATTTCAATGCACAAGATGGCTGCGCCCATGTGGACACAAGATGGCTGCCACAAGATGGCCAGCAGGGGAGGCCAGTTGGGAGAAATCAGGCCTGCAAGGGAGGACAGTTGGGGGTGATCAGGCTGGGCCTGCAGGGATGGGCAATTGAGGGGGGGACCTAGGCCTGCAGGGGAGAAAAGTTGGGGAGGGGGACCAAGCCTGCAGGAAAGGGCAGTTAGGGGCAATCAGGCAGGCAGGCAGAGGGGTTAGGGGTGGTCAGGCAGGCAGATCAGCAATCAGTTAGGAGCCAGTGGTCCCAGATTCCAAGAGGCAGTCAGACATCTCCTGAGGGGTCCTGGATAGGAGAGAGTGCAAGCCAGGCTGAGGGACTCCCCAACTCCCATGCATAAATTTTGTGCACCAGCCCTCTAGTTTATGTCATAATAAGTCATTTGCATCTCCACAAAGCTAAGTGACATTCTCCAGGAAATACAGCTAATAAGTCAGGGAGTCAGGACTCAAACCTAAATTCTGTTCACCTGCCTGTATTTATTTATGAACACTAACACATACATGATTTATATTAATTTAATCCACAGTTTTTATAATTTTAAAAGAGGTTATTAGTTAACTTAAATGAACTTCTAATTGGCTGACTTGCAGACCCTGAATGAAAATGAGGAGAGAATAGACCATTCTGGAAATAAAAATAAATATTTTACCCCAAGTGGCTTATGAGTTAAAGGAGGGCCTTGAAATTTAACAGTCGAGCTTGAGCTATCCTGTCTTTATCGCTTGGCATTGGGCAAGTTACAGAGTCTCTAAAAGGGTTTCCTCATCTTTAAAAGGGTCAAGAACATCTATTTCCCAGGATTATTATAAGGATGAAATGAGATGTTGTGAGCTACTTGTGTTTTCCTTGCTTCTTCTCTTCTTCCTTTTAAACTTGCAAACATATATTCACAAGAACTACACTACACGCAGCATCATTTGTCTGAAAGAGACATGCGGCATACAAAATAATAATTTGAAAAATTCCAAGGAGTTAGACTCTTATTTTTTTTAACCTCCCTTTCTTTCTTTAGCCATAGACATGATTTGCATAATTTGAGCCAATTATATCTTCTCTGAGTGTTTTTGTTCTGATTTTGTTGTTCACTGTGTCTATCTACCTGCCCTAGGCATTGAGTTTCTTGAGTAAAAGGTGTTTTGTCAATACACAGTGCTAGCAATACTGAAACTTAAATGCTGCTTAGGAATTCCAAAGAAGAAATAGTTCTGTTCAGTTCTGTTCTTGATTATTTCCATGACACAGTGTGTGAATTCATTATATTTAATGCTAGCTCAATGATATACATTGTATATTGACAACAACATGCACATTTATACACATCTATTCAGCCTAAAATTCTTAGTGTTCCCTAGAGAGTAGTAAAATGATATAACTTATAATAGTATCATTAACTTTTCACTATATTTGCAATTACACTTCTTGGAGTCTCTTCATGATAAGAAAGAAAATAAAGGCAGTTAAACTAATGTGTACTGTCAAGTATGAAAATATGATTTTTTCTCCTTCCTCATTTTTTATCTTTTAAGAATATGTTCTATTTCTGTCATTAATCTTTTGGGGAACATTTTTCAATCAGCTTTTTATGCTTTGTGCTTTTCTAAGTGTCTGCATGAAACTACACTGCATAGCCTTAACACACACACACACACACACACACACACACACACAAACACACACAACTGGAGTTCTAAACATCCAGGGAATCAGAAATGGGAACATTTAATTCATAGTTCAATGGCATTTTACAATTAGGGGCTATTTCATGCCCCCCAAACCTCACTCCCTAAAAAACATTGGCAATGTCTGGAGAGGTATTTGGTTGTCAGAATTGGGGGGAAGTGCTACTGGCATTTGTCAATAGAGCCTAAGGATGCTGCTAAATACACTACAATGCACAGGACAGCTGCCCAGTACAAAGAATTGACCAGCCTAGAATATCATGACATGAAGATCCAGCCCATATAGATCTATTATCTTCAGGGATACTCATATCAACCAGGAAGCTGGAAATAAAAGACAGAAATAATGTGGCTCAGGGACCTGTGCTCTGCTTTGTGGACCAGAAGGGCTGCCAGGAACTTCAGATACTTGCTTCATCTGTGCTGATTGCCTTGTCTCTGAACGAGGCATAATAAGGAACACCAGCTTCACGGGAGCTAGTGTGGATTAATGAGATAATCTTGCAAAGTGCTTGGCAGGTGAAATGTTTTTGAGATGTGCTGTGATTGCGCTCATTAGTTTTCGTAGACACTTGGGGAGAGAATCTTAGTGAGAAGACAAGTAATTAATTCAGCAACTCTTTGTGCTTAGCATGATGCTCACTCAGGGGAGAAGAGCCCAATGCTTCTGCGACCACTTTCTTCCTTTTGATGCTCCCAGACTGCTTATTCTTCTGCTCCAATCTACCCCCATGTGCCTTCTCTGGGTTGCCCTTTCCTGACAACTGAACTGGCTGCTGGAATGTCTTAATTAGGTTTGGGATTTGCTTATGGTCTTAGTCCATTCAGGCTGCTTGCATTACAACAGAATATCATAAAATGGGAGATGTATAAACAACAGAAATTTGTTTCTCCTGGTTCTGGAGGCTGAAACTCCAAGATCAAGATGCTGGCACATTCAGGCTGGTAAAGACTTTCTTCTAGGTTCATAGAGGGCTGTCTTCTAGCTGTGTCCTCATACAGTGGAAGGGGCGAGAGGCCTCTATGGAGTCTCTTTATAAGGGTGATAATCTATTTCATAAGGGGTCCACTTTCATGACCTAATCACCTCTCAATGTCCCATACGTTAATACCATCATCTTAGGGTGTAGATTTCAACATATGAATTAGGTGAGTGGGCATGAACATTTAGTCTATAGTACTTATCAAGGGTAGACATGAGTCACAATAGAAGTTGTGTCCTGGAGCTCTTTTAATGACTCCAAGGGCTTCCTCCTCTGCCCACACCCTATCCCCTGCTCTGCCTATACTCTAACCCCAGAACACCAGGGAGTATAGAGAGTCAACTCTGGGAGCCAAGAATCCTCCCATTAAGATGACACTTCTATGAACATCCCCACAGCACCTTTCTAAGGCAGTGGGCAGCTGGCATCGGGTGCAAGGACAGATTCAGGAGACTCAGAGCCATTGTGAGTAGGGATGACTTACTGGTAAAGAGTGATGGACATTGACACTGAACAAATTGAATATATATGTTTTTGATTTCCACCTGAGGATGTGTTTTTATTGATTTTAGAGAGAGAAGGAAGAGAAAGAAACATTGATGTGAAAGATAAAATCATCCATCAATTGCCTCCCATTCATGCCCCAAATGGGGATCAAATCTACAACCTAGGTATATGCCCTGATCCGAAATCAAACCCACAACCTCTTTCAACCATGGCAAACCTGCCGGCTGCTTGGATGGGATGACACTCCAACCAACTGAGCACCAAGTCAGGACTGAATAATTTTTAAAAATTTAAATAAATTTTATTTTTCAATTTTAGTTACATATATCCTGATGCATCTTACACCATATATAGTTATTAGAATATTATTGTCTATACTATTGAAATTTATGCATTGGGGAGGGGGAGTGTTCCCCAGCCCGCCCTGCACCCTCTCCAATCTGGGACCCTTTGAAGGATATCCTACTGCCGGTTTATAGGGATCAGGCCTAAACTGGCAGTCGAACCTTCCTCTCATAATCTGGGACTGCCGGCTCCAGCCTCTCACCTGACTGTCTGCCTGATTGCCTCTAACCACTCTGCCTGCCAACCTGCTTGCCCCCAACTGCCTCCCACCAGCCAGATCACTCCCAACTGCCCCCTGTGCCAGCCTGCTTACCCTCATTTGAAACCTCTGCTGGCCTGCTTGCCCCCACTTCCCCTCCCCATTGGCCTTATCACTCCCAACTGCCCCCTGCTGGTCTGCTTACCCCCAGCAGCTCCTGCCGTCCCACCTTGGCCTGATCATCCTCCAGCAACCCAAGGTCCCAGCCCCTCCTTTTTTTATTTTTATTTTTATTCAGTGCCTCTTTGAGCAGAGGCCAGGGCCAGCTGGAAGCAAATATCTAGGATTTATTTATCTTCTATAATTGAAACTTTGTAGCCTTGAGTGGAGTCCAGGGCTAGCCAGGGTGGGAAGCTTGGCTTCCTCCATAGCCAGGGGCAACCCAAACCTCCTGCTTGCTCCAGCTCTGTGGCCGGCTGCCATCTTGGTTGGATTAATTTGCATACTTGCTCCTAATTGGCTGATGGTTGTGGCTTGTGGCTGTTGCAGAGTGATGGTTAATTTGCATGTTTCTCTTTTATTAGTGTAGATTCCCTATGTTATTCTTTATACCCCTCCTGACTATTCTGTAACAACCAATTTGTACTTCTTAATTTGGATATTTTGAGGATCCAGAGAACATGGAATGGATCCACTTATTTAATATTTAATATTTTTTCATTTTATGAATCAAAGACAGATGTTGGATATTTTGGGTGATGGTTGGCAGCAAGACTCTCCAGCAGCTTCACTTGATTGATGTGGCCTGTCCCACCTTCTGAACTGGCTAGAGTCAAGGACACATGCTCATGCTCTGTTTTTGTGCAGGGGCCTCAGCTCTGCCAAGCAGGAACTTTGCCCATATGGGGCTGGTGAGAAGGGAACCAAGTTGGGTCATCGGGCTTCTGTGCCAACCCATAAGGTTAGGCATCAGTGTCCTACTTTCTCAGACCAAGTTGATCCACACTTTCAATCTCTGTCTTCTTTAACACAGACATCGGAAAGTAGCACAGGCCCCCTCCAGACCATTTGACCTGAAAAGAGATTTCTGAGTGGGATGGGATAGGGATCCAGCCAGGAGGACACCACGCTGGTTTATTTATCCCTCTTGCCAGCTCTGAGGGACAGAATGAGAGCAGTATGGACTGGATTTGCTGTTCATTCTTTTATGACTTGCCCTCTGGTTTTTCTGATGAATCACAGGGCTATTCAGTAGGCTGACTTGTTTAATTTACTTACACAAAAATGCTTTTTATAACAGGGTGCTCCTCACTGTGCCACTAACACCCCTGAGGCCCTTTACCAAACAGCACGTTGGTCTGCAACTCCAGGACAACCACAGGTTGGTGATAGGCTGTGTGTATTTCCCCCCATACTGGAGAACTATTGTTTGTCTCTAGACCACTCAAAGAAAGGGAAGCGGCTCATTTCAAATTCCTTCTTCTACTCACTACCTAGGAGTTTTTGTGTATTTTTAAGTCCTGAGTCTAGCAAGGGTCTGAGCAGAGAGAATGAGGTGAGGGCAGTTTAGCCCACAGAGAAAAAAACATTCCACTCCTGTGCCTCCATGCTTCTTACTCTGCTGATGGCACCATACATGCTTGCATTGCAGAGCCCTGGATAAGTCGCAGCACCGAAAATGTCTGCTCATATTTACACATAATAATTAACAAGAATTTACAGTGCCGGGGGCTATAATTTCAACACTAACAACAACTTCCTGCAGTATTCAAACCCTGTTTTATAGAACCAGGATTCAAAGAATGAGGTAACTTGCCCCTGGTTACCTCGTTGGTGTGAGTGTCTAGGAGAAGAAATAACAGGCTAACGGGGAGTGGAAAGAAAGTTCTCAAACCAATTTTCATGTTGGAATTTAGAGAAAGCCATGGACTAAAATATGACCTCTCTATATTTTGTAGTATTGCCACTTGAAGATTTTCTGCTTATGAACCAAATATTACTCTTTAAATTTTGGAAGTGGGTGGGGAAGTAGAGGATGCATGTTGAGATGGAGAGAGACTGGAAGTAAAGAGTGGAAACAGGTGAAATGAGGTGTGTGTATGTGTGTACGCGCACGTGTGTTTGGAAAGAATGTGAATAGCTGCTTCTCACCAGCCACAGGTTGGTTAACTACTCCTCTTGTGACCAGTGTCTGGGTTGGAGCCTCTTACTTTGCTTTCAACACAAGTGGCCACTAAAGAACCTCGTTGAGTAAGTATTAAAAAAGCTTTACTAACTACATTAATGCTGGGGTGAGGGACAGATCCCTCTTGGCTCATGTTATAGGCAAAGGAACTAAGGTGCAGAGAATTTCAGTGATTTACCCAAGGCGTTATCACCAGCAGTGGGCAGAGCTAGAAAAGGAGCCAGGGTCCTGCTGCATGGTGCTTGCCGCTATGCTCCCTGGGGGTTGAAAGGCAACCAGAGTGGAATGAGGCAGGGTGCCATTGCAATGACATGCTCCTTGAAAGGGACACTATTTGGAAAGATAGCTGTTGAGAACTGCTTCTCTGTAGCTGTTTCAATGATGGAAATAGCAGCTTTGATTTAGGTCCTCGAAAGGAAAGAGATGGGCAGTAGGACCATTCATGAGTAGGTTGGTTTTCAGTTTCGGACTCACCTGGATAGGAAGATAAGAGGGATGCAGTCTGACAGTGAGTTTTGCAGGAAAATACACTCTGGGTACTCAGTAGAGCTTGTCTAATCACTTCTTAGGATAGTGATCCAAAAAAGTCACTCCTTGAAAAGGATTTGCTCTAAAGTGACTTCAGAATGACTTGGGATGTCTACTTCCTTTGAGCTTCCACAATGTTTTTTTTTCTTTTTCTTTTCCTTCTCATTATAAAAGTGCAGCTAGTAATGGAGAATAATACTTAAAACCAATACCTACTCCCCACTTCCCTCCAAGATGTAGGAGCTCAGGGCTAAGGACATGGATTTGGAAGTGAGACTGACTCGGTTTAAATTCCTGCTGTCTCTTACCCTATGTGTGAGCTGATAGCTAACCTCTACTTCACTTCTTTTCTTCCCTTTGCTAGTTTTAAAATGGAGATTGGAATGGTACTTATTCCATAGGATGGTTCACAAAAATTAGGTAGGTTAACATTTAGAAAACATTTAAAACTACCTGGCACACAGTTAGCACTGGATCTGTATTTGTTAAATAAGTAAATGTAATTAAGGACTATAAGCCAAATGGAAATGCAGAGGTGGTATTAGGAGCTGAATATAGTGAAGAGTTCATGCAGTTATGACCCTGTCCCAGGTACCCTTAGAGCAGTGGTCGGCAAACTCTGTAGTCAACAGAGCAGCAAACTGTGGCTCGCGAGGTGCATATGGCTCGCGAGTCACAGTTTGCCGACCACTGCCTTAGAAAAACTGAATGTGGCCCATGTACTGGCAAATGCTTCAGCCATGAAGGTAAGTCCATGCTTCATCCAAATAGCAGGCACATATCAACTTCTGATTAATAAGTACCAGTCACTTCTTTTTGATGCCTGCAATTGAAAGCATGAGCTGCCACAACTTTTACAGCTAGAATTAGCTCACCTCACTCATGCTTCCCAATTGTTTCCATGAGGTCCCCCAAAGAGGTGACTCATATGCTCTTACACATCTGTCAGTCCTCCTTGCTCACCCACACCCAGTGCTGCTGACTTCAGAGCTGCTTGGAGCAGCATCACCCCTTCTCTTTCCCTTCATGGGAAAGCCAATGTTCATGCCCAAATAAGCCAGTCCGCATAACCAAAATCAGACCTGGGAGGCAGTAAGTGCTCAATAAATGTGCACTATTATTAATATTAATCCCTAACCTCTGGATGCCTCCCAAGCTTTCACTTTTAAAGATGCTATAGCTGGTTAGTTTCTCTGCAGACATTGAGAATATGGATGCCACCTATTCAGAAAGCATTTATCTCTGGATGTGCTGTACGTAGCATTTTACAAAGTTTTCTTGAATAATCGAGTCAGTTTCTGGCCCATACCTCATTAAGTCTTTCGTCAAAATATTTTCTTTTCTAGCTCTTCCCTTCCTAATTATATGGGCTCAAATTCAACAAAAAGACTAGATCATAGTAAGTGCCAACATTTTTGAGCCCTTGCTATATGCCAAGCACTCTTTCAAATGCCAGGCAATGGAGATATCATTTCATCTTCGCAGTGACCCAACAGATTGGACAGGAACATTCATTTTATATATGATGAAGCTGAAGCCCAGAAAACACATCTTTCTCAAGGTTTCCAAGCTGAGAAATGGTGCAGTGAGAATTCAAATCAGCAATCTGTTTCTAAGATCCTACCTCCTAATAATTGTACCACACTGATGGGGGGGGAGGGGGCGACTCAGCCTCATTTCCTTCTGACCTTGCCCATTGGTACAGTACAAGAATTTCTTCTTCACTTCTCAGTTCCAGTATAAATCTTTCCCAGTATCTCAAATTGATGGAAACATTTACTGAGATGGGTTGGGGCAGAGAAGTTGGAGCCCCCGTTAGCCAGCAAAATTCTTAATAGGGGCTGTTATCATGAAACACAAACAGTTGATTCAAATGGCAGAGGTCTTAATCCCAGCATTCAGAATGGCATTAAGCATTTCTTATATATTATCCTTAAAGATGTTGTCCATTGTTCTGCATACAACAGTTGCTCATTTAATAATGATATCATAATGCTTACTATGTAACAGATCTACATTAGCAATGCTTACTGAAGAACTCTCCCTCACATAATTATATCTGTTCTCTTGTTTATTGGTGTATGCTGATGCCCAAATAGACAATCATGTTAGCTACATTAAAATGTGGTTCATAGAAATCACATTTCACTTGTTCATTCATTAACTCACTTACCAAGTATGTATTTAACCCATCATGTGTAAGGAATCTATAGGCAAACATATAAGCAAATGTAGTGGGGATAATGTTCCCACATATTTAACCAGTATGTTTTGCTGCCCCCTTAAATCATGATTCCATGTAACTTCTACTTCCAAGGCTGGGTCTTGAGATGTATTGCTGCCACAAAGAAGGAAAGATTGGACACTGTCTGGAACAAAGAGACTGTGGACCACTTTTAGAGCTCAATACCAGCAGAAACTGGTTTGGCTTAGTGGATAGAGAGTCAGCCTGAGAACTGAAAGGTCCCAGTTTCGATTCCAGTCAGGGGCATGCATCTTGGTTGTGGGCACATCCCCAGTGGGAGGTGTGCAGGAGGCAGCTGATCAATGTTTCTCTCTCACTGATGTTTCTGACTCTCTATCCCTCTCTCTTCCTCTCTGTGGAAAATCAACAAAAGTATATTAACAAAAAAAACTTATAGAGCTCAATACAAGGTGCTATCCTCTGAATCCCATGCATCCATTGACCAGATACCTTCTTGTATTAGAATTCTTCCCAGGTGGTGGGGCATAATGTTTTTAGAGATCATCTCCTTCAACACATTTACTTCACCAATAAGAAAACAAGTCTAGAAAGGTGAATGACATGCCAAAAATTTAGGGGCAGAACCAAAACTTGATTCTAAACTTGATTCTAATGTTCCAATTGGAACCAACATTCTGAACATTCTTTGTTACTTAGGGAAATGTCCAGGTTTTTACCCACATTTATGTTTTATTTGAATACATTTTTTTATGATCAAGGAAATAGTTCGCTTTGACAAAATCCATGTTTCATCATTGCCGGGTGCTTCTCTTAAGGACAAAAGTGTAGATTGCAAGCCTGGCTGTGAATGTTTTCTTCTGTTCTGTCACTTCACTGGAGGTAGCCAGAGGTGCCAATTTGAAGTTGTTAAAATGAGCATGTGCCTTGAATGTTAATATTTCTGGCTTCAGTTCTATCTTAAAAATGATTCAACTCTGTCACTGAGGTGTTAGGCCATAAAAAAACAACACTCTTTACTTGTAATTTAATGAGTATTTAGGGTAACTGATAATCCCCTGTTGGACCAGTGTGTGAACGCTGAGCCCAAGTGGACATTTCATGCCTTCTCTATGTTGTTGCAGCTGTTCTGTGGCTTGGCCCATTGACACAGTCACTGTTTGGTGTCAATATTTGCAGACTGGACAGTCTCCCTCTGCTAGATGAGTTGACTTGTGGGGACTTAAATTCCTTTATTAGTTTACTCAAGGATGAATAGATCTCAATTCAAATTATTAAATTCTCTGAAAGCAAATGAGTTTATGGTGCAAAAGGGAGAGATGGCAATGGTTGAAACTGGGATCATGGTGGGCTGTTATAACAGCAGCAGTCTCATACATCTATTTATTTTCTCTTTTGCTTGATATAATCTCCTGTTGTTTTGTACAGAAACATACTGTACAGGCTTGTAGCCTAGAATCAATAAGCTGTACTATATAGCCTGGGTTTGTGTAGGCTATATCATCTAGGTTTGTGTAAATGCACTCTGTAATGTTCACACATTGACAAAATTGCCTAACAATGCATTTCTCACAAGGTATCACTGTTAAGTGGAGCATGACTATATAGTATGAAATAAAGATCATGTTTTATTTATTTTTTCATATGGCTATCCAGTGTTTCCAGCACCATTTTTTGAAAATATTTCCTGTTTTTCAGTGAATTTTGTATTAGTGTTCCAGGGCTTTCTTAACAAATTATCACAAATGGAATCCTAAAACAATGGAAATTAATCTATATTAATAAAAGGGTAATGTGCTAATTAGACTGGGTTGACTGGCCATCTTCCAGACATCCGAATTCCTCCAGACAAAGCCATGATGATGGGGGCTGAGGCAGAAGCAGTTAGGAGCAATCAGGTGATCATGTTATTAGAGGAGGACAATTGGGGGCAAGATCAGGCTGGCAGGGGAGGGCAGTTAGGGGCAAGATCAGGCTGGCAGGGGAGAACAGTTAGGGGTGATCAGGCAGGGAGGCAGAGAGGTTAGGGGTGATCAGGCAGGCAGGCAGAGGTAGTTTGGGGTGATCAGGCAGGCAGGCAGGTGAGCAGTTAGGAGCTAGTGATCCCAGATTGTGAAAAAAATGTCTAATTGCTGGTTTAGGCCAGATTCCTGTGACTGGCAGTTGGGAATTCCTTGGAGAGGGTGCAGGCTGGCCTGAGGGAACCCCTCACCCATGCACGAATTTCTTGCACTGGGCCACTAGTCCTATATAATAAAGAGGTAATGTGCAAATTGGCTATCACTCCAACACAGAAGATGGCCACCCCTATAAGGTCAAAGATGGCCACCTCCATGAGGTCAAAGATTGCTGCCCCCATGTGGATACAACATGGCCAGCAGAGAAGGGCAGTTGTGGGTGATCAGGCCAGCAGGGGAGGGCAGTTGGGAGGGACCAGGCCTGTAAGGGAGGGCAGTTGGGAGTGATCAGGCAAGCACGAGAAGGCAGTTAGGGGCAATCAGGCCATCAGGGAAGCAGTGATGTGTCAATCAGGCTGGAAGGGGAGTGGTTAGGAGGTAATCAGGCTGGCAGGCAGAAGCAGTTAGGGACAATTAGGCAGGCAGGCAGGTGAGTGGTTGGGAGCCAGCAGTTCTGGATTGTGAGAGGAAAGTCCGATGCCCATTTAGGCCCAAACCCACAAGAATTGGGCCTAAATGGCAGTCAGACACCTCTTAAGGGGTTCCAGATTGGAGAGAGTATAGTCTGGGCTGAGGGACACATACTGTCCTGCACAAATTTTGTGCTTTGGGCCTCTAGTTTTCTTATAATTTTAGAAGCTAGAAGTTCAACACCAAGGAGCTCTGTTTGGAGACTCTAGGGGTGGCTCCTTCCTTTCTCTTCCTAGCTTCTTGTGGCTTTTGGCACATGGGTCCACAACCCTTAGAGTTCTTTGGCTTGCAGCCGCATCCCTCACATTTCCACTTCTATTTCCATGTGAGTCTTTATGCATGTGTCTCCTTCTTCTCTATTTATGAGGTCACCAGTCATATTGGAATTAGGAGCTACCCTACTCCACATGAACTCATCTTAACATAACTAATGATATCTTTAAAGATCCTATTTCCAAATAAGGTCACATTCTGAGGTTCCTGATGGACATAAATTTAACCCACTATCAATTACTCGGCCACTTCTGCTGAAAATCTCTTGGCTATATGTGTGACTTATACTCTGTGGTTTGATTCATTGCTTTAAGCTTAGAAAGTCCTTGCTTATCTTGAAATCAGTTTAAATATTAACCTCAGTTTGTTTAATGATTTAACTTTTATAAATCTGGAATAAATTTTGAAGTACGGTATATGGTTACACTGTAAGTTTCCTCCCCAAAATGATAAATTTCTCTACTCCCAACCAATGCCTAGTATTTATTTTGTATTTTAAATTGTAAATATATACAATGATTATAATTTTGCCTAAATGTATATATATATGATCATATACAGCCTTTAACATAGCCATTTTCTACTTGTTGAAAAATTCATCTCTTGCCTTTTTTTTCTACTTCCTTTAAGTTCTTCTAAGCATATATATTAGGGCCAATTTAATGACCACTTTGTTCCATTAGTGCTTTTGAGATTTGTACTAACTAGTACTAACCATTATAACTTTATAATTGGCTTTGCGAATTATGAGAAAAAATCTCTCATCACTTTCATTTTTTTCCTGGCTTATTCTTCAAGATGAACCTTTAAATAATTTGTTCAATAATTAAAGTAATTTTCATTTCTACTGAACTAACACTGTGAGAACTGTCACCTTTGCAATTTTACCCATCAAAGAGAAATCTGTATATGCCTTGTTTCATGTAAGTCTTTTATATCTTTCATTTAAGTTTTATAGTTTTCATCATATGGTTTTCTATTATACATTTCTTATTAGCATTGTCCCTAGATATTTTCTACTTATTGCAATCTATATAAATTGAGTATTTTTTTTCCTATTCCATTTTAAAACCAGTTTCGGCTGGTAGTTAGGAGCAGACTAAGTGCTTTTGGTATACTTATTTTTATCAGTCACTTGCTAACATAACCTTTATTAATTCTGTAATTTCAAAAATTACTTTATCCTTGTTTGGCATCAAAAAGGTAAACTATTTTTCTTTTGGTTCCTTTCATGTTTCCCTTTCTGGTGACTGAGGTAATCTTTTCAGATCTGCAATTTGAGAGCAGGTTAGTATCCTCAGCTCATGACTGCATTCCACGTGCTACTCTGCAGGTCTGATTGTTTCCTGCCTCTGCTGTTTTGTTCTCTGGGGCTCTCAATGTTGTGATGCATTAAAATGTACCACTCCTAGTAAGCGGTAACACCAGGGCTCTTCTTGTGCCCCCATCTACATCCTCTCTTGGACATCATACTCTGATGTCCCACTACCAGTTTCTAGTCCAGTTCATGCCTGATTTGTTTTCCTAAGAACCATTCTGTCCAATCATGTGGAGGAGATCCATGGTGTGGGCCAAACTGCGGCCACCTCACTGGGTAGCAGTTAGATAGGAGGGGGGCTGGCTGGCCTTCAGCTTGGTTTAGACTAATAAGCAGAGGTAACACACAGGATAAAGCAGGAATGGTTAGTTATTTCCTAGCATTTTCCATCTTCTTGGCAGATATAAAAATCCACTCCCATTTGCCCTCCAGATTTGAGCAGCAAATTTATAGCCACTTCTAATTTTGAAAGGATTGTAAATTCTTAACTTTTTCTCCTACTTCACAGGAATTTGAATGGAAAGCTGGCATACCTTGTTTCTTGGCTGCAGGCCGATGCCATTCTTATCAGGAAGTTAAGCAGTGTGGAGGGAGTGAGGCACAACTCAGGAAGCTAGTGCTCTGTAGATTGGGATCCTCCTTCAAGATGCCTTGCTGGCAAGAGGACAGTTCTGTGGAACATTTGTACCTGCCTCTACTGCCTTGCCTGTCTTGGCCCTTGAAACCTAGGTTACCATCTTTATGGGAACTTAAATAGCCATGAGAAGTAATACAATTCACAAAGAGTTTCTTTTACACCAAGTGTTAGACAATGCTTTTCCTGTCTTAGGTCCAGGAAGTGACAAAAACCCCTCATATTCTGAAGAAGGGAAAACAATGACTGAAGCTGGTCCTTCTGCCCTTAGCCAGCTCCCAATTCAAGCTTATGTGTACAAGAGAAGGCCTGACTGAGATTGTGAGGGAGTTGGGAGTTGTTTAGAGAGAAAGGTAGGATTGTCCAGTGTTTTCCCTCCAGGAAGAGAAATGGAGATATCACCCCCCACCTCACACACACACATACACACACACACACACACACACACACCCTGATCTTGACTTCTGCCAGAACTGTGAAGCAGTAAATTTCAGTTGTTTAAGCTGCCCACTCTGTGGTTCCCTGCAAACTAACACAAGCCCTTTCTGGTTGCAAGTGGCTGGAGTCACTCTGAGAACTTCCATAGACACGGATGCTGGACAACAAAGCTGGCTTTGTCCTAAGTCCTAGAGTAGACATAGCAGCACTTCAGCTATAGACAACTCCTTCTCCCATCTGCCTTTACTGCAATGTCTTGTGAATTGACACAAAGGGAGGCTTCTAGGGCTTCCAAGGGTCTCCTCAGATCAGTTCCCTGCTCCCCAAAGACAGATGCAGTAAGAGGCTCGCTAGTAAGCATCTGAAGAAACTGTGGCCAATGCTGGGTTTCTAGTAGAATTACTAAATTTTTCTCAGGTCTAACTAAAGACTTAGTTAGGCATGTTACAGAGGGATGGAAGCAAAGGCAATTTATCATGAATAAACTTTACGTCACAGCCAAACACCAACTCTAATGTTATTAGTAGCAGGAAAATACTTTTCCAGCACCCACACAGACATAACAAATGCTAGTTCAGAAATAACTAAGAAAACACACACACACACACACACACACACACACACACACACACACACACAACCTTTATCCTACCGATGACCTGTAATTAAATTATTTCAACAAGACACCAAGTTCACTAAGCAAAAATGTTTAATCCTATCGCCAGAGAACACATGGTTCCAAAAACCAAAAGCAGGAGGTGAGAACCCTCTTCAACAGATATCAGGGAAGAGAGAAAATATGGAGACAGATGAGGGAATAGACACAGGTAAGAGAAGAAAGACTGCTTCAACTGGAAGGAAGTGGGTAGCAAGACGGAGGAGGGCATCCAGGGAAGAGGCCTGGAAAGAGAGGGAACTGTAGTCACAGACCCTCATCAGGGATGAAGAGACAGGGTAGCCTTTAGGGCACCTGAAGCCATAGAAAACTTCAAAGGAGGCTTTTCCAAAGGCTTTAATGGCTATGGCAGTTCTCCCATTCACTTTGCATATGACTCTTACCAATAAGAGTTGAGATATAATATAAATAGCTGATTTCCTCCAGCATCCATGTGTGTAAGTAGGCGTAGTGACCTAAAGAGACGAGTGGAAGACCGAATGATCATCTCCAGTGAAGGTCAGTTTGCTACCTACAGTTAGAGACAGCTTCAGAAAAACCTTTAGTTACCTCCCAAATGATCCCCACTGCTAAGCATTGGCACATGAGAACTGAGTTCAGGCCACAGGCTCTGTGATATAGACATTTATCCGGTGCTCAAAGCAATGGCAAATTGAAAATTCAGCTAATAGCTTCTGTCAAAAGGAATAAGATCACATTAAAATTCTTGCCATTTCCTCTTTTCGGCTAAATAAGCTAGCTTAACATGCAGAGCTCCCCCCACCCCCTCCACCTCTCTCTCTCTCCTTGCCCTCGCCTCCCCTCCCCCCTCAACAGTCTGTTTTCTGGAGAGTGGACCAAGGATCTATATGTTTTAACCTGGCTGAAGAAGCTGATAGGAAAGACACATTTATTCTTTTCTTTTCAACATGCCTTGGTAAATGAGCTCTATTCAAGGAAGGTAAAATTAAGATAAGGAGAGAGAGTAGAAGGCCTCCTGGAGCACAGGACCACTCTGAAAGTGGAAATTTCAGCCTTGAACTGAAGCCCAGTTCCCAATCCATGCTTATATTTGTCATGAATGAATAGAATAGCTTCGTTGTAATTTTTAAAATGCTTGCAAGCATTGTACAAAAGTCAGAAACCTCTGTTGTATCCTCACACAAAATAGCACTTTCATGGGTTAAAAAATTTTTTTGGTTGTTTTTGGCAACAGACAACTGTACATGGCCAAACACTATTTTAAGCCAGTTTGCCTTCTGTTCCCTCTGTCCTAAAATTCCCGATTCCCTCCACCCCAACACTCCAGTGGGTGCTCATACAAAGTCTGCATCTGCCATCTGACTGCCCACATCACATGAGCTTGTTTTAATTGAGCACTTGTTATGTGCTAGGCAAGGGGCTCAGAACTTTATAAATATCACATTTTTATTTTCACACAATGGTGTGCATTAAATAACTAATGTATCTGCCCAACTATAAGGAGAACCGTTTCACCTAATGGGAAGATTCCCCCAACACCACTTTTTAAATAAAGTGTTATGGCTGTAGCTAATATAAATACAACTTAGGAAATGTAATTTAATAATTCAGTTGCACGTGCATATTTAAAATCACATACTACTTAAATAATAAAATAGTGTAGAAGTATTGTCTTTTTTTCAGTATTACACATCATTACATAATTTTATTCACGATGGTGTTCATTATCTCCAGAGCCAATTTTGAGTCATTCAATTCATTTTTCCAGGACATATAAACTTCATTTCCACCACAGTTATTTGAGATACAGCACACTGTCACTGGAAATTTTATCCCAAGTCGTGAATACCCATTAATATAACATTAGGGCAGTTGTTTTATTTATTCAAAGTGTAGGTATATATTTATGAGCTCAATTTAACCACTTACCTTATTATCTTTAAGAATCTTCAGAAAATTTGGGTACAATGGCTTCCACTATTTGCATTCATGAGGTCATATTCTCAGAAATAATTGCTAAATCTGTGTTCTATTCATTTGTCTCTTTTCCATTTACAGTTTCTGTCAGGAAACCTCTGTAAGAAACCCCAACAAACACTGATTGAAGTCATTTCAAGCCAATGCATTTTCTTTAAACAATGCTGTGTGTGTGTGTGTGTGTGTGTGTGTGTGTGTGTGTGTAAAGTAAATAAGACATCATCCCAACATCTGACTCACTTTATAAGAATTTCAGTATTTGGAACTACCTTCTTTTCTAAGGGATGACTTTGGTAAAAGCCTTTGGACTTATGTTCTGATTTACATGAGATCATTAACCTCATTTTACAGATCATGACACTGAGTTTAAGAAGAGGAAAGAGCTTTGCTGAGATCAAAGAGGTAGTGTTTGAATGAAATGAAGCTGAGACTGCAGGCCTGGAGCCATGTGCTGCAGGACCCAGGGCACTGCCGGTGGTCTGCCTGATGCCCTGACCTCATGTCCATTCTGCAGCAGTCCAGTTCCAGAGCATCCTGCTGCTCTCAGATTCTATGATAACAGATTCACTTACAGGGATTTATCTGAAGGAAATCATCAGAAATTTGTACAATAATTTAGTTAACATTATTTTTAAGGGTAAAATTTTAGAAACAAACTAAATATCCACAATGAGGGACATTTTACCCTAACATTATGCTCACATTAGAATGCTAAGCAGCCAGTTTAACATTCATGAACTATTAAGTAGAAAAACAAGAAATTGTAAAATATGTTTTATGTTATTTCTTAATAAAAGCATATACACATCAAAAAAAGACCAGAGGGAAACACAACATGTTAGCTTGGTTAATCCCTAGGAGATGGAATTAAATGTGTTGGTTATTTTCTTAATTGTACTTTTCTCTCCCCCCGCATCCCCACCCCAGTGGTCGGCAAACTGATTCGTAAGCAACATGCAACTCGTGAGCCACTGTTTGCCACTCTGTTGACTAATGACTTTGCCAACCACTGCCCTACTCCAAGTCATGCCTTTCCAAAAGAATAGCTTCAACAGTGAAAATTCAGGGACAAAGAAAGAGGAAATGTAGTACCATGTGGAATGATAGGAGAAATACCTGGGACAAAATGATGTCTTGTTTTACAAAGTGTTACCTACACAACTTTCACAAAGGTACTGCCCTGCAAAGGTATTTTTCTAATTAAGAGGGAAAGATTAAGGTTGTAATCTTGGGGAGTTATCAAGTCCAAAATCTGTTTGATCTCTATTATGGAACCAACTAGGTGTGCAAACCGCTTGGCCACATTTCAGATCCTCTTCTATGGCCAAAAACCAAGCAAGCTCTCCTAGAGAATTAGCTAGGGGTCTTTTAACCCAGTCCCTGGCTCAGGGCTGTGCTAGGTGAGAAGTAACAGATTTAACAAAAAGTGACACATTCTTCACCTTCAGGGAGCCCACTAATCCAGCACAGGCATGCTGATGAAGACATGAATACAATGAGCAGGAAGTGAATGGGCATTGTCTGGCGGTGGCTCTAAGTCACAGCCTGTCACCTGCTGGTAGGTGAGGAGGATGTCCAGTACCTAGAGGGCTAATGATACCGGATGGAAAAAGGTAGCATGAGGCCAATCTCTGTTCATTGCCAGGATGAAGCAAGGCTGTTCCTTAGAAAGGCACCATTCCATACCCCTGCCACATTCAAACAGTGGCCTCTACTATCACGCCTGGCGCCTGGTACTACATTTTTCTTTGGGGAGTAAGGAGTGACCTGGGGAGCTTTCCTTTGTGTCCATTCACAAGATGATTACAGCAAAGGCAGGTGAGGGGGGTTTGTCTGTGGCTGAAGTGCTGCTATGTCCATTCTAGGACTTAGTGCAAAGCCAGCTTCGGTTGTCCAGCATCAGTATCTAAGGAGGCTCTCAGAGTGGCCACTAGCAACCAGTAGGGTTTTTTTGTTTTGTTAGTTTGCTAAGGTTGCCATAGAAAGAACCACAGCCCTGACCGGTTTGGCTCAGTGGATAGAGTGTCAGCCTATAGACTGAAGGGTCCTGGGTTTGATTCTGGCCCTGGCCCTGGTCGGGGCACATGTGGGAGGCAACCTCACATCAATATTTCATGTCTACCTCACATCAATATTTCTCTGTCTCTCCCCCTCCCTTCCACTCTCTCTAAAAATCAATGGAAAATATCCCCAGTGATGATTATTAAAAAAAAAAGAACAAAAAATAAAAGAAGAAGAAGAAGAAGAAGAACCACAGACTGGTGGCTTAACCACAGAAATCTATTTTCTCAGAATTCTGCCAGAAATCTGAGATCAGATGTGGGCAGGATTGTTTTCTCCTGAGGACTCTCTCTCTCTGGGTTGTAGGTGGCTGGCCATCTTCTCCCTGTGACCTCACATGGTTTTCCTTCTGTGTATATCTGAGTCCCTGTGCTGTCCCTGTCCCTCCCTACCTCAACCTACCACCTTCCTCCATCACCACTAATCCCGACCCTAAGAATGGCTCATGACTTGACTTCCACCCTGGACCCAACCAAGACTCTAGCTGTGCAGTATCTATGAACAATCTCCTCCTGAGACAGAGCACTAGGGTCACGATTGCCCTCATATTATACCTTGGGTATTAGGATATTGAGTCTTTTGTCCAAGATCCTATATTCAAGAGCTCAGATGGCCTCTGCCTATCAAAGAAGATTGTTCTTCCGGAAAGATGGTGCTTATTCAGAGACTAATGAAATGAGGCAGAGAAATCTTTTTTTATCTTTAAGAGAAAGAACATTACAGCCAGTTGGAGGTAATCAAAATGGCTCATAATGGTTCTTAGCAGTCAAATGAGATGTGAATGTTAAAGGGAGAATTATATTAAGGGGAAATAGAACAGTCTTAGGGTTTTAATCATAAGTGCTGCCTTACTGATTATGATGTTTTGGCCTCAATTGCTTCATCTGAACAATGGGTATGTAATATTCTTTGCAGGGTCATTGCTGGTCACCAGAAGTCTCTGGAGAACCTTGTACAAGTAATTAAAGGCTTCTCTTTGGAAGTGACACTTGTCACTTCTTCTTAAAGCTCATTAGCCAGACCTGGGATTTAGGTGGTGGAGTGACCTGCAAACCTTACAGTGCCTGTAAGGTGGTGAACAGCAGTGATGGCACTGCACTAACTTATAGTAGGTGTTCAGTAAATGGTATGGAAATTTTTTGTCTTATCTTTTCTGAAAGTGATTATATTCTGTTTCATTTCTAACTTTCAAGCAAGACTTAATTAGTCCTAGTTAAGTGGACTAATTGATTTAGTCACATGTACCTTTGCTCCCTTATTCTTGGGGAAAATTATCTATGAATATTCCAAAGTCAATTATTATTCTTTGAGCTATTGTGATGGAGCTGTGTAAAAAAGGAGACATTTGACCTTAGGTTGAAAGCAAGATTTTATGCATGTGACATAGTTGCTGGAAGCTAATTCCAGCATGTCATAAATGCAAGAGTTTCATCAAAAGATTGATGGAACATGGAGGACTCAGCAAGGGCTGAATCACCTATGTTATTGCCTGTTGGAAATGGTTAAGGGCATTTCCCCAAGGATGCATAAATGATTGCTTATTGCCAGACAATCTACATGTTATTGCCTTCTACTGGCCAAACACCTGAACAGCCATAGGCAGTTTCCCCCAATCTAACAATGCCTACTGTATACCAAACCTTACCCTTTGATATGTTATATCTACCTTGCTTTAGGACAATTATTATTAATAAAAAGCAAGGGGTCCAGAGAGCCAGAGAAATTGGTTTCTTTAGCTAAGTTTTCTCTGGTACCCCAAAATGCCTTCCAAAATTATGTTTCATCTCTGGAATCTTGATTAATTTATACACAGCACCTTCTCCAGATTACTGAACTCCTTTCAGATACCAAGAAACACACACCGGCATTACATAGTGTGAGTATTTTTATGTCTCAGGCAGGGAATGAAAGTCAGAGACGGTCATTTCTATTTGAGACTTACAACTGAGGGCCAGACTTCTTTTTAGCATTGGCCTGAATGTTCTTAGGTTGCATCTCCAGTGCTGGCATCCTTTCTCTCTTTCACTTTTTTTTACTTAAAAAAAATCTTCACCTGAGGATATGTTTATTGATTTTAGAGAGAGAGGAAGGGAAAAAGAGATAAACATCTATATATCGACACATTGTCTCCCACATGCACCCTGACCAAGGAGTGAACCCCAAACCTAGACATGTGTCCTGATCAGGAATTGAATAAGAGGCCCTTTCATTCAGGGGAGGACCTTCAAATCCACTGAGTCACATCAGCAAGGACCTCCCTTTTACTTTAAAAAAATTGCGGTAAATGCTCATAACAAAAAACTTATCACTTTAACCATTTTTAGTTTAGTGGCATTCAGTACATTCACATTGTTGTGCAACCATTACCACCATCCATCTCTAGAACCTTTTTCATGGATTTAGCCACATGTTCTCTTGTGGCTAAAGAGTACATGAAATGCCATGCCTGTTATAGTAACTCCCTATTTCCCTTTTCCCTTACAATCATTGTTCTACCTTCTGTCTGTATGGATTTGGCTACTCTAGGTGCCTCATACAGGTAGGAATACATAGTATTAGAACTTTTGTGAATGGTTTATTTTACTTAGCATAATTTCTTCAAGGGCCACCCATTTTGTAGCATGTATCAGAATTTCCTTTTTTATAAGACTGAATAATATTCCATTGTGTGTATAGACCACATTGTTTTATGTACTCATTCATCAATGGACACTTAAGTTGCTTCTGCCTTTTAACTGTTGCTAATAATGCTCTTTGAACACGACTGTGCAAATATATTGCTTTCAATTTTGGGTGTCTATCCAAAAGTAGAATTGCTGGAGTGTATGGTAATCGTATTTATCATTTTTTGAGGAACTGCCATATTGCTTCCTATAGCAACTGCACCACTTTACATTCTAACCAGCAGGGTCCCTTTTACTCTTTACCCCCTGGCTGATCTCCCGATGAAGAGCTTGGATTATCAGCTGCTTTTTTTTACATTATTACACAAAGGACAGGGTCCCCCTTGTATCCCATCTATCATGTCTTAATTTGGCTTTTATTGCCTCCTTATCCTTGTTTTACTTTATAATTTTGTTCAGAGGTCATGAGCTAGAGCTGCAGGTTATACTATAAATCTTCACAAAGAATATGTGAACACAGAAGTTATCCTTTGTATCTTTTTATTGGGCTTTTGTCATTTTTTATTACCATTAATATACTACCTATACCTTTGGGCTATCTGTCACTGAATTTCTTCAACATCCTGAGCAATGATGTGTAAGAAATATCTAAAAAATCTAATATAGAAATGCTGCCCCTTAGAGATTTGTGGGAATAAAATTAATTTGAGAAATGTGTTTGATGTTTTAGTTAGCATCTGACTTTGAGGTGTACTGGCTGTATCTGACTACGTGCTATGATATTGGGGGAAAACACTTGGGAAATATAGTTAAACTTGAGATGTTCTCTTCTCCCTTGATGACTCCAAATGGTCACTAATATTCCATCAGTGGAGTTTTCACATTTTTTCAACAGAATCTAATTCCTTTCACTTTTTTAAAAATATATTTTATTGATTTTTTACAATAGAGAGCTAGAAACATCGATCAGCTGCCTCTTGCACATCCCCTACTAGGGATGTGCCCGCAACCAAGGTACGTGCCCTTGACTGGAATTGAACCTGGGACCTTTCAGTCCTCAGGCTCTATCCACTGAGCCAACCCGGTTTTGGCATACTTTCACTTTTGAAATGGGGATTTTTTTCCCACATCTCTTTGGTCCCAAACCTGAAGGAGTTTTAGTTTCCTAAGGTTGAGTGCTTAGCCTGTGAGGAGAAGCACAAATACTTCAAGTCATGGAGCAGAGATCACAGTGACAAGTTCTCCCACAGTCACTTTGGCAGTCAGACTGTTCTCCATCAATACTGTCAGCAAACAGTAGTGCCCTCTGTCCCATGTGCCTGGCATTCCCATAAAAACAGCTCAGTGGAGACACAAGCATAGGAAAACAAAAGATAGCCTGATGATGGCTTTACTCTTTCCATATGGCCCCAGAAACCCCTACATGGGTGGTTGTGGAGTCCTCAAGAAGCCATCTTGCTGAGAACCAATTTCCACATGTAATAATCACAAGAATTTCATCAAAAGGTTGATGGGACTTGGGCAGCTCAACAAGGATGAGCCACATATGTAGTTTACCTGTTGAAAATGGCTAAAGGGCACTTCCCCCAAACCTGAATAGGATTGTTAACTGCCAGAGAGCTCAGGGCATTTTATTGCCTCCTGTTGGTCAAACACCTGAACAGCTGTAGGCTATTCCCCAAACTGATAATGCTTCTATATACCTTTTGATACCTTACTCTTTGAAATGTATTATTTTCACCTTACCTAGGATAAATTGTGTTGAATAAAAGCATGGGTCCTTGGTCAAGGTAAGAGTCTTTAGCTCCTTCAGCTGAAGGTCCTCTGATCCCCAATGTCTTTCAAAATTATATTTTGTCTCCGGACTCTTTAATCATCTATAGGAGCCCCTTTCTCCACAATGCTGAGCCCTTTATAAGGCTGGGAAAAGAACCCTGGCATTATGGTGCCCCGAAAGGGACACCAATACTATCATCCCAACGTTCCAGACAGCAATGCACATGAGTGACAGTTCTGCTGCTGCTTACTCTTATCTTATTTTGCCATCTCTGTTCCTGACATCACCTCTGTTTAATGCTCAGTGGCTTTTTTAAAGCGGGAAAATAAATCCCCCTCCAATACTCTGTAGAAAGGTATTAGATTACTGTGGAAATCCATGCTGGATAGTAAATAATTTGAATGTAAATTATATAAACTCAGAACACAAGTATCTGAATTCATGAGTGTCCTTCAACTCATTGCCATTTCTGTACTTCTGCTCTTTAAGGATGGAATTAAAACCAAGAATTAAACCAATAATTAAAAATAAACTCATTATTGAAATCTCTTTTATGCTAAATAGGACTCTTAATTATTGTTGAATAATAAGCTTCAGCTAAAATAAAAGGTTATACTCAAAATGCTGCCACTAGCAAAGAGGTTCTAGTAGCTATTTTAAATAACAGTTTCAGATCGTTCTGACTGCTTCACTATTGCGTGGTTTAACATAAAGAACTTACATCAAAAGTCAAGCTTTTTAGAATGCATTCTTTTTTTTCTGAATGGAGACTGACTGGCTTTTTTATCAATATGGTGACATGGAATTAAATTTTACATTAGCTGGCTATTTTATTATAGGCTATTTTTAATATGGGCTGTTTTATGATCACCTGGAAAGCACTACATTCTGGTGGGAGATTTTCTACTCTCATTAAGCCAGCAGAAACCTAGGTAGACTGAATTAATTGCCAACAGAATTGGGGTAACTGCCTCTTCTTTTGCAAAGTGCTGAGCTATTAAGAGGATCAATCAGTAGGGGGTGGTGTAATCCACAAGCGCAGATGTTTTCAGTGTGATCCCACTGGTGGGTTAATGCATCTGAATACAAAATTGTGCTGGGATTTTGTGTTGTTGTTGTTGTTGTTTAAGTGCATTAAAGAGAAAACTATCCCAGCAGAAGCTTAATAAAATACTTTTTCCCCCTCATCTTTTTACTTTTTATTTTTATACCAGGCGTCATCGTTTAAAACCATTTGAAGTTGGTGTTGTGACTATTAAGCAGGAAGGGAATGAGGCCAAGCTGTGACCTCCTTGTAACAGTCAGTTAGGAACCCTTTCCTACTGCCTGTGTGGAAGGTGTGATATGCTCAGAATGACCCTTTTGATCCTGTTAAATGGGAAATTTAGTAATAATGATGGGACCTTATGCAAGTGCAAGGAGGGGTATAACTGGTGTGGACTTGTAGGAGGCAGGGGGACTTAATCTCCAGGGAATAAACTTGAACCTCAACCAGGAGAACCGAACTATCCTGTTACACTGAATTAAACTAAACATGCTGGTGTTGCCCCTAACAACAGTTGCTAGGCGACCTTTGCCAGCATGTGGAGGGGTGGGAATACTGCAGATCATGGCACTATTTATCATCTCGCACCAGCAGTCCTGTTTAGGGAAAGGCCTGACACAGACATCTAGTGCCACATGATGAAATGTCATGCACACACAGAGAGGAAAACATTGTAGGGAGATCTGGGAAATCAGAAATAGTTGTCATGCAGCTGCTATCTCATTCCTGCCTATGTGATTTCTGACTAAAACTTCCAACATGGCGTTTCAGTTGAGTGACAACATTAAGTGTACTGTGTGACCACTCTGCCTCTGATGGGGGAGGCTTGGAAGGGAAGGGAAGACAGAGTGGACAAGAAATAATGACAATGTTATTGCTCTATCAGTGCTGGGATTGTAACTCTAGTAACAGTCAGCATCATACCATATATTATCAATATACAGCCCAAGTGAGCACATACTTAGAGCATCTCTCTAAATCAATACGTGACTTGATTGACAGATCACCAAATATGTCATGATGTAATTCACTTTCTGAGATACAAAGGACCCTATTAAGACTAGTTCCTCTTTAAAAGGTGTTACATCTATTTCAGCACAAAATGTCACCACTTTTCATAGAATAGAGTAGGCCAACATTATCAGAGCCCAAGGGGGTGTTTCTGAAAATCACACCACTCAGACTTGAGCAAATGCTTGGAGTAGTATCAACTCTTCCTTCCCATAATGCCCCCCACTCTACAATCCTCCTGTGTATTTTCTATCAACTTGGCCAATCTGTGCAATCTCAGCAGTTGGGCTGGGACTCATGTGGTTTGAATAGTTAGCTGTAGATCAATAGAAACCTACCTGACCCCACCGTGCCTTTCCCAGTTTTAAAGAAGCAATTCTCAGAAAGATGGTTTTTTAACCAATTAAAAAAGCTATTTTTAATTAGAGCAAACTGAGGTAGTTCATTAAATGCATTAATCCCTGTAGTATGACGCAACTTAAACAACATTTCTGATTCAGAGGTTCAACCCTTAAACGATCCAGCTATGTTACCACCAAGGAAAAGAAAAGGAAGCATCTCCGGGACATTTTTCTGTGGATGTGCCAGATAATTAAAATGACAGTAGCTTCAGGATGAAATATCGTACCTGCCCTTCTGTGTTCTCAATATTAGAATTGCATTTAGAAGAGACTTTATTAGGTCACCAATAGGAAGAGTAGAAATAAATCAGTGCGGGGGTGGCGGACGGGTGTCCCACTTTAAAAAAAGAGAGAAAAGAAACAAATTAAAAGGTCCTTTGGAGAAATGATAGGTCAGAGTCTATTACTATTTTCTATGGAAGAAATAAAGTGCGTGATGATTTGATTGCTGGGTGGAATGTCAGGCATTGGTTCAGCACTCTGGCTCTGAGATTAGGCCTGGACTCATTTATTGTCACCACCCACTTACTGCTAAGCCTTTATGCAAGGTATTTAATCTAGATTAGCTCCCATTTCTCCTTTGAATTTGGGATAATCATTATATATTACATATATACCATATTTAATTATCCACAGGCTGATAATTATGAGATTAGATGACACAGAGTATATAAAGCACTTAGTATAGTGCCTCGCAAATGATAAGCTTGCAACAGATGTTAGGATGGTTGACTCCTTATTTTTATGTAAATTGCTGGGAAAGAAGTTCTAAGGCAGAACTCCAGAAGGGCCAGTGTGTTACCTGAATGGGGAGAGTGGGACTTGCAGCTGCCTGTCCTGTTAGAGACCCCGAGCTTAAAGGCAATTTGAAAGGGCCCTGCTAATGGCTCAGACTTACTATGGAATAACACAAGTGCAGAGGGAATGAATGCTGTGCAAAGCAGACAAAACCAAAGCCGCATCTGCCATGCTACTCAGATGTTTAGAGAAGCTGCCGGGGGAGCGGGGTTGAGTCTTCACCAGTAACCTTAGCAGCCTCACAGTGTTCCATGCTCACAGACTCAGCACTAGTTAATAATGAAGTCCCAGAAGGGACCTTAAATGGTCAACATAATGAATAGTATTTGCCTAACACTTCGTAGCTCCTCACATTATCCTACTGGATCCTAGCATCAGTCCTGTGGCATGAATAGGGCTGGGGCTCTTTCCTTCCTCTCTCTCTCTCTTTCTCTGTCTCTCCCTTCTCTTCCTCCATCCCCCCAGAGAAATTGATGCTCACAGTCTATGGTTTACTTCTGATTAAATAAGTCAGCTTAAGAAGTATAAGCCCAAGATCTAATGCATGTTTTTTGTCCCCGTATTGCACATCCCAGAGCCTTGACTTCCTGTGGCAATACTTGTTGTGCCCATGCCATATCCCTGCATCCCATTTGGCTTCAATGCAGCTGTGGAGACAGCACCTACACATGGCCAGAAACTCACCAGAGCACAGAAATTCCTCCAGAATTTCCCCAGCAGCCTTCTGACCCCAATGTAGGAAAGTTAACACCCTAGGGGTAACCCTCAACTAGTGGGAGTGGGAGTCAGTGGGGAGACTCCAACTTTCAGTCTAGGGGACATTCTATATAGCTTCTTAGAGGGCCCCTTGTGAGACTGAGCCCCTTTGCCACAGCAGTAACCAGCTCAGGAATAAGTCTTTTTCAATTTTTCCTCCTTTTGTCTCACTTACTTGCCCTCTAACTGCTAATTCTTGAGGTTTCCTTTCAAACTACTCACAGCCCTAATCAGGAAAACTCAAACTAAGACAGCTTTGCAAGCCTGAAAGAAAAAAATAAAATAAATCATCAAACCAACATATTGGGAAGAACAAAAATCATATTATTAGGAAGGTGTCAGTTTCATATTCAAAGCTGCTCATTTTGTAAGTTTTGGAAAATTGGGAAAAAATTTATTGAGTTTCAAAATTCAACAGGGTACAAGGAAGACTTGCTTTTTCCATTGGTTGTTAAGTGGGTTTGTCTTCTGTGGAGCCTGATGGCCAGGGTCCTTGTGGGTTTGCTGCCCTTAACTGTGTTTCTGCCCAAACACAGGATGCACGAAGCCCTGCTTAGGACCCTTTCTGCTTCAATACAGTCCGTTCCTTTTGCTGGATTCACACAGAAAGGCAAAAGATCTTCATTTCCCCCACCACTCACTCTCAGCCTTGGAAATCCCACCACAAAACTCAGTGTGGGAGGCCAGCATGGGCCAAAGGAGGATCAGAAAGGTCTGAGCACTCAGATTTGGGCACCACCTCCTAGTTGGGTTCCCCATTGCCACTCAGTGGGATGTGCAGGGGTTGCAGAGTAAGAATGCCTGGGTTTGAGTTCAGTATCCTTTTTCTGCTTGCTGTGTGGATATGAGCAAGCCACTTAAGCTCTCACTTGTAAAAATGGAGCTAAGATAATAAGAAGTATCTACATAACTCATGGGGTTGTTGTAGGCACAGAGATAGGAAACATATGTGAAAGTATTCAGAAAATCAAAGGAAGGAAACAAGTATTACTTATTAATTTTTGGGAGGAGAGGAAAGGGGAGTAGGAGGAAGAAGGAAGAAGAACGGTGACAAGGATCCTGCTTAATAAGTTCTAACTCAAGGCTGCTGCTCCCTGTGCTTGTTCAAGCCTGTCTCCCCTCCATTTCCAACCTCCTTTTGCCTGGCCCATTCCTCTCTTCCTTCGAGTCTCAGCTTAAAGGTCAGTTCCTCCTGGAGGCTGCACTGACCACCCCTTCATTGATAAGTGCCTCTGTGACTTGTGCTACTGTGAAGTTGACCCTTCAGAGCCCTTTTTTCATTGCCTGTAGATAAATGAGTAATATGAGAGTGGACATGTTCTTCAATCACATCACAGTTGAGATTTTGGAGACTCAATATACTTGACCTGAGTCATCTTAACCTCTTTAATAATTAAATACTACAGTTACCAAAATACCAGAGAGAAAAACCCATTGGGTGGAATATTTTTCTAGTAGAGGAACAAATCACTTATTTACGAACATCAGCATTACCTTAAGCTGGGACTAAGGAGCTCAAGCTTTTCCTGATGCTAAGGAAGAGCCTGAATTCTCTACTCCTGGAGATTTGATCTGTTGGGTAAACACTTTCTGTTGAAACATGTTAATATGAAAAACAAATGCTTATCTTACCAACATGCTGGCAGTAAATTTTGAAAAATAAGTTCCCACTCTACCAAATGTCCTTTAGTGGAGGGGATATTTTTTTCAACATTGAAGGCACAGGAAGCATTGATGAAATGTAGACTGAACCTTAGGAAATTTCAGCATATACATAATAACATGCATCTTCTAAAAACACCTTAAAGTTTAAATTTAGAAATAATACTACTCTGTACTTGGTGTCTAAATAGTTTTACAGGTTTTCCTTAGGGGAAATCATACTCAGTGCAGTGGCAGTCTAGTGGCTAGTCTCTGCAGTGATATAACACACATGTCTGTTTTCTTATGATGCTACCTTAGTAGCATCATCTTAATGTAATAAGTATGATAACTACTATTAATGGTACAATGACAGCTATTGATCTTTCCTGCCTAATTAAGGAACAAAGCATATGAAAGGTGTGAAGTGAGTCATTGATGTACTTGATGGCAAACTCTGATCTATGTGTGTCACTAAATCCTTGAGGGCTTCAGGGATTACCTGAGTTGTAGCCCAAATCCTATGCTCTCTGCAGCACTGTTACAATCACTGCAATGTGGAAACAATCTAAATGTCCATCAGCATGTGAATTAATAGCAACAATGTGATATATACCATAAGGGAATATTACCCAGCTTTTAAAAGATAGGAAATTCTGCAGTGTGCAATATATATGTATGAACTTATGCATAAGTAAAAAAAGCCAGTCACATAAAACAAATACTCCATGATTCTACTTAAACGATGTATCTAAATTTGTCAAATTCATAGCATCAAAGAGTGGAATGGTGATTGCCAGGGTCTAGGGAAAAGGAGAAATTACTAATTAACTAGGATAGTTTTAGTCAAGACGAAAAAGTTCTAGAGATCTGTTGTACATTATGTCTATAATCAACAATCATGTACTCTACATTTAAAAATTTGATGAGACCTCTCTCCCCCGCCCCCTTGCACAGCCACATACTCTCCAGCTGGTGCTTATGGAAACCAAGCCCTCTCCTCTGGACCCTTCCTCTAGCCTTCCCTACCACCACCACCCCCCAAAAAAAGGAATAAAAATTTGATGAGTGTAGATTTCACATTAAATATTCTTACCATGATAAAATATAATATAAAAACAAACAAAACAATAAGCCACCTCCTGGTGGGCTCCAAATATGAAGTGCTTTGGTAATATTTGGGATTTGTAACCTCCTGTGGTCATTATTTTCCTTATCAACGCTGAGGAACAGGGTTAAAAGAGGGCATCCAATCAGGAGTTCTCAATTGGTTTAAGATGCCTGTTAGACATCAAAGTGGCAATTAGGCACACATCTGGATGTCTGAGTTCAGTTTAGGAGAGATCTGAGCCAGTGGCAAAAACCTGGGCAACATCAACATGCCTCTGCCATTCAGAGCACAGGCTGGGTGCAGTAATCTAGGGAGTATAGTGAAGGAAAGAGGCTCAGTCACACATTGCAACATTCAGCAGTTAGCCAGATGCTCCTGGTACATTCCACCTACTTTGACAGTTCTGCTTAGCAGGAGGGTTCCACAGAGGTTCACCTTAGTGTGGCAAGAGGCCAACAGGTCCCCAAGTACAATAACCCCAGTGTATAGAGGGTGTTGCCAACCACAAGTGAGACATAGTCATTATGCTATTCTGGGAGCCTTCACTACAAAGTTTGCCCCAGGACGATCAGGGATGGTATTCCTTCAGCTCTCTCCTGCATTTGCTCCTGGAAATAGAGGTCTCTAAAGTGCTCCACATTTATCTTGCTCTGTTCATGTTTACCAAAATACCCTGGACCCCAGGAGGTGAGGGGACGTTGGTCCTCTGTCTCTTCTCACTTCTGCCACTGCCTAGTTGCTTTGCTTCTTCCAATTACAGCAGAGATCCAGCCTAATACTGGAGATAGGATAACCAACTCATCCGAGTTTGCCTGGAAAGTCCCACATTCTAGGGAACCTCCTTAGTCCAGGACAAAGTTAGACTGTTGATCACTCTGACTAGAAGGAAACTCAGAAAATAATTTCTGTCATCCTCTAGATTCTAGAGTCTAGAACCTAACCCATAGACTCCAGATTCTTCATTGCTCTCCAGACACTCCTCATAAGAAGTCTCTGCCCTGTGCTAGTCAGGTTGTGGTTGCAGGCAGTTGCAGGTTTCTCCACCACCACCTCACCCCATTCATCCTACCTACTCTCCCACTTCTGTATCTTCAATAGGCAAGTCAAGCCCTGGCCAGTGTTGCTCAGTGGTTGATTGATTCACAGTCAAGGGTATGTGCATGTGCCTGGATTGTAGGTTTGATCCCTGGCCCTAATCAGGGCACATTTGGGAGGCAACCAATGTATCTCTCTCACCTGTCTCTCTCTCCTCTCTCTCTCTCTTTCTCTCTCTCTTCCTCTTGCCCTCTCTCTCTCTCGCTATCTCTTCCTCCCTCCCTTCCACTCTTTCTAAAAATTAATGGAAAAATATTATAAAGTGAAAATTAACAAAACGACAACAACAACAACAACAACAACAACAAAAAGCACACACACAGTCAAGTCAAGTCAGTAAGGAAGTCTGCTCCTGACTCAACCAGCTTTTACCCCCTAATTCTCCTTTCCCATATCCACAAAACTACTCCCTGCCTTTCAGCTCTCAACTTAGCAAGATCTCCCTGTTACATACTGACTGTGTCAGAAAGTTCCCTAGGAACTCCCTTAATTCCAGCCTTCCTCTTCCTTTCCCAGTTTCTCCCTTTTAGGCCACATGCCACATTTTATGTCTTCAGATTGTGTGACTTTGCTTTAAGTAAATGAAAGAGTAAATGAGCCAAATAGGTGTTGAACCTTTTCTTACCATCACCTTTGGTGAAGTTATTTTTCTTATTGAAATAAAAATAGTAAATCATTGTTGAGGTGTATAAGCTCCTACTGTGGACACCTAATGGAAAGTATCCCCAAACTTCACAGCCCTCCTGAAATATATCCTTTTTACCTATAGTTTACTGAGAAGTAGACAGAGACCCCCAAACCTTAAGTCATTTAATCAAGGTCACACAGGATTAAGGAGAACTGTTAGTTGATCATCATCTGAGTTCCCTGCCTGTTTAAGGGAATCTCCCACCCAATAGGTAAGACAGGGCCCTGCTGCCCAGGTTGGAACCTGAGCAGAGCCAGATGTTTCCTCTCCCTGTTCTTTGACAGCTGGATGCATGCACCTGACCCAAACCCAGCCAATTGCTTGTTATGTCTGGTTCCCTACAGAGGGAGTACACCAGAGGGACAGGTAGAGATGGTTAGGGGAGCTCTTGGTTCAGGGACAGCATCAAGTGTCCAGTGGTGTGGGGCCAGCTATCCTAAGTGACTGATTGGGGGAGGCCTCTGCTGTCTCCTCTGCCACCTAGACCCCTTGCTCTCATTTATTCGCTGACTCTGGTCCTCTAGTCTTGCCATATCCTTCCAATAATGCCACTTTTACTTGAATCAGATAAGAATCAGCCAGAGTTCCATTCTTGGCTACAACCAAGAATTCTCATTCATGCTGCTGGGAAATTGAAAGCATTTTCAACTGTTAGCGGGGGTTAGGGAGTAGTATGTTATATCCAGGAAAAAAATGATCCCCTGAAGATCTATGAACAGGGGTGAAGCTGAGGAATAAAATTTTCTGAGGAAAGAGGGTTTCCTTTTTTCTTCACCATCAGATTGAAGGCAAGTCTAGCAACAAAAACATTCCTTTTGGAAAACCTTAAAGAATATGTAAGAAAGATTCAGGTTCCATGGAGGATACTCACTCATGGGACTAGATGGAGTTCTTTCTGTTCCACTTTCTTCTTGGTCCTGCTCAACTTTCATTATGGCATTTTGTGGGACTCTGGTGTTCTCTTTTGCCCTTTAATGTCAAAGGATGGATTTGCTGCTAGATTCTTACTTAGTAGAGTAATGGGAGAGCATGGTTTGGAAAGAGGATTATGCTTATTCTATATAGTGCTGATATAGTTATCTTAATTATTTTCTTTGCTGGCAAATGGAAAAACCAGCAAAGAGTCCCAAGGACAGAAGACACCCTGCTATACCCTGGGATTCTCTATTCATTTCTGTGAACTCTGCAACAACACAGCTATCTTGGGATGATTGGAAAAATGATTGGTAGGAAGCTCACCTATGGGAAAGGGAAAGTGGCTTATTTTGTTAACAGGCATAACAAAAGTACAATATCAAAACCCCACTGAAGCAACAAAGGACAACAGTTAACATTGGTCTGAAGATGTATTTGAGTATGGTACAGGAAGTACCTCTAAAGTACAGCACTTTCTAGCAATGTAGCAGTGGGTGTGTATGAGAAGATGGGGGTTGCCCAGAAAGGCCTCCCATTGAATCAACCACCCAGAAAATGTCATTGTAACAAGCACATTTGCAGATATACTAATTGCTAACTGGGAGAGCTACACCTTTCACTTCTGCAGGTAACTATGTAGTAGCAAATAAGAAAAAAGTAACCAGAGTTACAAAAGTATAATGATAAAGATAAATGCTTTAGAGCTGGAGCTTGGAGTGAGTTTAGAGTGATGCTAAAAATTCCCTGTAATCCATAGATCCAGCCCAAGTCACAGAAGTGATTGATCTCACATAGAGCCACAAGGGCTGTTAGTGATGTGAGACCATGAAGGAAGGATGCAGAATTTATCACAGAAGGAGAGAATCTGAATGCCCAGCACAGAGACAGTTCCCTGGCTGCTCTTGGCTAAAAGTTCCAGCCATCTTAATAAGGAAGAATTGGCCTTTAGCATCAAGTTCACACTGCAGTTATTGAGTTCTGTTTCTAAATAAGGCCAGACTCCTTTTTATAGTGATCCACCTCCCACATTCACAGTCCAGAGCACATAAGACTTGCTTTGGCCTTGAGTGTGCCTTTCAAGTGTTTTAGCCCCGCTCTCTGGGGCTCCATTGGGGGCAATGAGTCTGAGCAGCCCTGTGTAAGATGGGCTGATTGCTGCCTATGAGAAATTCCTTCATGCCTATTTCACATCAACACTAAGATCACTCTGAGGGGCCCACAGTATCAGTGAGGCAAGGAATTTGCTGACAAGAACTTCATGCTAACACAAAGGTAAAGCAGACCAGTATCTGATTCTTTTTATTAGTGGATGATCTGCCTCAAAGCATACAGACTTTTCACCAGGGACTGACACAAGTCAATCCAGAGACATGAGGTTGAAATGGTTGATTCAACCAGTGCTAAAATTTTTCCCCTTCCTGGAAGGCCTAGCAGCTAGGCAATCAATATCCTAGATGCTTATCTTCAGAGATGCTATGTCAAGAGGTCAGACAAGAAAGATGCATTTCATTTACCTGTTTGCTGCTCCTGAACACAGTGAGAGTTTGGAGTGTCCTGTGCTTAGTGTTACAAGAGACTATGGTAGTTTTCTGTGCCATCAGGTTGAGATTTCTTTCTTTGCCCTTCATCTTAGCACAATAACAGACATGTTTGAATTCTCAGCAATGGCCTGTTTAGAATCTTTCCCTTTGTCACATTGATTTATTATTTCAGACCCAGTTTGAAAAGCATCTTTCCAGTCCTTAGATGTCGGAATAACATCTGAAACAGATTCTGATTCTGACTGTAGTTCTTCAACTGGAAAGGCCAGCCAACTGTGAGAATGTGGTCCTCATTGCAGCTGCCCTGCCTCTCCCTGTTGCCCTGTGCTGAGTACATTCCTCTAAAGCAGAGTTTCTCAACCTGTGGGTCGAGATCCCTTTGGGGGTTGAACGACCCTTTCACAGGGGTCGCCTAAGACCAGCGGAAAACACCTATTTCCCATGGTCTTAGGAACCAACAGACCGCTCCTCAGTGTAGCAATGTAGTTTACTGTTGTCATATGAAGACTGTTGCCCATGCTACACCATGATTCAAGACAAAATTTCATTTATTTGTAATTAGAAATAAATATTTCACAATATATAATTATATAATTACATATTGTTTTTGTGATTAATCACTATGCTTTAATTATGTTCAATTTGTAACAATGAAAATACATCCTGCATATCAGATATTTACATTACAGTTCATAACAGTAGCAAGATTACAGTTATGAAGTGGCAACGAAAATAATTTTATGGTTGGGGGTCACCACAATGTGAGCAACTGTATTAAGGGTTGCGGATTAGAAAGGTTGAGAACCACTGCTCCAAAGGGAAACAAAGCCAGTGGTTCTCTTTCTGCTCACCTGTTTTTATTCTCATCTAGTCTGTTCCTATTCTTATAAATAGGTAGTAGGCTGTGGGTTGCAAAGCTCTTACAGCCTACACTGAACTGAGTAGGGTCATGAAAGTGGCCAGAATGATTGTGTTTTATATGAGGGGAATACCATGAAATCAGAAGGTTTTGCCTATTTTTATGCCTTCGTGGAGGTAGTTTAACATTATCATTCTATTCTATTATTCTGAAAGTAGAATATTATTAATAATAAAATCAATAGCAACCATTTAATGAGTGCTTACTCTCATTTCCCAATTATCTTTATAGACATTACCTTTAATCCACAATAATCCTGTGAACTATTATCTCCATTTTATAGACAAGCAAATTGAGTTTTAGGGGTTAAGAAGAGGGCAGAGTGTCATGTAACTATGATGTGTCTGAACTGGTTTGGAATATAGAGCTGTCTGATCATAAAGTCTTTATTTTTTTCTACTTTACCATTCCATCTGTACAACTGAAAATTATTGTATGGGCTTAGGAGCACCAGGAGCTTTTATGAATAGCAATGATAATAGCCACAACAAACCCAAAAACAACAATGACTAATATTTATTGAGCATCTACCAGATGCCATGATCTTTGTTTGCATTATCTTTGTAATCCTCATAATAATTTTGTGATTTAACAAACAAGGGGACTGAGACCTAGAATGGCTAAAGGAATTTGCTCAGGGACATATGATTTGTAGTTTGATGGAGCTGAGCTTTACACCCAGGTCTATAGTATCCAGCTCCCAAATTCTTAACCATTTCTCAGTGGTGACTGCAATGGACAAATGTCCTCAGATTAGGTAATTTTGTCATATGATTCCCAGGAGAAAAGGGTTTCACATTTCTCATTTATGAAATGAAAGACTGTAGATGTTAAGGAGAAGTACACCTTGGCTTGTGTTTTGTTGAGAGATGTGTACCAGTGTTGTCATTAGAACAACGGGAGTGGTATTTACGGAAGCTCTGAGCAGGTCAGATAGACACCTCTCTGACCATTAGATCAGCCTTTCTCTGGAGATAGGGATGAAATGAAGCAAATTGTATTTTTCACCAATTCTCAAAGGGCAAGAACTCAACTCTTCTAGGTCACAGGACAATTCAAGTTTTGATTTGGGATAGAATGACCCCAGGTAGAGAGGACAGGCTCGCTAGATTGTCTGAGCATTCAGTTCTATTTCAATGTGGAAGCTCTGGAGAGTCAAAGCTTTAGTTTTATGTTTGATATAGAACTTATTGACATTTAATCACTTGGTTTTTAAAATAAATATGTGTGTTTGTGTGAGTGTGTGTAACAGCCCTGTGTAATTGGTCTTAAGAAGAAAACAGGATACTAAAATTCATTGTACAAAAATATGTTTCTTTGTTGGCCATGTTTTATCCTAATTTTAGTTTTTAAAATGGCACCACTTAAAAAAAGTGCAATATTTTGAAAAGCACAAATATAAATGGTGGTGCAGATATGCACATGCTTTACACCCACCACATACCCACCCATGTAACCAACTTGGCCTTCAGTTAACATGTTCAAAGCTGTTTAGGCAGAGTCTTTACTTCATTACCCCTATGAGCACCTGCTTTTGAAATGTGAACTACGTTAGTTAAAAGATGACAAAGTAATCTTATTCTGGGTATGAACCCAGTCCACCCTCCCACTTTTTAAAAAGGTCCATCCTATATAATAAAAACCTAATATGCTCAGTGTCTGGTTGTCTGGTCATCTAGTCATCCATTCAACCAATCAAAACATAATATGCTAAGGCAAGTTAGCATATTGACCACCAGGGAGCAGATGCTCCAGCTGGTAGGTTAGCTTGTTGCTGGGGTCTGGCTGATTGGGACTGAGGGAGATGGGCCTGACATGCCCTGGAGCCCTCCTACAATCCCTAGCTGAATTCCTCCCTTGCCTCATGCACTCGTGGGTCCCTCAGACTGTCCTATGCCTTCTTGCAATCTGAGCTGAGGAACCCCCTTCCCCTAAGTGCACAAATTTCATGCACCAGAACTCTAGTTTTATTATAAAACACTTCTCCAACATTGGTGCTGGAGGAGACAAAAACAAGAAAATCTGTATGAACAGAGAAACCCAGCAGTGCATATATTAGGCTGTGGGTTGCATTTTTGTGCTTCTATTACATGGTTTAGTTGATACTGTGGGGATACTCAGTACTTGAAACTAAATCATAAAGCAAGTTGGGAAATATGATGTGAGAATTTTAGAAAATTGATCTGCATCCCCTTCCAGCTTTTTGCTTTTAAACTGTGAGGGCTTGATCATACTTTTTCTAAATGTAAGAAATTAGTTGACTGAAAAAGCAGAAATTAGTGAATCGTATTAATCTCCAACCTAATTTTCTTTAATGCAATTATTCCAGATCCATGGGTCACATGTTGACTCAAACTTTTCATTGTTTCCTTTCAGGCAAATTGTCTGCATCTTGCAAACCTTAGCTACTATCACCCTCTTGTTTCTAAACCCCATTTTCTCAAAGTGTATTCTGCATTTGGGACCATAGCTATTTACTTCCTTCTAAGAAAGCAGAATTAGGAAAACACTATTTTCATTTACAAAATTAAAAACTCATAAACTGGTCTATAAGTATATGACTGTATAATCCAGTGGTCGGCAAACTGTGGCTCGCAAGCCACATGAGGCTCGTGAATCACGGTTTGCTGTTCTGTTGACTAATGAGTTTGCCAACCACTGGGATAGGGGCTTAATCACAAGAAACAACAACAGCCTGTAATTATTGGAATCGAGAGTCTAAGTCAGTGGTCAGCAACTCATTAGTCTACAGAGCGGCAAACTGTGGCTCTCAAGCCGCAGTTTGCCAACCACTGGTATAATTAATCACCCAACTAATGTTCTGTAAGAGTGAATAGGAGTTTGTTAATAATTACTCCTAACAATAAGCTTAGACTAATGGCCCCAATCAAATGGGGGCATATGGTCACCACACTTGTGTGAAAATATTTTCATTGTGTACTGTCTGTAAATATATAACTAGGATTTGTTTTCCTAGGCCATGAGTTTTGCAACTAAAATCACAGTAGGAGTCTTCCAACATTATCATCTACTTTGAATCTAAATTGATTCTATTAAAATTTGATATTATTAAATTTGCTGATCAGAAAGCTTTATTTGAAAAAAATAGTGATGAAGTGATTACTTTTAATGAATATCTAACAGTGCTTTTTAACACCTAGTATGAGCCAGGAACTTGTGCTAGAGTAAGATTGTGATTATGTGCAGAATAGATACAGTCCAACCTTGTGGGGAGCTTGTAGTCTAGTGGAGACTGGAGATGAATAAATGGACCATTTTAGTATTTTATGATGAGAGAAGAAAGGATGTCATGGGAATATGAAAAGATGTGTGATTAATACCCAAACTGAGAACTGAAGGATTCACAGAGGAGATAAGCAAGACTGGATTGAGGAAGAGAGAGAACTCGACACCTTCAGGGAATTGTGAGTAGTCACTCTTCCATCTCTGTGACTTTCTTTGCTTCCATGGATGATCCATTCAGTCTAATGAAAACCTGGTTTGTATTTGGAATATTAATATCTTCAGTCATATTAAAGACTTGTCTTGCTGCTCTGGGACTCATTTACCTTTTTAAAAATAATTCTCTGTATCTCTCTGCTTTAATCCATTATGTGTTGATTTTAAAGTTTAATTTTTCTCATCTCTACATTCTTAGTCATGAGGCAAGGAAAGGACAGACAGATGCCTCACTGTAGCTCTCATTTCAATATAATATTTCTCATTAAATATAATATTTTCAAATAAATAATTTTGGAAGTAATTACTTCAGGCTAAATGTTTTACAGCAAACTTATAAGATATTTTGTAAAATATTGTTAATTTACTTTCATCTGGTTAATATTCACCTTTTCATTCTTCCTGCTAATTCTAACAAGGATGCCAAGTTTCTTTGGAGTCAGGTGATTCTATTATTCTGAGACATTTTGCTTTTAGGGCATTTTATAATTCAGATGACAGGTTATCCTGATGAGAAAGGCAAGGTACATTTATTTACAGTAAATTTTGGCATTTTCTCTCTTGGAGACCTCTTGAATATTTTACTTTTGCTTTGAATAGGTGAACAATAGTTTCCTCTGGTCTGCTCTTCATCACCCGCAAGTCAGACTTACCAATAAAGTTGACAAAACACCAGCCTCTCTTTCCATAGTTTCAGGCCAGTGAAATTAAGTTAATAAAATGTCTCCTCTTAATAGTCTGTCATCAAAAGTCATCAGCTCTAAGGAGATCAACATGAATCTCTTTTAAGCTTCCTCTTTCATCTTTTGCTGCTTCTGGATGGTGATCTGGGTGTGGTCTTGAATTGTGTTCCTGACAGTTGGAATTTTGTCCACAAGATGCTAGTACAATGACGCTCTTTGCAGGAAAAAAAATACTTCAAAATTTAGTCAAGGTGCCATTTTCACACTCAAAAACATTTATCTAGTAAATGTATTAACTTGTCTTTTAATTGGTGAGACCTCAAATCTTTCTTCCTGATCTGACTAGGTGTGGAAGTGAGGAAGGAAAACAAAGTGAAGAAGACACAGCTCTGCTCTCAAAGGGCCCCATCTGATGGGGAGACAGACCATAAACCAGGAACGGTCACACAGGGCAGGTGTTCAGAGCCCAGGATGTTGCAGAGGAGTAAGGATACGCAGACAGACCCCCTGGAGAATGGCGCAGTTCTGCTGGTGAGCGCAACTCATTTCGGAACAAGGACCTTGATTCCTAAGACACTCCTCAAAAACTGGGCTATTTCTGTGGAGTTGGCTTTCTTTTGTACACTTTTGGGGGCATGGTTTTGAAACAGAGGGCCTAGTTGTTTCCATCAAAGGAAAAAGAGCAACCCAATCCTGTTGGTGAGATAGGCGGGACTTCCATGAGCAGCGTGATGAACAATGAAGGTCATCTCAGCACACCAACTTTTCAAAAACAGTAAGTGGAGGGAACACAGGGCTAAATCTCCTGCTGCAAATGATGAGTTTTAGAGAGGAGTCCCCTCAAATCCTTCTAGCTATCCCATAGCAGAAATGAGTTAATAGGGAACATTCAGGCCACATACACCTCTCTGGTTGAAGAGGAGGGTTCAACCATTGAGGCGGAAGGTTGCGAGAGGGTTGCCAGTAGTTATAACTACTTCTGCCCATATATCGCATATGGCTGCTTTAAACATTTCTCCAAGATTCCCTAAGAAAATGCATCAGGGCCAATGTCAGTGAAGGTTACTGCCTTGCAGAGAACAACTTCCTAGAGATAAGCATAGATTTTGCCTCCAGCCTAGGTTTGGGGAAGGAGGAGAAAGGTTCTCCTTGCTCCACATAGTGGAGGAACACAGGACCCTGGCACCTATGAAGAAAAGGTGGTGTGAGGCACAGAGCACTATGCTGACCTGGCTGAGCAGTTGTACCTGCTTCCCCCAGGAGTTCAGACCATTGAGGTCACCCTCCCAGGAGAAGGGAAAGTCATCAAAGCAATGGTTCTCAACAGTTTATTAACTTTAGAACCCCATTGCAATCACCAATAAACAGCAGTGTCACCTGAAAGCATAAGGAAACAGTAAGTAATATTTACCTTTTCCAGGTGCTTTCACTCTAGTCATTACCTTTAAAAAGATTAGGTTGAAACTCCATTCCAATCTGTGGTCTAATTCTGTAGTGGGGAGAGAGCAAGTATCATAACAAATGATGGGAAGAGGTCATGTGATAAGAATCACATAATGAATGTTATTATAAGATGTAGGTTCTAATTTCTAAATCTCTGCTCCTACTCTAGATTTAGAATATCCACTGTTACAGAGACCTTAATCTCTCTCTCTTTCTCTTTCTCTCTCCCTTTCCCTCTTTCTCTCTCCTTTCCTGACTTATTCACTCTTTAGCCAAATCAGGTTCTCACATCTTCTGCTCTCCAAAGGTGATTCTGATAATTGGGCAATTGGATCACCATCATGTGCCTTCTTCAGATGTGCTTTGCGGTAGGCACAAGCTGAGGTTGGTATTTTGCAGGTCAGGGATCACCTAGCCAAGCTGTGCTCACACTGCATAATAAGACCTTCTGCTAAATGAGGCTTATAGATTTGTTAAAGAAAATTATTCTGCACTGCCAATGAAGAACCAAAACATACAGGAGCTTCAAATGATTTCACAGCTGATTCATATTGACAAAGAATAACTGGCATCATGGAAATTTTCTTGCCAGATTGATTCTCATTTGAATATTGAAAGATATTTCATTTTAAAATAATTTCATACTTCCCTAATGAACTAAAATTGAGACATTGAACATATACAACACATTGTGCTTATGGGCAAGCTATTGATCTTTTGTCTTAGGAAGGCAGGGACATCAATGCCCTCAAGAAGTCATCATTTGTCTTCAAAAGAAGCAATCATCATTTTAAAGCCTGTTTTCTAGAAAAGTAAACTTGCTCCTCACTATGCAATAGCTAACTTCACCCCTTCCGATAACAGCTTAGTTCAGAAAAAATGATTGACATAAAAATTCAAATTAAGCATATAACAAAGTGAGTTTCCACTAATCTTTTTAAAGATAATAATTTCAGAGCTGCAACAAACTGATCTGGTATTGAAAGAAGTAGAGACGCATCTCCCTAGATCATACCTTTCAGGGCTGGTCTTGGCACATTGCAGTCAGAGCACCCAGATAATGCTTTCCCTGTGGCATCCAACTTCCCAGGCTTCCTTCTCATAGTTCTCCACACTGAAATGGTCCTCCATCACCTCCAAAACTCCCTGCTTGGCTCCTCTCCCAAATGTTCTTCCCACACAGAAGATGGAGCAGTCCCAGGCAGGCCCTGAGCTGGCTCCTACAGTGGTGCTCACCTGCTTAAGAGGGTTTAAGGCCACTCAGATCCGAAGAGCACATCAAATCAGCCTTTCCTCTATTCTTCCCCACTCTGAACCAGGGTCAGCACCTTGCTTTCCCTGCCCCTGAGTTTTACCATATTGGTTGCATGATCCCTCACCCCCCTTTTTTAGGAAATCTTCCCTCAGTCTTCCTGCCCCCAACCTAGTCAATGTGGTGGGGTTACTGTTCCCTAAAATCATCACATGTGCCTGCCTCCATGACTGTGCCCTGCCTCTGAGCTATGGAAACCCTGTGCAACTCAGCCCACCTATCTGATTGCTTCTTATGTGCCAGGGCTGCCAAACTGCTCACTCAGGCCCCTGATCTGGCTGGTCCTGGATGGAATGACCTGGGGTTCTGACTCCCACATCCTCACTGATTTCAATGAACTGAAATGACATGTACTTGCAGAACCACAATACTTTCAAGCTATGTGAGTTTCCTCAAAATATGACAAAGAGAAGATTTTCAAACCATAAACCCAACACTTAAAAAAAAATGTCAGTTATTGGCAAGAAAGTTGGTGGTAGAGATGGGAACTTTTTGTCTTTTCTGGAGCACAAGGGACATGAGTAATTGTGAGCGTCACTTCACTAGCAGTCTCATTGCATTGCTCTGCCCATAGTGAACTTAAAAGAGTTCATGTTAGCAACTGATTTTATTTTCAAATGGCATAACCAGCAACATAAGTAATGTTATCAATAATGCAAGTAAAATCAAACTAAATGTTTATTGGGATCCAGCTGTATAAATGAGTTAATTTGAGGTCTGATGTGATGGAGTTAATTCAGATTGACTGGTGTTTGAGTCTCTTTGGATGAGTATGTTAAGTTCTAGTTGGTCAGTGCTGAATAGTTTTGTCTAAAAGGACAAGAGTGAACTGATGTGAATCAGTAGATGTAAGTTCTGGAATGACAGTAGAGGAGAGGCAAGATCCAGGCCTTTCAGGCTCAAGTGGTCATCGTGGATGGTAGATAGCCTAGCTCAAAACCCACCCTCTTGCTTCACAGGTAGCCTCTATGATGAGAATCATAATAGATCATATAAAAATGCGTATAGGAAACATCACATTTCCTCTCTTGTCTTAAAATAAGGGGGAAAATACTTTGATCACTCTTGACTGCGGGCACGTAAAAGCTCCAGGCAGGAAAAATATGATTTGTCTTAAAAATTCAGGCCCTGAATAAAACCAGATTTTCATCTCCCTGTAGTCAGGTTTTGTTCCATGAATGAGTCTGGACCATGGATGTCCACAGACATCCCTTGGCACTTCTGAAGTTCTCAGAGTCCCTGTCTGAAGTTATTCCATTGGACTTAGCTGTGTCTGTTTGCTTTTCAGTTCTTGAAAAACAAAATAAAAATGTAATTATTGGATACAGGAATTCGTGGGGTGGCACAACTCATTAAAAAGAGCAAAGGTTTGTAACATGACACTTGATGGGATCCCAGGTTGGCTACGGGTCATACTCTGATCTCAGATAGATACCTTGCCATCTCTGAGCCACAGTTTCTTTATTGAATAGGATATACATGTCTATGCCTAAAGGACCATCCAATTGTTCAACTGTCCAACTGGTAGCTATTACATGCACTGACAACCAGGAAGCAGATGCCCAATGTAGGAGCTGCTGAGCAGTGGTGACTTGGCAGCTGCGGTTGGAACCAGAGAGGAGGGAGCTCCATTCTGTGGCACATCACCCAAGAACTGCTCTCTCTCAATCTGGGGCTCCTTGGGAGATATTGGGAAACCAGTTTCAGCCTGATCCCCATAGGCCAGGTCAAGGGAGCCCACCGGTGCATGAATCTGTGCACCAGACCTCTAGTATCCTAATAAACAGAAAGAGTAATATTTACTGTATTTTCTGGCATATTAGATGACGGGGTGTATAAGACGACCCCTAACTTTTCCAGTTAAAATATAGAGTTTGGGATTTACTCACCCTATAAGACAACCCCTGACTTTTGAGAAGATTTTCCTGGGTTAAAAAGTCATCTTATATGCCAGAAAATACGGTACTCTGAAATTTTGTGGAAGGATTGGAATTTGCTGGCATGTAGTAGTTGTTCAATAAATATTTATGGAAAATGGTAGTTTAGCTAATTTCAAACACATCTGGTACAGTTCTAGGACACTCAAGTCTTCATCAAAAGTAGCAGGTAGAGTAGACAGAGGAGTGTCCTTGATCAGAGAAAAATATCTACTCCTGACAAAGAGCATCATGAAATCTAAGGTGCCTATAATCACAAGGACATTCACCCTAATGCTCAAACAATCCAAATGGAAAAGAAATACATGCTTTTTATTGTTGCTTCCAGCTATTTTTTTTCACACAGACTGAGTGCTGTATATCTGGCTTTCTCTTGCTTATTCTCCAGCTCTTTCTCACCTTCTATTTTCCTAGCTCCCTTTCTTACCCTTCTCTTATTTCACAAGTGACTCCACAGCAAAGATCATCTTAATCCAACCCTATGAACTACCACAATTTAGGTGAACCACATGAAACAGCAATAACTTTGTAAACTGTAAAATCTTATACAAATGTATAGAATTATGATATTGGTGGTGGAGATGATGTTTGTATTAGAATTAACCTAATGGTTTAATAACTCAGAAGTTAATGAGCATTTAAACAACTATGCCTTCTGGGTGAGAAAAGAAATTAGTCCAATAATCAATTAAATTCTCTGCTTGTTTGAGTGAGCATATGGGATGAAGAAAGTATCAGTGTATATAATCTTTAGAAAAATCTTCAACTGTATTTCACACCAATTCAAACAAACTAAATAATCATGGACTTGGGAAATAATTGGATGTGCATAGCACAAGACGAGGAGTGGAGAGAAACAATGATGATTTTGGAAGATACTCTGCTAGCCTTCACAGCACCTTTGTAAGAATTTCCAAAGGTGGTCTTTCCTGTGAGTGGGATGAGCCCTATCCTAGGAGAGGGGTCTGGTTGGCAGATAGTTGGCTGGATTTCAGGCCAACACCCTGTGACCAGGTCTCTCATGCAGGCTATCACCTGTCAGCCCTTTGGGTGGTCCAAAGTGGGGGACCATGTGATCCTTGCAGGATCAGTACCTGGGGTTAGTTCATGTAATATCTTTTTAAGTTGTCTAGAGAAAAGAGTGCGTATTTACCTTTAGAACTTACTCTGTGTAGTAAAATGTTTAAATAAAAAAAGATGAGTGCATCAAATGTAATGACAAAAGTGAGGAAGTGAAAGGAACAGTTGAGTAAATTATGTAGATTGATTTTCAGGAAGAGATCTGAGCACATTTCTGTTTCCTCGATAGCCAGTTACATTTTGGGCATATAATAGACAATTAAGAAATGTATGGGAAATAACTAAAGAAAGGAGGGGACATGGGGAAGAGGGGAAAAATAAAGAAGGAGGCTCTGGATACAAAGGATTTAAGAATTTGGTCCTTGTCTCTGGGATTTTCCCATATCTCCAAGAAGGGCTCACTGGTGATTTGGAAGTTAGTAGAAGACTAATTATTTGTGTTTTTTTCTCTTCACTTTATTATAATTATAATTATAATAATAATTATTATTATTATTTAAAGTATTACAAATAGTAGTACATATATCTCCTTCCTCTCCCCCATCGCCCCATTTACCTCCTCCCAGCCTCCCTACCCCCTAGTACATGCCCTCACCTGCCCCTACCAGTGTCTTGTATCCATTGGTTATGCTTTATATACATGCATATAAGTCCTTTAGTTGATCTCTTACAGCCCCCTGCCCCCGCAACCTCCCCTGCCTTCCCACTGTAGTTTGACAGTCTGTTCAATGCTCCTTTGCCTCTGTATCTATTCCCCACTGCCATTCTTTTATTTAAAAAATCTTGTCTCTGCAGACTAGAAATAAACCTATAAGAACAAATAATGTTTGAGTCCCAATTTCAATGTCCAATAGTTCTGAGTCCCAGTTTCAATGTCAAACAGATCCTTATGTGTACATGTCAGCAATGATATCTAGATGGTGGACAAATGATGGCAATACAGATCCGACCCTTTCTGGTTTGGTCCTAGGCAACCTGTAGTGATGCACAGCTGCTGACTGCTAGCATGGCAAGGTGTCATCAATGTCTTCCATCTCTGGACTGTTTCTCCTCTTATCTTCGTGGTTGGAGCAGACCTGTCAATTCCTTTCTTGCAGGAGTCCACATGATCTTGGAGTTGTTTTCTGAAAATATACAAATATATTCTCCACCAAAAGTTAATAAAGGAATCTTTTCTATAAAATTGACTTGGGTTTCTTTTTATTTTTGCCCAAATGATTTTCCTTTGGCTTATTTTGACACCATGTGTGTTTTTCATGGGTATCTTGCTGTTAACATTACAAATGAAAATTACTTTTCTAAAGTAAAAATTTTCTAGATGTAATTTACTTACCGGATATTTTTCCTCACATGATATTACCCTACTATTCCCTCTTTTTTGATTAATGGAGGCTTTTGTAAATTTTTTAATGCAGTCTTAATAACTTTAAATTTTTATTTTTTGCACAAAAATATGACTACTTTAGGTTCATTGCATGTTGAGCAATTTTACCATGAGATGAACTACCAATAGAAATTTTAGTTAATATTTTAGGAACAGCTTTTTGTCCAGAACAATTAAATTTTCTTGAATATTCACTTATTTTAATTAGCCAATTTAAATTAATCTGAAAGCTTGATTACTATTTTACTGTCAAATTTAATACTCTACCAACAATCTTAGTTTACTCTGTAAATATTAATGGAAAGGATAATTTGCATTCTTGAGTAGGTCTGAGCATTCTTCATATAGGGCAGCTGCTGTCAGCCAAGTCTGTCTGTTACCTGAGTCCTGATCTGGGCTGGGTGTGGAAAGCAAAGCAGCCATGGGGGCAGGAGAACTCCCTCAAAAGGGGTGAAGGTTCAGGCCTGTGCAAGGTTGGGGGTGGTGAGGGTCTGTGCCCCACCTCTGTTGACCCCCAAGTACTCTCCTAATGGCCCCTCTGCAACTGTCTTAGGTTGTTCATTCCCTGAGGACTTTTACCCATCTCTGGCTAACCAGTCATCCTCCGGGTCAAGCAGGGTGTTGTGAGGTCCAGTTCTGTCTCCTTGGTAGCCTATGTCCCCTTGGCCTCCATGCCCAGCCCCTGCCTTGGGATCCCCTCTCCTGCTGCAGGGCCCCGGCACTGATCACATATCTTGGGGAACTCAGGTTTCTTCTCCAGGGAGAAGACTAATTATTTGCATTCTCCTTGGATAACTTGAAACATCCTCTTCTGAAGAACAAAGGTAATTTAAATACCTACAGTTCTACTTTTGAGCAAACCCAGAAGTGTCCCTATTTGGAATTGAAAGTGAGATTCTTGTGAGATTTACTTTGAGAAGTGTAAAAAATCACAAAAAAGCCCTAAAGTTGTAGGGTGTTGAGGAAGAGAAGAGAGAAAAAAAAATCAAACGGATTTTCATTATGTTTAAAGTCAATTCCATCATGACTAACAAGATCAGGTAAATACTTATTCAGCAAATTTCAGAATTCCATGGGAATTTTGGAATAACCACAGTTTGGGTGAAGCTGGTGGGCTTTCCTAAACCCAGAGTCCCTGTCCTAAAGCAGCAGAACTTGGCAGTAGGTGTCACCACCAGAGAGCAATTTCTTTTCCAGTGGGGATTGCAATGCTAGCAGACAGGGTCTTCAAACAGAAAATAAATTAAAGCTTTTTATTTCTTCCAAGAAGAGAATGATATGACTGTTTAGGAAGTAAGATTTTCTCACGAAGGATGCAAGGCAGCGAGGAAGCATAGAAAGTAGCAACTGAGAATCCCATGACTAAATTCTTAAAAAGTGTGAAATAATTATTTTCGCAGTAGACTTTCCTTGTTCTTTGGTAAAAGTTTGTGAATGTACTGACTATGTTGTGCCCAGAGTTCGGGGTCCCCAATAATCCACCACTAAGGAGCCTTTTCCGATGCAAAAGCAAAGAGTCTTTATTCAAACCCGGGTTTGGCTCTCAGCCTCTTTCTGAAGCAGCAGCGAGGCGAGAGACTGGACCGGGCGGGAACAATGAGTTTTATGGGGTAGGATAATTAGGGGGCTTGGGAAAGTGATGAAGGTTACAGAGATTGGTCACTTGAATTGGGGTCTTTCTGTGGTTAAGCCTAATTAGGACCTAAGCTGTGTCCTTGGAGCTTCATTGGTCCTTTGGGGTGGGGGTCGGGGAAGTTAGGACATGGCTGGCACACCTGTGGCCACTCCCAGAAAAGGGAGGGGTTTTAGGCAGGGGTCCCAGCCCTATAGGACAAGATGGAGGAGAATTCATTTCCTTTCAACTACTGGTTAATATAGATTTTCACTTAGTTGTTTATAATATTCTTTCAACTTTCTACCAACCTCTTTAAGACCTCTAAGAAAAGTTTCCAATATGAGTAAGAGAAACAGCTGGAAGACCTTGCCATAGTATTCTGTGGGGAATTGTGTTATTACACTCAATTATTAAATTTGTTTTTCTTCCCACTTAGTGCTCTTTTTTCCTCTAAAAACAAAAAACAAAAAATACCTAAAATCACTTTTGTTACTTTTAGTTTATAAAATTAAAAAATTATAGCGAAGAAAGACTAGGCATTCTATTGTCTTAATAATTATATTTTGATGTTAAATTAACTTTTAAACAAACACCCAGCAATTCAAGTAGCAGACATCAACCACAATGCACATTTTATTTCATCTTTTATTAGTAAAAAAGATCAGTTCCTTTCAAACCTGAGTAGTTGATATTGATGGCTTTAATTATTTTAGGGGCTGGTTTGTTTTTTACTTACATGGACACATGGACTTTAAAGTAACTTTTGAGTGCCTGGAATGTATTTTCCATTAACTTTAAGACAATGGCTTCTAGAGTTGATGGTATCTATCTTTTTTCTATTTAACTGGCTGCTATCATGACATTTTATAATTCAACTTTAAGTATTTTAAATTTAACATTATTTTTACCTTAAATCTAATATATTAAGTGACTGGATTCACTATACTTGCTTTAATTTAGTCACAGTGACAAACTGCAAAATCATGGAATAATGTGCTTTTATCTTTATTGGTGTGATTCAGTCTTACAGGTAATATTAAAAGTATAAAGTAGCAAGAGGCAATTACTTAGATAATTCTTTGTTTACATTTAGGCACAGTACACAGAAGAATTTTTAAGCACAATTCGTTATTGTGCTTCCTTTCTGTTATTCTCAGAATGCTACAACTTTAGTTTGGACCATGTGGTACAATGATGGTGCACAGAGGAAATATGTCATGAGTAACTCCTCAAGGTGGCTTAGAAAGTAGATTTAAATACTTTCTTCCTAGGGAAAGGGGATGGGAGCTGTAGGCCTCTTAGAGGAGAGTAGATGATTTTTAGGAAAGATGAATGGGGGTGAAGGGAAATGGTTTATAACAAAGTTTGAGTGTGATGTCAATTTCTACTCTCCTGTCCTGTAATAGGACTCAGTCTTCTCTGCCTGATGACACTTTTCCTGTGAAGGGGACTTGTGGCATTTGAGCTCCTTTTGGGGGGTCTGATTTTAGGCTGATCAGGAGACTTCTGTGAAATCCTGTCCTTGCATTTGCTGTTTTTCAAGCATCTGCAGCTCAAGATGATCAATATAACAATATGGCATATGTTGGGGTGGTATATTCTCTGACCTTCCGAATAAACCCAACAAAATCTTCTTTCCTCTCTTAGATGATTTGCCACAGTAGTGTTATTTTCTGGAGAAGGTATTCTGACATGACTTTCCTGGGAGTGGTCATAACATACCCTGTGCTTGTAGAAAGGTGTGGGCACATCACTAAATAATCCAGGGGCAGTTTTCTCATCTTGTGGAAAGGGAAATAAAGTTATGATAGTTTATCTCCCTTTCCACAGGTTTCTTGCAGGTTTGTGTCTCCACTGCCCTCCCCCATCCTCCTCCCCACCCCCCACCAAGCAGCCCCAGCACCATGGTTGTGGGCCTTGGGATTGATGGGTGCTGGCCTTCCTGAGGGTTTGTGTCCCCAATCCAGGTTTTTGTCCCTGATCCAGCCCCTGCAGCCTCAGCACAGGGGTTGGAGCTTCTGGGTGCTGCTGCCTGGCTGCTATGGGTGTGGCCATCTTCGTTGGGTGATTTGCATACTCACTCCTATTGGCTGGTAATGTAATAGAGTGATGATTAATTTGCATCTTACTCTTTTATTAGATAAATTACCAGAGCACCTAGTCTATAGTGTGTTAGTCCATTCCAGCTGCTATAACAAAAATACCATAGACTGGGTGGCTTAAGCAGCACACATTCATTTATCACAGTTCTAGAGCCTGTAAATTCCAAGACCAAGGTTCTGGTAGATTCAGTGTCTGGTTCATAGACAAGTGTCCTCTCCCTGGGTCCTGACATGGCTGAAGGAAGGAGGGAGCTCCCTGGAGTCTCTTTTATAAGAGCACTAATCCCATTCATGAGGGCTCCACCCTCAACACCTAATCACCTCCTCAATATCACTACTTTGAGAATTAGGTTTCAACCTATGAATTGGGGGTAGGGGGGAAGCTCAGTCTATAGCAGTAAGTGTGAAACACCTGTGTACTCTTTTTTCCCCAATTCTTTGTCATCACAGATTTTTTATTTTTCAATTACAGTTGATATACAATATTATACTAGTTACAGGTATGCAATCCAGTGATCAGACATGTATATAACCTCCTCCCCCAGCTCCTGGTAACTTCTAAGATACTTCCTATATACAATGAGTGACCAGATCATTCTGATCTCTGAATGCATAATAATTGGACACTCAGTGTATATCTTATATAATAAAAGGCTAATATGTGAATTATCCCCTCAACCAGGAGTTCAACCAGCAGGCAGGCTGGCCAACCATCCATGTCCCCTCCTTCTGGCCAGGCTAGCTAGACCTCACCCATGCATGAATTCATGCACTAAGCCTTTAATACACACACACACACACACACACTGAGTGGCCAGACCATCATGCATTCAGAAATCATAATAATTTGGCCACTCAGTGCACATGAATTTGCCTATTGTAGATATTTCATATAAGTGGAATCAAACATTATTTTTTCTCTTGTGTCTGAATTATTTCACTTATAATAATGTTTTCAAGGTTCATCCATGTTGTAACATGTGTCTCAACTTTATCCCTTTTCATGGCTGAATATTTCAGTATATGTATATTACCATATTTTGTTTATTTATCTATTGATGAACATGTTTCCACCTTTGGGCTATTTGTGTACTCTTAATTACTAGAGTTGTGATCCACCGCAGATTTTTGAACTTAGTCTTTGTTTTGCCCTGAGCAATCCTTCTGAAGCTTTGGGAGAGCACTCTGCTTTTTCTTTATGGCAGCGAAACATGTACCTGGCCCTTGTGGAAAATGCATTCATGAGCAAAACCTTTCTGGCAGCTTTCCCTCAGTGACCATAGAGCACGGTGCCATTCATTCGAATGTCATTGTCAGCTATAGTTTCAAATTTTAAATTCTTTTCCCAAAAGCAGCTCACCATGTTGCCCTGCAACTAGCATTCACCACAGAATTACCCAGAGTGATTCTCCTGCTCTGATTTCGAGGCACCTTCATGTGCTTGAAAGATATATATAAATTTCTTTTCCTGATATCCAGTGTCTAGAGAAGAAGAACTGGCTGAGCTTGTGACTGGCAGTGCAAAGACTAAACAATTCCTAGTATCAGGAGCACAGATCTGTTCTTCCATTAAGGGAGAAATAAGATCACTAGATGCAGGGATCTCAGAGCTGACATCTGAGACAGCTCGCTCCTGTATACAGTGGTGGGGGTGGGCATGGGGGGCACTTGAGTGAAGCGGGGAGGACAGCTGGAGTGGTCCAACGCTCACTAGAAGCAGGAGGTCTAAAGGGGCAAAAGGGTCATGATGTGTTGCTCTTATAATTAATATTCTTCCAAAGCTGCCCATGCAAAGGCCTTAGTACTTCTGAATTAAGGTACTGGTGCTGCTGAGCTGCCCTTGTTAATGGGATTCCATAGGGAAGGCCAGGGTTGGCCCTGCAGGGATGGGCCGCCCCTTTTCTCTTCAGGGGGAGGCGGGGGGGAAAGGAAGATCAATTTGGAGCTATCCTGGGGACACTTGTTCAGCTCCAAAAAAAGACTTCTTGTCTCAAAGCATCAAAGGGAATGTCTGTTTGTACCCTAGGCATCATTTTGGAGCTTGATTCTGCTTCATTATCTCACTTAGGTTTCCACTAAAGAGAGATGAGGAAAATCCTGAGGCCCATTTCCCTATGCTGAGGCATCACTGAGACAGGCAGGCTTTTAAGCATTTTACATTCAAATATCTCTCCTGGCGGCCTCTCCACAGCTTCATTTGGAAATAGGATTATAATGGGTTGTAATGTCTGACAGCTTTTCAAGTCACTTAATTTGACTCATTCTTGTGATTCTTACTTAAATGTTAGATCCCAGCTCCAAACACTTTGTGGTCTTGGGAACATCAAAATTCATAATTCAGCCTGGCCCATACATAGCAGATACTTAGTTGTCATTTTCTCTCTCAGAGACAGTGGGTAAAGCTACAGGGAAACCCACCATAAGTGAATTGCAAACTTTGCTTCCTACAGATCTTATCATGGCAGGGAGGGGAGGGGGACTTAAGAGAAATAATAAGCAGCCCTTTGTAAACGATGTGCATAATTTGGTCTGGTAGATATATAGTTATTGCCATTTTATTATTCATATTTTTATCTTTTT
>JAAGEH010002534.1:29123676-29152552 GCA_011751065.1 Lasiurus cinereus
TAGATATATAGTTATTGCCATTTTATTATTCATATTTTTATCTTTTTAAATCTTTATTGTTGAGAGTATTACAGATGTCCCTCTTCCACCTTGCCTCAACCCAGTTCACACACTGCCCCAGGCCTTCACCATCCTATTGTCTGTGTTCATGAGTAATGCATATAAGTTATTTGGTTAATCTCTTCCCACCACACATGAATATGGGACCATCCCATTCCTCATTCTGCCCCTCCCACCAGTCTTTATGTGGCTTCTTCTGTATATTCTTAGTTTTAGAACTTTTCTTCAGCTAAACTTCAGGCAGTTCTCAATAATGGTTGTTTTGAAGTTTATTTGCAACTATGATGTGGTCATGGGAAGACATGAGCACAGGGTTTACCATCATAACTAGAGTACTAGTATGAATGGCTTTAAAGCCATTGGTTGGTTTGAATGAAATTGCTTCCCCAAAATATTGAACCATCTTGGATTTTTATCAGTAAGGTATGAGATTGTTGATCACATCTCCAATGTTTTATGCAATTAAAAAGAATTTTGTTTCTCCTTTTAAAGTTTGGGTTTTGAAATAGCTTTCTAATAAGAAATGCTTGGGGTTCACAAATAAGAACCAGTGAAAATAAATGAGGATTGAAGTATAAACTAGATGACTATATATATTAAATTTCAAAAGAGAGGCCTCTGGTGTGGAAAAGACAGCTGCAATAATTTAAAAGTAAAACTATAGGTGATAAATTTTTCTTTTACTTTTTTTTTTCCAATTTAAGTGCTGGCTGGTTGTCAGTTTGTTGCCAGGATAGGAAGAAGAAATGTGAACTTTCATATTAAGAAGGTTATGAGAACCTTGTGTATCTGTGTGCTAGTGTGGGAGTCTGTTGGATTATTCTGAATATTTAGCTTTGAAAACAATCAAACCAGTCAATTGATAGGCCGTAGCTGGATGTGCTGTATATCTATAGAGAGACAGGCTAGGTCACTGAGACAAGGACTGGCCTTTCGTAAAACCAGCTGAGAGCCAGTTTTTATCTGTTTGAAACTGCTCCCTCCAGAACCTATTGTAAATCATGGGAAGAAGTAAGAGCTTCAGTAAGTGACAAGTGCTGGACTTAGTCACTGTTCTTGTTTTATAATTGCACAGCAGCAGATCCCAACAGTTCAGACCAGACCAGACATGAAACCTTCTTTCCCCTGGGAACCAAGCTGGAGGTTCTATTTACCCTTATCCTGTTTATCCTTGATTTCCAAAGTCTTTGTTGGAAGTAGGAGCTCTCCCGCTACTAGGCATTAGCTGGTGCTTGAGCTGAGGGTACGCCTTTTCATGGATGAGAGGGCCTCATAGGCATCACACTGGGAAGCTCAGAGAGAGCAAAGCAAGTTTAGCCCTTCCACAGGCTAACAACACACCTGCACACCTGTACCTTGTGGTGGCTGAGGAGGGCGATTGAAATCGACTCATGCTTATGGAGGCAGAGAAGTCCTATAATCTGCCATCTGCAAACTGGACACCTAGGACAGCTTGCGGTATAATTCAGTTCAAATATGAAGACCTGAGAATAGGGCAGCCAATGGTGTAAATCCCAGTCCAGGGGCAAGAGAAGATGAAAAGGCATGTCCCAGCTCCGTCAATGAGGCAAGAGAAGAGTGAATTGGTACTTCTTTCATCTTTTGTCCTGTGGACTAGATGGATTGGGCCATACCCCCAACGTGGAAAGGGACAATTTGCTCTACTGAGTCCACTTTTTCAACTGCTAATCTCATCTGTAAACATCTTCACAGACACACCCAGAAATAATGCTTAATCTGGGCACCCATGACCCAGTCAGGCTGACACACAACATTAACTATGACAGTGATCTCAGGAGGTGGCTTTAGAGATTAGGAAGAGAAGTCTCTGTTTCATCCCAGTGAAGCAGAGGCCATACAACCTGTAAGACAACACTATGTTTAAATAACCAGAGCCACCTAAGTCCTGGGGATCTTCTAACAACTGAGTTCACATGAGAAGTAACACTGGGCCCTGGCCAGTGAGCTTAGTGGTTAGAGCATAGCCCTACAGAATGAAGAGTCATGAGTTTGGTGTCTGGTCAAAGGCAATACCTGCCTTGCAGATTTGACCTCTGGCCCTGATCAGGGCACAATCAATGTATCTCTCTCACAATGATATTCCTCTCTCTCACTCCTTCCCTCCCTCCCTCCCTCCTGTCTACTTGGTCTGAAAGTCAATGGAAATAATATCCTTGGGAGAGGATTAACCACAACAACAAAAAGAAGTACTATCTGGAGTTCCACCAGGAAATAGGGAAGGCAGATTCTCAGAGTGCCAAAAAGTTAGAAGTAGTTAGTTGCGTTCTGGAAGGAGGGTTCCATAACCATCTCATTGCCTGGAGAACTTGATGCTGTGTTTACACTTGCCTTGAAATGTGGCTAGTGCAAACTGAATTTTTAATTTAATTTTATTCTAAAAAATTGTAATTTAAACGGTCACCTGTGGCTCTCGGCTGCTGCACTGGATTGCAGCAATAAAAAGCTTTTCAATTTTATGGCTAACAATATTGAAAGTCCAACTCCTGTTTTAGACAAACTTTTGATTTAGACAAAGAAATGTGAGCACCATTTACTAAAAAAGAATACTGAGTGAGCACAGCTTTGGTAAACTGAGGTAGGGGCACATACCTGAGAGCAGAGACAGTAATGAATTTGAAATGCAATCGAGTTTGTGTTCCTCTCTGTGCTTTGCTGTATAGTTTATTCCTTTCCTTCTTGGTTTGAGTGGTTATTTTGGTGGATCGGTGCTTTTGTGTTCAATAGGCTTGATTTTTCACGCAGCAGGGTTATTGCAGGCAGGAGAGCTTTTTGCTTAATCTTCTCGATTTCTCCTTGCTTGTTTCAGCTGCGGGGTGTGAGCATGATGCTGTCAGCCTTCTCTTCAGGCGCTGATCAAGTGTGACAGTTCCTTTGATGTGCCCACACAGAAAAATAAACAACACGCAACTTAATGAAGAAAAAAGACACCCCCACAAATGGAGCCTAACACCCCAAGTGTCACTTATCGTTCTTATCTCTTGGTGAAGTGGATCCTAGTCAACTCAGTTTATAGTTGTGAGAAAAAAATATTAATCCTAACTAGATAATCAAGTCTGTTGTGACGGTCTGTTCTTTCATAAATCCTTATTATCCTAATTAATAATTACTTATGGATAATATAGTGATATCTTTAAGTAAGTCACCCTTTCTTTTTTCAATTTCCTTCCTTCCTTCTTTCCTTTCTTCCTTCCTGCCTTCCTGCCTTCCTCACCCAAGGATATTTTTTCTATTGATTTTTAGAAAGAATGGAAAGGAGGGAGGAGGGGGGGGAGAGAGAAAGAGAGAAACATCGATATGGGAGAGACACATCATTTGGTTGCCTCCTGAATGCTCCTCGATTGGGGCCAGGGACCGAATATGCAACCTAGGTATGTGCCCTTGATCAGGAATAAAACCAAGGACCTTGCCATGCATGGGCTGACTCTGTAACCACTGAGTCACACTGGCCAGGGCTTCAGTACTTTTTCAAAGCAAAGGCACTTGTTAAGTAAGAAAATAGACTAGCTAAAGTAAAACCCTATCTTTCCCATTTACTACAAAAGAAACTTTATGTCTCCATCTACTCCCAATTAATGCAGAAACAAAATGAATTGCAAAGATTTCTAATACGTGGAACACAGCCAAATGACAAGATGAAAAATAAGGCAGATGACATCTATGGGAAGCACTTAATGATTCAATAACCAAATAGTTAAGACTATATAAAAATAGCAATACATTTGGAAGAGTGAATAATCTGTTATGTTTACTAGAGAGGGCAACAGCCAATTGGCATTGTTATTGTGACTTAACTGACCTTACCACTGACTTTTTAGGATCAAGATACTGTCTAGAATCTAATTTTACTTAAGTTGGGTGTTTTTGGATGTCCCCTGGAGTGCATGAGACAATGTAAAACCATTCTCCATTAACTACAAGAAAATGACTTGTGTAATAATTAGGGTGATTTTAGGAGACCCCATCCCTACCAAATTCTGAGATGGAAAATGAGAAAATAATGATATCTGTCAATTTCTTCAGTTCAGTTTCTTCAACTCACTTTAATTTTTTCATTCCAGAGATCCTTTACTGTGCTTTCCCCTGTTCAAGGGGCATCACCACCTTCTGCTTCCTGACCAATGTCAGGCTTGGGCGCAGACAGGAAAGCCACCCGGGGGGAGAGTCACAACCCTGGAGAATCACTGGCCAGGGTTCTGCCATGCTTCTCAGAGTGGGAGTCTTGCGGGTGGCTTTGGGAACAGCTGAAAGGAAGAGCAGCAGCTTCCAGGGTTTAGTAAGGAGCTTTTCTCCTCCCAGTCCACACTCTTTGCTGGACATTATGAAAAATAAATATAAGGTAGCAGAAACTAAGGAGAATTGAAGGGGAAGACTGCATTTGTGTAACTCAAACATAGTGTGGCATCTTCTGAAACTCCCATAGGATTTCCCCCCAATCTAACCCTGAAGCAATACTCAGAATTCTTTGCTTTCCCCACAAAACAAAATGCACTTTTCAAATATGTGTATTAGTCAGGGTCCAGGGACTATTTGATATAAAGATTTGTTAACTGGGGAACTGGATGGCAAAGAGAGGAAACCGAGACCCAAAAGGCAGCCACTGGGAAAGCTGTTAGCACTTCCAGTGGAAGGAACAAGAAAGAAGGTTGGGACTGTTAAGATAGAAATTTGGAGGAAGAACCCCAGGGAACTGAGTCAGTCCTACTGTGGTGCTGGTCTGTGAGCTAGGAGGAGGGGGTCTGTGAGGCTGCATCCTCAGCTCCAGGAGGGGGTACTTGCATCTTTGAGGTTGCCATCATGAGGCTGGTGCCAGTGATACAAAACTACAAATGATCCACCTGCTGCTGCTGCTGCTGAAAACATAACCCCTGGGGCAGGTAGAAGCGGCCAGACTATGGTGATAGAGACAGGACAGAAGGCAAAACAGGAATAAATATGCCCCTCTTCCCATGCAACTTTGCAGGCTTTCTTCAGCGCCCCCTATACAAAGCATAAAAGAGAGCCAAGGTGACCTATAAGCCAGCCCAGGCATCAGAAAGAAGTGTCTTGAAGGGTCGAATTTTTTTTTTTTTTGAGATAGAACTTTGTTAGAACAACTCAGCAAAATAAAATTCCTGTGTATTGTGGACAACATTGTTTCACACATACATCAAACAAGCCAAAAAAATTAAACAGCTATTTCATAGAAAAAAATAAAGGGAAAAAAGAAACCTTTTTATCTCTGGCCTTTTTAACCATCTCATACAAACCAACTACTTATAGTACAGCTAAGTACATACACAAAGTTACTGGAATGCTCGGAATAAGATTTTTTTGTTGTTGCTTTTGTTTTTGTTTTTACAAGGTTTTTTTTCTCCATTGAGATGATAATGAACATAGTCACACCACAAGTAAAGTCAGAAGTAGGACAGAGAATGCTCTAAAGGCTGGTTTGGTCATCCCAAGATCATTAAAAATGGCTGACCCCTAACAACATGTACAAAAATATAAAATGTAAATAAAAAATACAAACAAATTTTCCTTTTTAAAGTACTTTTAAGAAAAAAAGCAGGGCCTTGGAAGTTTTGGTTCTTTTTTTCTCCTCTGTTGCAAATGCACGTTGTGGTTTTGATTGGGTGGCGAAGAGCACATGTCATCTGCAGGTGGCACTGCCCGAGGTGGGTTGGTGGGCACGCAGGCGGGAGTCTCTACTCAAAGGTGACCACGTTTAAATTCTGAGACAGGAAGTGGAGGGTGAATAGGTCACAGAGGCCTTTAACTTTTTCTTTTTTTGCTGTCTAGTCATCCTCATCAGTCTTCTGCTTCTTGGTGTCAACATCGTCATCCTCATCATCTTCAGCTGTCCGTTTGTCTGTAGCTGCCTCAGCCTCCTCATCTTCATCTCCATACTTGGAAGGGTCGATTTGAAACTGAAGTCAGTAGTTAAGTTATTGGCAGAAAGCTTTTATTGAGTGTTCTGTATAAAATTCTGAAAGGCAATTTACGTTGCGGGGTGTTCTATAATTCCCTACCCCCAAATAAATCCTCATCAAGTCTCTCTCCCTCTAGTCTCTTCTTTCTACCCACTTCCATAGGTGTCTTCTGTTTTCAAAATTAACCCACTTAACTGCTCTAATCTTGCATCTCTGCACCATCATCCTGACAATAAACAAACCAGTCTCTTTTTAGAAGGTGAAGGAAGTCTATACAATATTCTTTTTTTATGTAAAAAATAATATCTTTTTTTACATCAGAAGGTAATAAAAAGAATAAAAATTTAAATTAATTGTAATGAGATAAGAAAAAAATAAAAGACAGAAGAACAGAGAAATGATATCTTTTCTCTATAGAATTTTTTTAGAAGTCAAACTCCTGGAAACAGTAGAAAAGCTATTGCTGGGGTGGAGTGAAATACAGGGAGGTTAGGAAATGGATACAAACTTTCAGCTATAAGATGAATAAGGTCTGAGGATCTAATGAATAACATAGTGATTAGAATTGATAACATTATATTGTACTACAGGCCCGGTGCATGAAATTCATGCATGGGGCGGGGGGCGGGGGGGTCCCTCAGCCTGGCCTGCGCCCTCTCCAATCAGGTACTCTTTGGAGGATGTCCAATTGCCATTTTAGGCCCAATCCCACAGGGATCTGGCAGTCAAACATCCCTTTCACAATCCAGGACCACTGACTCCTAACCACTTGCCTGCCTGCCTGTCTGATCACCCGCTATCTGCCCCCCTGGTCACACCCAACTGTCCCTCTGCTGGCCTGGTAGCCTCTCAATTGCTCCCCTGATGGCCTGGTCAGCCCTAACTGTCCTGAAGGAAGTCAGATGTCCTGTCACTAGGTCTAATTAGCATATTACCCTTTTATTAGTATAGATAAAATAAATTTGCTAAGAATATAACTTAAATGCCACAAAAATAAATACATTAGTAAAATAAAATAAGAAAATTAAAAAATGAATGCATAAAGGATGAGTGAAATAAATGAGCATTAAAGCAATAGCTAAAAGAAAACAAAATGAAAAATTTTAAAAATTAAACTTAAACAACATAAAAATAAAATCAACAAACAATAGTTTAAAATGAAACTAGTCAAGTGGAATTAAAACTCTTTTTTGGAAAGGAGTGGGAAATTAATTTTAAGTTAATTTTAAGAGAAGAGAAAACCAGGAAAGAAAAAAATAGAAACGAAGTGCTTAAATGTAATAGAAAATAATAACTTTCACTTATTAAGCATTTAAAGAATAAATGATAGGCATTGTGCTAAGTGCTTTCAATGTAGTTTTCATTTAACTCTCACAACACCATTTGGCAGGTATTATTAAGCCCCCATGTTTTTTAGGTTGGAAGACTTAGAGTATTCTCACAGCTCATAAAGTTATAGAGTTGAAATTTAAATTTAGCTAGATCTACCTAGATGCAGAGCCCATTTTGAGGAAAGGATAATGAATAATAGAAATAGGGAAAAACCAATTAATCAGTACGTTTAATGTAACAAGATACCAAAGAATGCTGTATTACTGAATTATTCACCATTGTGATAAGATAAAATTAAAGCAAAATCAGAACAGAGAATAAGGAGAAGCAGGAGGAAACAAAATTACAAAAATCAAGGATTTGGGAAAATAACAAAATCCTCAGGTTCTCACTTTCCCTGTGGTCCAATCCCTATTCAGTTAGAGCCTGGGGTGTCTCCTCTGCCCTTGGCCTCTAGCTTAATGAAATGGCTTAGGCCCTTCCTTAGGCCTTGCTTTTGTCTTGCCTGACAAAGAGGGCTTCCAAAGTGGCCTTGGCCCTTCAGAGGCCAGGTGGCCTGCCAGGTTGGACGTATGCATGTCCACAGTCTCAAAACAATTGCATGATGCTTGCCACAACATCCCAGGCCTCAACAGCTTGTAGATCCAAAAGAGGTTATCTAATATTAACACCTTCATGTCCCTCAACCCAAGGCTCTATTGTCACACAAGAAATTCAGTCCTTGTAGAGATATGCTGCGCGGGAAATTTCAAAAAAAAGATCAGTGTCTAAGCAGCTACTCCTCTCTGCATCGAATTGTGTAACCATCTCAACTCTTAGGCTTCAGAAGTGTATTTTTAAAGTTTTGGAATCCCAAGAAACTACTCAGGCTTGTTTCCTAATAGGATGTGCTTTGATGGGATGAAGGTGAATGGTGGGAAGCAACCATGGTCTGTCTTGTAGACTGAACCTTATCAAAGAACAGTTCTTCAGGAAATAGTTTTGAGCTGGCCTGACACCTGGTGGGTAATGAATAAGTAGGAATTTTCTGTCTCTTTGGAATGGTTGGGAGGTACTAGTTTCTCAAGGCTTACATATACAGTATGCTCATTTTCTAGGGTTAATAAACAATAATAGATTGTTTATTAGCAGGATATTGGCATAGTAGTCATCAAAGTTTACATGTATGTTTGTGTGTGTTACAAATAACTTCAGAGCAATGTAATGGCATATGAGGATGATGATGATGATGATGATGATGATGATGATGACATAAAACTTGCCATTAACTAGAATAAGTGTATATTCTATTTGCCCTGAATAATTTTGGTTTCTGTTTTCTTGCTCCAACATTATTGTAGTGACTCCTTTCACCCTCAAAAGTTTTCATAATACAATAGCCATGACACAATATGTGAGGTTTCAATTTGTCAACTGTATAAATTATGAGGTTCCTTAATTGAAGGAGTGAACTTCTGGATTGAGCTATTGGTTGCAACCTTGTTGTAGCGCCATCTGGTGTCAGCATTCTGAGCCTACTTACATATCCATAAGGACAGTTCTGGGTGTTGTGATTGAGGCTTTGAGGACAGTAGTAACAATTATAAGATTCTCCCAATTAGATGGTTTACAATTCATGGAGACCGGGCTGGCACACTAGTGGGATTGAATGGATCCTTCCTAGATAGGGCTGCCTGGCTTCTCTTAACTGGTCTTAGCCTACCTTTGACATCATCCCTCCTCAAGATAAGAACTTTGCTCACTTATTTAGAGAATTAGGGCTGGATACATAGGGTGGGGGCAAATTGCCAATTGCTTTCTATTTGAATTCAAGTTATTTCAGTTAGCTTTGATAATAACAATAATAGTTAACACTTATTGAGAGATTTCTGGCACCAGCAATTTACATTAAAAGGCATTACTAATGAAACACCAAATGAACATAAGTAGAAGTAACCTGTAGACTGTTGTAATGCACACCCTCCCATTGAGCTCGATGTCTCTCCATATCTAAGACTTATGTAGGAAATATTATTTTGGTTTGCACTTGAATTTTTTTCTTTTATAAAAATAGAAACTTCAGAACTTGATTTGAATTGAATTTTAGCCTTTGATTTGAGATTTTAATATTCTTCATGTATCCCAAAGGTATTTGATTATAGGTACTTTTAAAAAAATCCTCATCTGAGGCTATCTATAGAGAAAGAAAGGAGAAAGAAACATCAATCAGTTGACTCCCATACTCTGACCAGAAATCAAACCTGAAACTCAAATATGTGCTCTGACGAAGAATCAAGCCCACAACCATTTTAGTGTATGGGGCAATGCTGCAATCAACTGAACCACCCAGCCAGAGCAACAATAGGTACATTTTAATGTTTTACAACCTATCTGGAACTCCTGCAGCTTAAGCTATAGAGTCCATGGCTGAAGTCAGCCTGGCGAGACTCGGAGATCAATCCTTAGAGGATAGATCAGGTTTGTGTAGATCAAGGCTGAGTTAATGTTCATTGTTGGTCCCACTCAGCCCCAGATATCCAAAGTTTCTACGAAAGAGATTCCTGTAATATTCCCTTATGATCAGGTGTGTGTGTGTGTGTGTGTGTGTGTGTGTGTGTGAGCATGGCTTGTAGTTATGCTGAAAGGGCTTTAACATGGATTTCAGAATATGTTTTTTTCAGTTCCTGGCCATTTTAACTGACTTGTCTTCCATGGGAAAGAATCTCTTGAATTTCTGCTTTTGCTAATCTATACATATAAAGAGGTAATATGCTAATTTGTCCCTTATAGTGTCTGAGTCACCACCAGGCAGGAGCTGGTGGGCAAGGACTGGGGTGGGGACTCCCACCCCACCCCACCCCGCCCCTGAAGGCTCACATAGGTCTGCTTAACTACATACTAACTACACACTGCCTCAGAGGTGGGGGTCTCTCCCGACTGGTGGATGGGATCGGCTGGCCAAGCCCTAGTCCAGCTAAGGTGGGGCCAGCGGGAGCCCGAGGCCACTACAGCCCCCACAGGTCCTGGGCCGGATGGTGGTTCAGTAGCAGGCAGCGATTCCATGCACAGTGCAAGGGCAGTCGGGGGGAGGGTTTGGGCAGCTGTACGGGGCACTGGGCCTCACTGAGGGCTGATGCTCTGCAGGAGCCTAGTGTCCTGGAGCCAGAGTGGACATGCACTGACTGCCAAGCTTGTTAGCGCCGCACACCCCACCCACCCTGCCCTGGCCCCACATCTGCCTTGCACTTCAGGCAGGGGGAAGAGGCTCATGGCCAGTGCCCTAGGCCACACTGCCTGTGCTGCTGCTGCCTGGCTGGCTGGCAGGGACCAGCGTGTCCCGGGCAAGCTTCTCTTGCCCCCGGTGGTGGAATGGGGAGGAAGGCGCTGGGTGCAGGGAGGGGACCTCAGTTGGGGCCCTCTCAGTGCAGAGAAGGGGCCGGGCCTGGGCCTGGTTGGGAGCTTAGGAAATCTGGCTGAGCAGGCACCAGTTCATACCAACTGTTACTCTGCCATCTTCCTCCAGCTCTCCAAGCCAACCCCCCTACCCCACTTCCCAGGAGAATGGGCTCTGGGCAATATCCCCAGCACAGACGGTGGGCCTGGAGACTCAAGGAAGAGTGCTGGGCAGGGGCCAGTGCAGAACTACCAGGGCAGAGCTTCAGTATCTCAGTGAACTTTGCATCCTACCCAAGGAGGAAATGGAGAGGGGAGAGGCTGGAAGCTGTGAATTCCCAGCCCTTTAGTCACTTGAAAATAGTCCCACTTGGAATGTGAGGTGGCTATACATGTTCAGCTAAGAAGTGAGGGAGCTGAACCCCACTGTTGCTGGGCTCCATTCGGCCCAAGACCCAGGCATCTACCATGGAGGGAGGGGCTTAGAGGAAGGGAGAACAATGAAAAGAAATGTGTCTAGACTTTCCTCAGCCCTCTCCCTCTTTCTACTGTCTACAAAAGCCCCAGGCCCAGCCACAGTTCTGTCTCCACCTTTTAGTCCCTTGTTCTCCAACCACAGGAAAGAAATAAAGAAGGAGTCATGCTGCCTCCTGATTGGCCAGTCACCTCCTCCAGGGAGGGCCAGACTGTGGCTGAGGCCCAGTCCCCACGGGGAATGGGCCTAAGCCATCAGTAGGACATCTTGTGAGGGCTCCTGGACTGTGAGGCGGGGTGGTGGGGGGTGGGGGTGGGGGAGGGAGGGAGGACTGGCCGAGCTGAGGGACCTCCCTCCCCTGTGCACGAATTTTCATAAAAAAGCTAATAAAGAGACATGAAAGCTGGCTTCTGAATAAATTGAATGAAAATTTTCAGTGTTGTGAAGTGGTAAAGAACACTTCAGATTCTTAGTTTGTATATGTTCAATGGGGGCACAAGAAACAGTGACAATGTATGCAATGGACACCTTCCTTGTGCCACCTCTCCTGGGATGGACACATGCTGAAGGTTTTGAGGGATCTAACCCAGTGGTCAGCAAACTGCGGCTCGCAAGCCACATGCAGCTCTGAGCCGCGGTTTGCCGCTCTGTTGACTAATGAGTTTGATGACCACTGACCTAGACTCTCAATTCCAATAATTACAGGCTGTTGTTCCTTGTGATTCACTCTAACCCAAGGAGTTGCTACTATGAGTTTTACAATGGTCTCCACGCTCAGAAAAGCAGATGGTTTCACTCTGGTCTTTTCTGTCATGAATATTACCACCTGGTTCCTGGCAATCAGATAATAAATTGATTGGACACAGCTTGACTCTTCCTGTAACAGGGGACACCTGGAGATCTCGCAGCAAGGAGAGTCAGACTTGATGTTCAAACCTCAGCAAGTTTATTTATTATCTGAGTAGAGAATGGAATAAATGGAGAACTTTAGGGAAATAATTTTTACAGGTGATTTTCAGTCTATAACTGCAGCCCAGAATCTCTCTGCCATTTCCTGATGGCAACTGCTTTTTATGCAAGGAAGCTCAAGAGGAATGGTTTATTTTTGTGAGAAAGATTTACTATCTCATGAAGGTATGATTTTCTCTCAGGCTGTTTTCTTTTTTAAATTTCACTGATATCTTGGAGATTTGATTTTTCAATCCTTGCTCTGTTTCTAATGTATCTATACATATAAAGAGATAATATGCTAATTGTTCATTCCAATGTCCCAGTAATGGCCATTTTGCATATTGACTGACCAGCAGGAGGCTGTGTGTGCAGCCGGGGGTGGATGGCTGGAGCCAAGTTCCTGGGGGTCTGAGGAGAGTGCCTGACAGGAGCCTGGACTGCAAAGAACGAAGAGGAAGCAGCCACAGGGAGAAGACCCAACCTAATGGGTAGCTGCAGCCCGCACCTCTGACTCCAGATCTCTTCTCCTGCCACCCCTGCAGGGGTGCCCACAACAATAGCACGCTGGTGACAACCCATCAGCACCCTCAAGGCACCCAGGACCAACAGCCTGCCACTGTTGGGCCCCCTCCACTGGGGCCAGGCATGCCTCTCCTCCCTATAACTCCAGACCTGGTAGAGGCAGGCCTGAGTACCTCCCCGCCCCCCCAGGTTCAGACCCCATCCCCCTGACAGCAGCAGCACCATCTCAGCAGTGGAAGTATCCTGAATTTCGCTGGAGGTGTGGCTAAACCCGCCCTCCTAGCTTGCCTGGCCCTGCCCTGGCCTGGCCCCCACCCCACTCCAGATGATTGGAGTCCTACCCTGAGCAGGTTTAGAAGTGAAGCAGCCAGATACAATTTAAAGAATGACGCCAACTGGGAAGGTTTGACAGTTACTCCCCCTTCGGCCTTGCCAACCCTCTAGTGCTCCCCTAATTCCCTATCCCTTGCCAGGGCCTCCAGGGACAACAACTACTACAGGGCTGCTGGCCAGAACCAACCCCTCCAAGGCCTGTGGAACCCTCTGCAAAGCTTCCAGTCCCAGTAAACAATCATACCCTCCTCCCATAATCAGCATCTTCTATCTAGGAGGGTACCCATGGGCTTAAAAATAACAATCTCTTCCCCTTTAGACATCACTTACTTGATGAAACATTTCTAGGTTTATTAGCTCAGAAACTCCTCATGACAACCCACTGAGGTAGGCAGAGAAGAGATTACAATTCCCATGGTATATGTGTATGTACCTCGAGATACGAGTGCCCTAACATACGAGATTTTTGAGATAGGAGCCGTCGAGTGAGCAATTTTTGCTTTGAAATACAAGCAACATTTGAGATAGGAGTAATCTCGTGGATCGGCCGGCTGCACATGACCCACCAGTTTACCTCGACTTGAGCGTCTCAGTTTCCCACGCCTCAAGGTTACGGAACGAATTAAACTCTATCTCGAGGTACCACTGTATTCAGAAATGACGCTCAGAGAGGGAAACTGTCAAACCCAGTGGTTTCCAAGGTGTGGCACATGCCCCACCGGGGGTGCAATTTGATTTTAAGTGGAGATAATTTGAGAATGAGTTAACAGAATTGTTTGCATTTCTTATGGTTCTAGGGGGCCTCATCTAGAGTGTATCCTACGTAATAAAAGGCTAATATGCAAGTGACCGAATGGTGGAATGACTGGTCACTATGATGCACACTGACCACCAGGGGACAGACACTCAACACAGGAGCTGCCCCCTGGTGGTCAGTGTGCTCCCACAGGGGGAGCACCGCTCAGCTGGCGAGCACAGTGGCAGTGGTGGGAGCCTCCTGCCTCTGTGACAATGCTAAAGATGTTCCACTGATGGCTTAGCCCACTAAGCTATCAGTTGGACATCCCCCCAGGGCTCCCCCGGACTTCGAGAGGGTGCAAGCCCGGCTGAGGGACTCCCTCCCCGCCCCCAAGTCATGAATTTTGTGCACTGGGCCTCTAGTTGTATTATAATAGGCAATATCCTTAACGCCTTTGGGTGTTTCTACTCAAGAAAAAATAAAAATTAGGAGATCTAGCCTATATAAAAAGGAATGTCAAGGGAATATGGTAGATTATTTTTGATGTTATGGAAGAAAGAAATAACTGCTACTACTAATAATAATTCTCATTGTTCTATTTAAAACTGCCTTGAGAATAAGATTTACCATTTGATTTTTAAGGAGTGATGGGAAAATAAAAGAGAGCAAAAATATGTTATTTAATATTTGATCAGCCTCATAAGGAGTAGGGGGCATTCCTCTCCCAAACCAGCATGTGGTTCATAATTTTTATCTAACAGTATCTGCAAAATCGTATGAAGTATTTTTCAAAGGGAACTTGAAATATAAAAAAAAATACATTTTTAGAACAAAAATAATTTTTGTATTTTATTTAAGGACCATGAAATGAGATTTCATAAATTTCATTCTCTCCACATCTCAGACATGTAAAGTTCCTAATGGTAAGAACATCTTTTTTTTAACCATCTCCCACAATACCGAGTCTAGTGCTATGAGAGCAGAAGGGATCCCATATGTGGTTGATGTGTGAATGAAGGAATGTACAGTTAATGAAGAACAGGTGACTATTCTGGAGTCAGCTCAGTGGTTTGTTGTTTACTTTTTTTTTGTTTTGCTTAATGTTTTAGAAGTTCATTGTAGGAAATTTGAAAAGTGGAGAAAAGTATGAAAATAATAATCACAGAGGATTCATTGTAAATATGGTATTTTGGCATATATTCCTGTTTTTCACATACGTGCATGCAGACATGTACATACACAGATGGATATTTGTGTTAAGTCCATAATATCATTTTTGTAACTTGACAACATAATGTAATTATAGTTGTGATGATCTCTTTTTCCAATTAATATTCTATTGTGAATATTTCCTCAGATAAAATTGCTAAAAATTATTAATTGCTAGATTTTTTTTAATTGAGATGTAAATGGCATAAGACATATTAGTTTCAGGTGTATAACATAATGATTCAATATTTGTATATATTGTGAAATGACCCCCACAATTATTTAGTTAATATCCATCACCACATGTAGTTACAAATTTTTTGTCTTATGATTAGAACTTTTAATATCTATTCTCTTAGTAACTTTTAAATATACAATACAATATTATTAACTATGGTCACCTTGTTGTAAATTACATCCCCAGGACTTATTTATTTTCTAGCTGGAAGTTTCTACCTGTTGATCCCCTTCACCCATTTTACCTACACTCCAATCCCCTGCCTCTAGCAATCACCTATCTATGTATCTATAAGCTTTTTTTGCATGTGTTTATTTGTTTAGATTACCATTATAAGTGATATCATATGGATTTGCTTTTCTCTGATCTTATTTTAATTTAATATAATGCCCTCATGGCTCATCCATGTTGTTGAAAATGGCAAGATTTTATACTTTTTATGGCTGAATAATATTCCATTGTATATATACACCACATTTGAGTTATCCTGTGGCTGAGGCTGCAATAAATAATGCTGCAATAAACATATGAGTGCATATATCTTTTTTAATTTATGTTTTTTTGCTTGTTTGTTTTTGGATAAATACACTGAAGTGGATGGCTGATCATAATGTGGTTCTATTTTTAATTTTTGAGGAATCCCAATACTATTTTCCACAGTGGCTGCCCCAATTTACAATCTTACCACCAGTGCATGAGAGATCCCTTTCCTCAATAGCCTTGCTAACATTTGTTGTTTGTTGATTTATTTATGATAGCCATTCTGACAGGTGTGAGGTGAGATCTCATTGTGGTTTTAATTTGCATCTCTCTGATAATTAGCAATGTTGAGAATCTTTTCATGTACCTCTTAGTCGTTTGTATCTCATTTGGAGAAAATCATTTATTCAAATCCTCTGCCCATTTGTTGTTGTTAATCCTCATTTGATGATATTTTTTTCATTGATTTTTTTTTGAGAGAGTTGAAGGGAGGGATGGGGAGAAAGGGAGAGAGAGAGAAACATCTATGTGAGAGAGACATATCTATTGGTTGTCTCCCACATGTACCCTCAGTGGGGCCAAGGATTGAACCTGCAACATGGTAAGTATCCTTAACTGGGGCACTTCAGTGTTGGCCAACAATACCCTTTGGTGCATGGGCCAACACTCTAACCACACCAGCCAGGATGATCCTCTGCACAAGTTTTTAATCCAGTTTTTTTTTTTTGCTGCTGTTATTGAGCTGTAATATTCTGTTGGGGTAATGAAGATATTTTGGATCCAGATAGTTGCAGTGATTATACAACATTATGAATGTACAATGTAAATTCCACTAAAATAGTCACGTCAGTAAAAGAAAATAATTATATCCTGGAAGTAATTCTCTTCCTATGAAAGTTCAGTCTTCAACATTTCCCCTCCACTCCCAACACATGCATGCACAGATGCATGTACAACACACACACACACACACACTCACACACACACACACACAGCAGAAAGCATCGGCAGACAGTGCATGATAGAGGGGCATAAATCTCTGTAGGATTTTCATTTACAGATTTGTGCCTTCACTAATATGTGTAGCTAGTTATACAAATCTAACTCATAACAATTCTATTTTTTAAATTCTGATTTTCAAGGCATTAGAGAAAGAATGGAAATTCCCATAGTGTGAGTATAAAGCTTGACACAGAGAAGATTCAGCTAAGCATGGGACATAGGCTGGAGCAGATCAATGTTCACAACAGGACTAACTGAAAGAAAAAAAGCATAGAGGTCTTGGAAAGGGACAATATATTTCCCTCAGCCTCACCAAACTGAGAAGTGTGCCAGTGGCTTAGTAAGAGAACCTTAGAGTTCACAGTAGAACTTCATAGCGGTAACTTTAAACATCATGTTTGTTAAACAAACTAAAATACAATAGCAATCTAACCATGACTACATCAGTATATTATCTTATATGTGTATATACACATACATGTATATATAAATTTAGTTTATTGCTAATGTACTAGGCTTAAGCTAACTGATTAGCAAGATTCACATTACTCATTCCATGGTAGTCAGTTTTTTTTTCTATGAGTCCTTTGGCTTTTATAAAGCCTCTGGCTTAAAGAACCCTTTTAATTATTGCTAAAGAGGCAAACTAGAAGCACAGAGAGCTAAGTAACAGTTTCCAATAAGCTGTGCTCCTATGTCACAGTGTCTCAGCAAGGATCATTCAGTTCTGGGTGCATCATCTGTTATTCTTGCTAGTGAAGAGCTGTCTGAATGGAGGTCATCCATTCTGTCATTTACTATTCTGTCTCTGGCCTGCATGTCTAGATTCTGCCTATAAAACCTATCCACTTGTCCAGGAACCAATAAAGTCTTCCAATAAGTCCCCTATTTAACTTCATTCTCCATTCCCAAATTCTCACAGCACTCCTGGTCTCTACTATATCATCTTGTATGATTGCATAGACCATCTTTTATTAACCATGAATGTTTTCTGGTCGTTTTAGTAAGCTTCTTGAAGACCCATCTGGGTCTGGTCTATGTTCATTCTTATGGTATAAAATTTAACTTCTATATTTCTCTTGCATGTTTGGTATGTGATAAGGCACTGTGAGGATTATAAAGCAATACACTATGATATTTTTATTTTCTGGGAGCTTAGTTTCTGAATGATAGGACAAGGACTCCAGACCTGAAAAAGTTAAGTAAAAGTGTCAACAAAGGCTATGTGATTGCCTCCACAGCACTATTCTCAATGCAAGTTCTCAATCCCTTGGTGCATTATTGTTGGCTGATTGCTTGCTTGCTTGCTTGATTGATTGATATTGATTTTCTGATTAAGAAGGAAAAAGCGAGGTAGAGTACACTTCATTGATTTCCTAATAGTCAAATATGCTTAAAATTTACTGAGGTCAGAGTCTGTTCTTCACCAGATCATGATTGCCAGAAATTGTATTCAAACAAAATTAGCCATGCTTGGTCCAGAGTAGAATTTCTGAACACAGTATTTAACTTGACCTAAATATTGACAAAGATAACAGTACAGTTCTTGATGTTGGAGTCAGCAAGTGCTGTATTTCTTTTTGTGGCATTACTTTGTGCAAATATATTTAACTCACATTGGTATGTACATAGCCCTGACAACTACAGCCTTTTGGGGGTGATTATAGATGTAATATTGAATAAATAACTCATCTTCTGGACGATTCTGGTGACCTATGGAAGAAAAGTTGAGTCAAAAATGCTGAAAAACTCTGTCATGGAATTGATTACATTTAAAAATTCAGTGATATAGAAGCAGATAGATCAGTTCTTGGAACTTCACAGATAAAAGTCACACTTGGGCAATGCCACACTTATGGATGTACTTTTATTGTCTACTTTGTGCAGGGAACAGCAAAGCTCTTCTATGAAGAGGTTTAAAGAGGGAAAGAAAATAAATAACACAAGAGGTCCTGAAACTCTCTTAAGGGAAGAGGCTTAAAGGAGAAGGCTCTTACATAAACCAAAAGGTTTGAAGAGACTGATGCTGGAGGGACAAAAGGAATGTGAAGTGGAGGAAGCTTACCATACAACAGAGTATTAACTTAACAGGTCCCAGGTTCTTTATAGAGAATTTTCACTTCCTGACTGTATATTTAAATTTTTACCATTTTTATAAGCTAACTAACTAGGTTGAGTTATTAACAAACTAATCAATTTATTTTAGCATCTTTAAATTAGATAATATATTTGTGAGTGAGAGTGTGTGTGTGTGTGTGTGTATGTGTGTGTGTGTATGTATGCACTTATATTCCAAATGGTCGTGTGTTGAATTAAACAAAATCCTGTTAGCAATTCTCATCGAAAAAAAGTGGGATGACACATTTATTATTCCAGATCTAAAAGAGAGATTTTATACAAAGCCTGGAAAAGTCAGTAAGTTAAGATTCCCTTGAATGATAAGGAAATGGTGACTTTAGAGATAAAGAATCACCAGGGAAGCAGCTGTGCACCTTTGGCGGGGGCTCAGAACTCTTGATTATTAGCTTCATATGTGATCAGGTAAGACCAGTGGGGATTAAGACCTGAGTGATGTTTTAAGTAGGAATATGAAATGCCTAACAAGGAGTAATCTGGTGGAAGTGGAAGTAGGCAACCACTGGAAAAAAATGATCTTAATTATAGGATAAAGAGGAAATAGGAAACAAGAATGAAGCAACATCTAAGAAATTAGTATATAAAGAGTTGTAATCACTCATAAGGAGATGGGACATTTACTGGGAGAAAAAAAAATCCCAACTACTGAAACTGAAAAATCCCATCTAATTATGAAAGCCAGGGATGTATTCTGGAGCTGCAAATATTCATCAATGTGTTAATTGTCACACATTCTAAAAATAGGAGATAAGTTTAAACAGCCCTATCGTTAGACTGATGATTGGAATTTTGCTTTTATGATGCTGTAGCTATTCAGATGGTTTTTAAGTCTCCATAGGAACAGCCTGATGCTACTTTTTATTCTTCTTTGTGGTCACACAATGACTGATGCATTCCATGGGAAACAGAGAAACGGCTGATAGTATTTTCTTATTTGTGACACAGGAGCTGCCATGAAGGACTTTTATTAGCACGGGTTTGAGCTTTATAAACTAGAGCCATTTTATGATAACCTTTCTCCTGCTAGCTGACACTTAATAACTTAATACTGGATGTCAACTTTTGCCTTGATGAGCCACTGCTCTAGATCAATAATATTAGTGTTTCATGAATTATATGTCCATCTGGATAATGTTTCCTCAGGCATATAACCCCCTTCTTTTATAATGCCCTGTTGTCTTAGAAGGTGCCACCAATATATGAATGGATGTCATTACCATGAACTGCCCACCATTCTCACTCTAGGATCAGCCATTAGAACAGGGTCATAGGCATGTCATGAAACCTTAGACAAGTCTCTGTCATGGTCTCTATCTCAATTTTCCCATCTGTGAAAGGGGAGTGATAACTAAAGTCTTTTTCTTACTCAAATGGTAATGTCTATATAACATTTAAATGTTTTGCCAAATTTGTTTTGAAGGTGATGTACATGTTGAGAGAATCCCAACTGCCTTAGATTTATGTGTGAGAGGGATCAAAGTGCTATATGACTTAACTATAGAGTCATGGAAAATACCATGAAACTTGAAAGCATAAGTAAGACAGACAGAAATATCTCCACCCTCATCCTATATAATAATAATCCTATATAATAAAAAGATAATATGCAAATTGATCATCACTCCAACACACAAGATGGCCACCCCCATGTGGTCAAAAATGGCCGCCCCCATGTGGTCAAAGATGGCTGCCACAAGATGGCTAATAGGGGAGGATAGTTGTGAGTCATCAGGCCAGCAAGGAAGGGCAGTTGGAGGGAGAACAGGTTTGCAGGGGAGGGCAGTTGGGAGGACCAGACTTGTAGGGGAGGGCAGTTCGGGGGAACCAGGCTTGCAGGAGAGGGCAGTTGGGGGCAACCAAGCTGGCAGGGGAGCAGTTAGGTGTCAATCAGGCTGGCAGGGGAGTGGTTAGGGGGTGATCAGGCTGGCAGGCAGAAGTGGTTAGGGGCAATCAGGACGCAGGCGGGTGAGCAGTTGGGAGCTAGCAGTCCTGGATTGTGAGAGGGATGTCCGACTACCTGTTTGGGCCCTATCCTGGTGGGATTGGGCCTAACTGGACAGTTAGACATCCCTTGTAGTGTCCCAGATTGGAGAGGGTGCAGGCTGGGCTGAGGGACACACACACCTACCCCCATGCACAAATTTCATGCACTGGACCTCTAGTTAAATTTATAACAGCTTTCTAACAAAGATAGACTCAAGTTCCCAACACTGTCACCATCATTCTCATTAATGAGTATCAGACTAAGTTCAAATCCTTCTAAACTCTCTTGATGCTGGTTCTTCTTCAGTGGGAATCATATGTTTATGGGCTCCAATCCTAAGCAATGACACCAACATTTGTTATCCTAATTGAAGCAATTTGCTTCATCATATAATTTCTTCTTTATATGAAAGGATGTTTATAAAAGAAGGAAGAAATCTACCTTGTATGCAGAAGACAGCTAGTAAATATTTCTTTTCCTCTTCCTCCTATACCTTTCTCCATCTGAAGTTCTTGCATTTCTGGAATTTTGCTGCAGGGATTAAAATGTGAGCAAGGCACATCAACGTGTTTGGAGCTTAGGATAATACATCATTCTCAATGCAACTGTATTGAATATTAAGTAAGAGTAGTAAGCTCTTACTATGTGTAGGACACTATACATAGTGATGGAAATACAAAGAGTTATGAGCGCCTGTGCTTGAGGGTTAAAATGCAGTTGAAGTTTAAAAGATAACAATGACAACCTAAACTAACTGTCAACAGGCAGTATAAATAATACGTGGGCTGAGTTGCTAAGTAAAAGTTTCCTGAGAGAAAAGGAGTGGAAGTAGACATTGAAGAGAGCTAATATTTATTGAGTGCTTTTTAAGTAATGGGCATTGGGCACTTGGCCTGCTTTATCTCACTGATGAAAGGGGCTCTTGATAAGGGAATAAAAGTGGGAAGATGGAATTGGTGGCCTAGAAGTGAGAATGATTGACTAATGAGTTTGGCAGAAGAGAGGAGGTAAATAGAAAAAAAAAGATGGTAAATGATCCTACAAGTCAGGAGTTTGAACTTTATTTTCCTTAGTGGGAAGCCACTGTACATAGTTAGGTAGGGGACAATGTGTACCCAATTGTAAGATTTCAAAAAGAAACCTTGAGGAAAACAAGCAGGAGACCACCAAAATGGCCTGGGCACTGGGTTGTGGACCATGTCATAGGAGGAGTGGCTGAAGGCAAGAATGAATATAAGGTTAAAACTGGAAGGATTATTAACATTGATAGCACCACTTGGAAAGTCTGAGATGGAGCTCATTTGGGAGAAAGAAGGTTAAAATAAAGTTTGGGATATATAAAATTTGAGGGGACTACAAGTAGATGGAGATATCTTTCCTATTAGGTGTTAGAGATGGCAAATTTATTTGTGGGGGCTACTTGAATATTCCCCCTCACTTCCTTTGAGGAATTGGGAAATAGCCCACAACTGCATGGTCGTTAGGGCAAATGGCGTATTTTATGCTCTCTTTAGGGGATTGGCAGATATTGGCCACCATTGGAAAATACCTTTTGCTTAGGCATCATGCAATTCTAATTACTAGGACAGAATCAAACTTGTTGGTTTTTGTGTTTTGTTGTTTTGTCTGTGTGTTTTTTTCTAGCTGGTGCCCTAGGGTAATATGAGCCATATATTTCTAGGTAATTCCATCTCTCTTTGTTTTAATCTGTCTTTTCAGACCTTTCTTTTCTCCTGGCAAATTATAGACTCAAATAAAAAACAAATTCTTTGACTCTGTTTCTAACCTAAAAAGGTATCATTCAGCAAGTATTTCTTGAGTACTTTCTTTGCGACAGGTTCACGTCCTTTCTGTAACTTACATCCACCATACTGGCTGTTCTTTTCCCTACATACTTTACAGGGTGAGTAGAGAAATGCATTGGATACAAGTCAGAGCAAATGTTCATGAAGAGATCCCAAGTCATTTCACCAGCATTTGTAAGGCTGACCTAAATAAAATGCCTTTATTTACAAAGAACATATGTAGCAGACAATTTTTTTGGAAGAGAATTTGGAGTGCTGAGGATTTGTGTGATTTTAGGAAATCCAGTGAGTACCCTAAGACTCAATATACTTAGCTGTAAAATGGGTAGATGGACTAATTGAAATAGAGTTCAACTCTAATATCTTATGCCTTTGTATAATGGAGTTAAGCTTATAATGCCTTTGAGAAATAGCATTCTTGTATTTCTAGAATATGAGCTATTTCTTATTGTAAGTTGTTCTTTAAAAGTGAAACTTATATCTGAGGCCACCTTGAGTGGTCAAAGGCCACAGAACCCTTTGATTAAATTCCCTGGTCAAAAATCTTGGGGATTCACTCAACAGTTGAAGGTTCAGTGGCTGAATAATCCTCTCCTCTCTCAGGAGGATACAAATATAACTAAGAGGGCACAAGATGAACAATCTATTCCCGAGGCTCACACATGGGCGACATTGAATAAAAGAACAATGTTTCCTTTGTTCAACAGTGTGGGTCCCAGCTTGCACCCCTACTTAATCCATTGCTTTGTTGACCACAGATTCTATGCAGCTGATCCTCTGGGCTTGCTCCTGACCCAGAATGATTCTGCTCTGTTTGCAATCTTGCCTGGTGCTTTATGAAGCTGTTTCTGTGCCTGTCTCTGCATCAATACCATTGTCATCCTATCCCATTCCATATAGAATTCTCTTGTGCCCAGCCCAGCTCAGCCCCACACCTTCCAAGACTAATCTGAATTATATTTCTCTGTTGTTTGGGCTGGTACCAACTTTCTTTACTGCCACCACCATCATGTCCTTCTAGAACTTCTGAAGATGTCACTCCCTCCTGCTGCTGCTGTGGACACTGCTCTAATGTGTCCCTTGGAGATCCTTTGCCATTACTGCCAATCCCTAATGCATCATTCATAGGCTCCATGGTTAACCCATTCATATGGCTTCTTACCCATGAGGCACACTTCCTTTCCATCTCTCTTTTTTTTCCTACCAAAAATATGTCTTTGACACTTGAGTAATATAGTTCCCTGGTTTTAGACAGGAATACTCACCATGTGGCAGTACTTTCCCAGGCTTCGGGGTCTCCCTCTGCAATGTTCTGACTTAGTACTTCTCCTTTCACGTAGTGTTACCTCTTTTCCCAAGAAAACTCTGCTGATGTTGGAGTTAAATCATACATATCTTTTCCTGTGGATATCTAGGAACAAATGAAAAAAATAAAAAGAACATTTAGTTCTTCTAAATCTTTCTAAGTCAGATTTCTAGGGTCTCTCAGGAAGCAAGAACCTTACGCAAATGATGTTTTCCTGGCTTCTGGAAAAAGTCATGCAGATGAGACCCCACAGTGGTCTTGGGCTATGCCATCTATTATACATAAAATCCTAAGTGACTGTTGCAACTAAAACAACCAAAGAGACGACTAAACAGGCTGCATGGAGTAACCAGACCAGCAGGGGAATTAGTGGGGAATGACCAAACGACTGAGCAGCAAATTGCATGGGGCAACCAGGCCAGCAGGAGAGATGGGGGGGCAGGGGGCAGTAAGGGGACACCAGGCTGGGGGGAAAGTTCAGACAATGAGGCCGGTGGGATGACCAGGCCATCATGGGGGCAGTTAGGGCTGATCAGGCAGGCAGGCAGTTGAGCAGTTAGAAGCCAGTGGTTCTGGATTGTGTCCAACTGACAGTTGGACATACCCCAAGGTGTTTTGGATTGGAGAGTGGGTGAGCTGGGATGAGGGGACCCACCCCATGCACGAATTTTGTGCACTGGGCATCTAGTATATATAATTAGAGGCCCGGTGCATGAAATTCATGCATGGGGGCTGTGTCCCTCAGCCCAGCCTGCACCCTCTCTAATATGGAACCCCTAGAAGGATGTCCAACTGCCCGTAGGATCGGGCCTAAACGGGCAGTTAGATATCCCTCTCACAATCCAGGACTGCTAGCTCCCAACTGCTTTTCTGCCTGCCTTCCTGATTACCCCTAACCTCTTCTGTTTGCTAGCCTGATCACCTCCTAACCACTCTTGTGCCAGCCTGATTGATGCCTAACTACTCAGCTGCTAGCCTGTTTGGCCCTAACTACCCTCCCCTGCAGGCCTGGTCACCCCTAACTGCCCTCCCCTGCAGGCCAGGTCATCTCCAAATTCCCTCCTCTGCCAACCTGGTCACCCATAACTGCCCTCCCTTGAAGGCCTTGTCCCTCCTAACTGCCCTCTTCTGTTGGCCATCTTGTGGTGGCCATCTTCTGTCCACCTGGGGCAGTCAACTTTGACCACATGGGAGCAGACATCTTGTGTGTTGGAGTGATGGTCAATTTGCATATTATTCTTTTATTATATAGCAGGATTAGATAGGATAGAGGCCTGGTGCATGGGTGGGGACCAGCTGGTTTGTTCTGAAGGGTGTCCTGGATCAGGGTGGGGGTTCCCTTGGGGCATGGGGCAGCCTGGGTGAGGGGCCTGTGGTGGTTTGCAGGCTGACCACACCCCTCAGCAACCCAAGTGGTGCCCTGGTATATGGGATTTATTTATCTTCTTTTTAAAAATATATATTTTATTAATTGTATATGGAGAAGAAGGGAGAGGGACAGAAAGTTAGAAATATCGATGAGTGAGAAATATCAATCAGCTGTCTCCTGCACACCCCACACTGGGGATGTGCCCTCAACCAAGGTACATGCCCTTGACTGGAATCAAACCCGGGAACCCTCAATCCACAGGCCCACGCTCTATCCACTGAGCCAAAACAGTTAGGGCTATTTATCTTCTATAATTGAAACTTTGTAGCCTTGAGCAGAGCAAAGCCTCCTGCTTGCTCCATGGCCACAGCCATTTTTGTTGGGATTTATTTATGTTCTATAATTGAAATTTTGTAGCCTTGAGTGCAGGCCTGGGCCAGCCAGGGCTACAAAAACTTGGCTTTCTTCATTGCCAGGGGTAACTCAAGCCTCTTGCTCTCTCCAGCTCTGTGGTTGCATTTTTGTTGGGATATATTTATCTTATGTAATTAAACTTGGTAGTCTTAATCATAGGTGAAGGCAGGCCAGGGCAGGTAGAAAGCTTGGCTTCCTCTATTGCCAGGGAAACCCAAACATTCTGCTCTCTCTGTGGTTGTAACCATCTTAGTTGAGTTAATTTGCATACTTGCTCCTGATTGACTGGTGGGGATGTGGCTTGTGGGTGTAGGGAAGGTATAGTCAATTTGCATATTACTCTTTTATTAGATAGGACTAGAGGCCTGATGCATGAAGATTCATGCAAGAATGGGCCTTCCTTCCCCTGGATGCTTTGCTCCAGCCGGAGCCACCTTTCTGCCTTCCCTCTTGCCTGGAGCCACCTTTCTGCCTTCCCACACTGCCTAGAGGCCCAGAGCTGCTGGGGAAGTGCAGAACACCTGTGTCCTTCCCTGACCCCAGCAATCAGCACCTGTGTATGCAAATTAAACTGCCATCTTTGTTAGGTTAATTTGCATACTTCTGATTGGCTGGTGGGCGTTGTATTGGTATGGTCAGTTTGTATCTTTCTCTTTTATTAATGTAGATACCAGATGCCCAGTGCACAAATCCCTGCATGGGTGAGGTCTGGCTGGCCTGCTCCAAAGGGGGGCTGATTGTACTGGGCTGACAGCAGGGAGGGGCCTCAGAAAGTTTGCTGGCTGACCTTGCCTCTGATTGGGGTTGGAAGGGCCGATTGGTGGCAGGGCCAGCCGTGGGGAGGGGCTGAAAGCAGTTGGGGGGCAATCGGGGCCCTGATCCGGCCATTTGGCTGCCATAGTGCGTATCATAGTGACAGGTCATCCTAGTCATTCCATAGTTCCAGTCATTTGGGTTTTATACATATATAGATATGAAAAGTAGCCCTGGCCAGTTTGCTTAGTGGTTAGAGCTTTGGCTGGTGGATTGAAGAATCTCAAGTTCAATTCCCAGTCAAGGGCATGTACCTTGGTTGCAGCTTCAATCTCCAGCCCTGGTCAGGTAGTGTGCAGGAGGCAACTAGTTGATGTGCCTTTCTCACATCCATTTCTCTCTTTTCTTCTTCCCTTTTTCCTGTCTTTCATTCTCTCTAAAAATCAATGGGAAAAAATTGTCCTCAGTTGAGGATTAAAAAAAAAAGGAAAAGTAGGATGAACAGTTGTTTGTGAACTGTATGCCTAGGACAAACCTGTCCTGACACAGTCTCTGGCAAAAGATGATCAGTGCAATACCTTGGGTTGATTTCACAAAGAAAAAGTTAGTAAAATCAATGCCCAGGACCTCAGATTCAAAACATTCCTCTTTCCTGGCCATTGTTTTCTTTCATTCCAAGCTCTCCAGTTGTATAACTGTCTAAACATATTCAGACATGAAAGAGGAACACCCTAAACTACTTTAGTGGTCATGTTTGTTTATGCTCCACTGTGCCTACAGAGTTGCATCCTGGCAATCTTTGCATGAGGATTCAGTAAAGCCAGCATTTTCTTTAAAAAGAAGAGAGAGAGAACCATGTCTTTATTCCCAAAACCTCTCTTCCTTAATTTCTGATGTATCATCCATGTACCACACATCTGGGCTTCTTTGAATGAAGACTTGAGGAGATTTATTTCAGTGAGAAGTGAAAAGAAGTTATATCTTGCCCAGCCTTTGCTTTTGCAAACATTTAGAGTGCCTCTTGGGAGATGAGCATGGTGCCTAAATAGAGAACTTCAATCTTTGTTGAGCAAATGAATCTACTAAAATTATAAAGAAAATACCTTTTTTCCCCCCAGAAAAGTTTTGAAACATTTAAAAACCAGTAAGCAATTTTCCCATGTTACATTTAATACATTTGAAAGTTGTTGAAGAGAACCTAAGTAAATAACCAAGATTATTCAACAAGCCAGATATAGACAATAAGTTCTATAAGAGTTTTGTTGATCTGGTTTTAAATACACCCTGGCCAATGTATTTAGTGGTTTAACGTCAGCCTGCACACTCGGGGGTCATATGTTTGATTCTCAGTCAAGGGCACATACCTGGGTTGTAGGTTAAATCCTAGAGTATACAAGAGGCAACCAATTGATATATCTTTCTTTTTTCTCTCTCCCTCCCTCCCTTTCTCCCCACTCTCTTCCACTTTCTTTAAAATCAATGGAAAAAATATCCTTGGGTGAGGATTAAAATTAAAAAGTTTAATCTTTTTCTACAGATCATGATCAGGTGGTCAGTCTGTAACCATGTTTTGAAACCAAAGTTTTAAAATAAAACCTTTGTTTTTCTGCAGCTGTGCATCATATTCTATAATTTATCTTGTTCTTATGATTAATTAGGGGCCCAGTGCATGAATTTGTGTACCTTGAAAGAAACTGCAGGTTGCAAGGCTGCTATGGGCACAGGGACAGGTCTTGGTCCATTCTCCACACTCCTGTGTAGTCCCTCCAGCCATGGTCCCTGATCCCCTATGTATTGGCAGTCCTGCTCCCGTCGCTGCCACTCCACATGAGGATGGCATTGGTCCCACTAGCATCTGCTGATGGCAGGGAGTGATTGGGGTCAGAGTCATCAGCAGGCATGAGTGGGGTCAGCACTGTTAGTGGGTGCGAGCAGCAGCTGCTTCCCTGATCATCCCTCAAGAGCAGGGAGAGGTGGAGAAGCCTGAGGGGAAGATTGGGGCCAGCAGCCACCACTCGTATCTGCTGACAGCACCGAATTCTGGCAGCAAGTGCAAGCAGTGGCTCCAGTGCTGGCAGCAGGTGTGAGCACCAGGAGAGACTGCAGCATGCAGGAGCAAAGAATTTTTAGTAACTACCAGAGGCTTGCAACCAGTACCTTGCCTTGGTCTGGTAACCCTGCTCATCTGTTCCACCATCCCACCCCAGGTGGACAGTGCACATCATAGCACTGGTTGTTTGTTTGTTCTGCTGTTTGGTCTATTTGCATATTAGCCTTTTATTATATAGGATTAAATTTATGTTAAAGCCAATACTCTTCACCTTCAGAGTTTGGTTTCTCAGGTTCAGATTGAAGTCTTGAATTAGAAGCCTCATGTTTTATTATAATTGAGGCAGAAATATTCTTCAAGTTCAATCAAAATGCCAATGATTTTGTGACCTTAAATACTGTTTTTTATGTTTATGA
>JAAGEH010002534.1:29156763-29215409 GCA_011751065.1 Lasiurus cinereus
TTCTTCTTCTTCTTCTTCTTCTTCTTCTTCTTCTTCTTCTTCTTCTTCTTCTTTTTCTTCTTCTTCTTCTTTTCTCTAACATCAGAATGGAGAAGAAGAATGGCAAGCAGGACAAGGGCATTTGCTAGGAGATGTTTCCTGGTGTAGAGGCATTCTCTCTGTGGGTCAGTGGGCTGTGCAGTGGCAATTCCTTGAGTCAGACTTCATCTAGCACTCCCTTTCCCTGCAGCGCATATGTAATTGTTATTTTGCCAGTTTCTATATATTTGATATTCATTAACTTTTTCTTCCAAGCTGAGTTAACCCAGAGTGTAAATTCTGCCCTTTTTGAAGCTGAAGGAACTGTTTTGGAACATAAAGTTGCAAGCAGAGAGCCCCTCACATTTAAAGCAATCTGTGAATTATCATTGTCACTTATGAGTATTTTGGTGACATTGATCATTCTCCAGAGTGTTGGGATGACTAGTGATCTGATGATTATTGTGCACTGACATTGCACATTTATTATCCAGGCTAGACCATTCCCTAAACCCCCACCACTCCATTCTCTTCTCACCACCTCTCATCATTACTTCATCAGTTCTTAAAGGACTTGAAAATGATAGGTAATAAACTAACTGGTATGTTCCACTTTAAAAATAACTGTTTATCTTAATAACATAAAACTGCTTCTTAAGTGACTTACATGATAGATGGCTAATGAATATTGGTTTCATGAACAAATAAGTGAATGAGATTAACTTTTAGGCTAAAAGTTAACATAATAGCCTAAAATAATAGTTTCAAATAATGAATTTGCAGCCTCTGACTATAAAGAATAGGCCATTAAATATGCACTTAACTCTTTATATGTCTGATGTTGCTGGGGAGATGAGAAGGAAATGTTCTCACTAGTAGGCCTCATGGGGCTAAATGTAGGTCCCTTGTGTGAGCAAATTACTTACCCGAAGCTTCTGTGGAATAGCAATAATAGTCCCTCTCTCATCGGGTAGCTGAGGGGAGTGTATGAGCTAATGCATGAAAATCAGTTAGTGCAGTGCTTAGTACAAGGGAAATGTTCAACAGCTACTGTCTTCTTCATCTTAATCACTATTATCAGCATCCTCTAAAGATCGTAATTTGGTTCTGGGACCTGAATATTCCCAGGAGTTTGGTTTAGTCAGGGACCTCTCTGACCACGGTGAAACATGGACGATCCGACTGCTGGGGCAGGGCGACTGGTATGAACAATCACAAAAGTTGCTCATTTTCTATGCAATGTGATAAATACGACGTATTCAAAGTCCTTTTTAAAGTCTTTTCCTCTGGCTCAGGAAGCCTATTCTGGTTCTGAAAACTAGAGTGTCAAAAACCAGCCAGCCTGAAACATATAATCAGTCTAACTTTTTTTTTTTAACTTTGACACAGTCCCAGTCCAGTCTGTTTTATCACTTTAATCTAACCCTTTGGGAGATTCAGAGTCAGATAGAGTAATAAGAAGCAGGAGCAATCAGTTGTGCCAAAGACAAAAAAAGATCAAGGAAGAAACTTCAGAAAAGTGAACCTGATTAGTAAGTCTGGTGAGAGGGTCTCTGGGACTAGGAAGAGACAAAGACCAGAACAGAATGCTTCAGAAAAAAAAATTGTCAAAAATACAAAGCAGATCATGGGTATACCTGCCCAAGTGACTAAGGGGTCAAATGGGATGAAGGCTAAGTGTGACACACTGATGAGTGATGTCTCTACAATGAGCAGGGTAGACAGCTTATTTTAATGTCAAGGGCTAGTAAGTGGGGCAGATGAGGAATAATATTTTGAAAAGACAAGAGGGATTTTCTCCCCAACCCAAAAGAATTAAAGCTGTTGAAGGGATAGGGGAAGGGTGTGGGAAAGAGGAGAGGGAATAGAATTAAAGATGGAGGCACCGAATGGATTCGTGTGGAACAGATTAGTGTTCAGTTGTCTCAGAGAAAGTTAATAATGGTTATCCAATTAGTAGAAGGGGCACAGAAAGAATGGAGCTATAGTGGAAGGGGATCTCATGGAGGGCTTACAGTCCTGTACAGAAACACAATAACATGGGTGGAGGCTGATATAAAAAATGAGGTGACTGGTGGAAGGGCTTGATTCATTGGTTGAATTTTGTATCAAACCTGCTAGAGAGCATAAGGACATGGGGACAATGTCTTTTCCCACCCTGTCTGTCACTATGTCACCTGGTACTAGAATAGGTCCTGGCACTTAGTAGGAACATTGCAACTGTTTGTTGAATGACTGAATTAATAAAATTAAGATTTAAGGGACCCCAAATACTAAGATGCTGGGTAAAGAAAAGTAATGTTTAAGCCAATAACAAGAGAAATAAGGTTCAGAGGTCCCCAGAAATAGCAATTAAAGACGTAATAGAGTTGTGTAGACTCTGAAATTCTTTAGAATGCAAATGTATAAATTGGAGGAGAATGAAGAACATGAATGAAGGAAAAGGCAGGGTAAAGAGGGCCAGCCTATGACATCATTGGGAAGACAGTGTGTGGATTGCCCATCTTGGAGATGTACAGAGAGTCAGGCACAATAGCAGATAGAGGGACAATTCCATCCAGGGGATGAGGGACAGGAAGCATGAGCTTTAATATCATTGATGAGTTCACATGCAGTGTGAGAGTATCACATATATGATGTGAAAGCTTTGGTAATGGCATAGATGTTCTTAGTTACAATTAAGGAGTCTCCAGTTGAATTATTTCCACATAGAGACTATCTCAAGCATAAGAAAGTTAAGGAAACTCTCATCTCACCGAGGACTTTGCAATATTTTTTCGTTGTCTACTCTTTACAAGTGTCTAGTGGTGCTGAATAAAGCCGTCAGCCCTGGTTTATTTGGAATCATAGACAGCACACACACAGTTATTCTTTAATGCTTAGTTGTTCAGGACCAAGTCCATAAATCTGGTTTTGAAACTTCTCCTAAGAAGAGGCTTATGCCTCTAAACATCTGGTCAAACAGAAGAAAAAAAATCCAGTTAACTGTCCAGATGTTAGGCCAACACTGGGTTAAACAAATTTGGAAATATACAGGCGGTGGGATTTCTATTTTCGTTTTTAAGCCAGAAAACCATCTGAGTAATGGTGGCAACTGGATCCACTGCTGTTGGGTCCCAGTTTCTTACAAGAGGAATGAATGAATAGGGATAGTGGTGCCTTCAGCTGTCAGCTCTAGAGAGAGTAAACCCCGGGGAGCGCAGCTCCCCTCTCTTGGCCTCCTGTCCTGGGTGAGCTGCCCCTGCGGTTTGATTCAGATCACTTTTCTTGGCTCAAATATGGTACCTAAGACAGGGGTCGTTTATCAAGTGAGCATGGTACACAGGGAGCTGTAGGCAGGTTATGGAAAGAGAGGGAGGAGAGAGAGGGAGGAGAGAGCGCTGGAGAGAGAAAAAGAGAGAGAGGGAAGAGGGCGAGGAGAGGAGCCGGCTGCTCCAGGAACCCTGCTTTCCAGGCGCTGGGGATTCAAGTTAGACCGGGTGGCTGTGCGGCGCCACCAGGGAGCGGGGAGCGGCCGCGCCTCCCGACATGGCTCTTTTCATGTGGGATGCTTAAGGACTGCACGTACAGGGAGTCACCTAAAGAGGAGAGCAACTGGCATGAGGATTCCGCCAAAATGGAAGGGCTCCTGTCTCCGATGAGGACTAAGGTAAGGGGAATGAGCCGCGGGTTTTTTATTCTTCTGGAGGGACAGGAAAAAGGCAGCGGAGGTGCCTGCCGGAGCCTCTGTGAAGCGGAGGCTCACTGAGCTTTTGTCTTGTTTCAGAACTAGGGTGGCGATGTAACTGGATCTCTCAAAGAATAGGCTCGCCTCACAGACAGCGCGAGGTGCAGGGAGGGGAGCGCAGCGGGGCGGGGGAGAGCTATCGGTCAGTGTGGTCAGTGTGGACAATGCGAGTCTTAGTAAATGAGTTCTCCCCTTGGTTGATTAGACAGCCATATTTTAGCAGGATTTCTGATCACTCTTCCTTGGGGGCCGGGCAAGCGCGGGAGCTGTTCGTTGCAGGAAGTACCAATTGCTGAGGCTACATTGCTGTTTAGCGGAGGAGTAGTAACACGTTGAAAGCAGAGCATGCCCAGCTCTGGCTTGAAATCCCTCTTTCCCCCTCCTTTTCTTCAGAGCAAGAAGGCAGGGAATCCTCGTGGAAAGTAGGTTAATGCATTCTGGAAGCCAGTGTGTTTTCAGAGAACTACCAGCCTGGCAGAAAAGCATGCAGAGTACTGGACTAGCCTGACATAATTGAACTTGGACCTGAACTGTTTAGGGGGAGCTGCTGAGTCTTTGGAGGTTCAGGGAACTTGTTCTCCTCGGTGGGGCTTTTTTTTTCCCCCTTGAGAAAGGGTTGCCTCAAAGACAGGGCTTTCCATTGAGAGCTCAGGTGACAAGAGGCTATTTAATTTCTGCTAAATCCACATAGAACTCTAAATATGTGGGTCAAAAGTTCTAAATCATGCTAGCAATATTACTTTTCTTATTCAGAAAATTCTAAAACGTCTGAAAATGGGCTCTATAAGCACATGGCAGAGTTAAAGCCAACAGAGGGAGGCTCTGACTTCATCCCTGATGCTCAAATTAGTGATTCCAGCACAAATGGGCTCTTGCCATGGAATCGTTCCTTTCCTGCCAGTTTAATGAGGGGCCACAGTGTTTTAAGATAATGTCAAAACTAGTGCCTGGAGCAGGAAGATGCCTTACCCTTTGGGAGAATTCCTCATCTCCCTGTCATGCTCACTAGCCTTCTGGTCATCATTCATTAGTGAGTAGTCTCAAGTGAGAGTTTGTTACCAAAGGTTATAATCCCAGCCCCTTGCTGGCTGACTGACTGCCTTGCTGGGGAACCCCTCTGTGACCATTTGTTCTCCCTGAGCACAGAGCTGAAGTCCTGATTCTTGCAGACAGCAGACCTCACTCCAAGGTGCTGTGAAAGCAACAGCAGGTACTGTTTCATAGAGGGACCCATCCTTTATTGTCAGGATGGGGTTTGAATGCTTAGAGGGTGGTAATGTAATCTGTTCATTCCTCTCACTTATGAAATTGCTGCCTCAGGCCCTTGGTCCTGGTATTGTAAACTCTGAGGTTCCCTCAAATCAGTGGATTTGAGCCCAGAAGCTTAGGCAAGTATGGTTCTCATAGACCTGGAGGGGAGTTCCCTATGCAAATGAGCCAGCACTCAGGCACTGTGTAAATCACACTGCAGGCCCATTTAAATGGCATGTTGTAGTAGGGTGAGAGATGGATGGCAGTGGGTCAGGCTTCTCATATTTATCAGTTTAATCCACATTATAGCTTGTTCCTTACCAATCATATCATCTAATGAGACATTGAGGGTTTGGGTCCCACCAAAGTTCAAACAAGACCTCTACATAGCAAACTGACTTTCATTCAAACCCTTAAATTTTTAGGTTTCAAAGGATATGTGTGTGTGTGTGTGTGTGTGTGTGTGTGTGTGTGTGTGTGAAATTGTTTTGGTGAAATTTTAAAAAATCTCTTTATTTCTGATTCTGAAAATTGATATTTCCATATTGAAGATTCAAATTACATTTTAATTTGGTGACCTACAGTAGTATCTTGACCCAACTGTGTAAAACTTTCATTGCTGAGACTCCGCTTTAGTTTCTAAATTGCCATGTCTGTGTTATTGACATTACCCAGCGATTTTTAAAAATTGACCCAAATTCTGTTATGAGGGACAACATGTTGTCATGCTTAAACTTTGATCCACATTGTACCCTTTTAAAGTCTACTCTGGAATATTCTGCCCCTTCAGTAAGGATGTAGCTTGAGGATCATGGCATCCCGATGAGTTGGACAATACAGCCCCTGAGCACTCAGTTTTGGTGTGTTATGGTTACTTAATAACCACTGACAGTTTGAAGAAAGTGTTGAGGTAAATTGGACATCATGCAATAATTTCATTATGCCATGTAATAGACTTAATCAGTCTAAATCATGGGTGCTTAATGCATTTTTAATCTTGGGATTTGCATAATTGGCACATGAATATGCATGTGCTTAACTGGAAATGGCAAAATGGGGTGGGCAAAATGTTCACAAGTGTGAAAATTCAGGCACTTGCACAGGGGGCACCTGAGAACACATAGTCTCCTGGGTGGTGGCCACACTTGAGATACCTAGAATCAGTCAAGGCAGCAGCTGGCCTTCCTTTGTCACATTTAGTGTGTTGTCAGTGATACATGGGCTTAGCTCAGCTATGGCTTTGGCTGGATTCACTTGGGTACTCTACTTATTCTTCCTTTTATATATAATGCAACGCATAGAGTCTCCAGGCTGATGGATGTACTTCTGACTAGCCTCCTGGCAGGCCATGACACAGGCCTCAGGATTCTAACCACAACAAATGATATTTGCAAAGGCAGGGGGGAAAATGGAAGAAAGAGAGATACCAATTGAGTTGATTCTCATATGAGAGTAAACAATTTTGTGATTAATCATCTTTTCGTACTTTTAAAATGTGTTCTTTGTAAATTTGATATTTAATCCTCCAACCTTCATATGTCCCTTTAATCCTCTGTACACCTCCCCCAGTGAATGAAACTGGCAAAAACTGCCCTCCTTTTTAGCATCTTATTTTGCCTGCTTGCCAGTGCCTGCTGCAAAATTTACACCTGGCTACATCCTCGTAATATCAAGCCAAGCCTACTTGGATGCAAGTTGTGTTTTCTGGAGAAGTTATAGTATCAAAAAATGATGAAGAAGGAGGGGAAAGACGAGGAAAAGAGAGAAAAGGAGAGGACAGGAAAAGAGGGGAGGAGAGGGGAGAGAAGGGAGGAGGGAAGAAAGGGCAGGGAGAAGAGGAAAGAATCCTTGGTTGGAGAACCATTTTTTTCCCTTTCAGTTTTATTGAGATGTAATTCACATATAGCACTGTTTAAGTTTAAAATGTACAGATAGGATGACTTGATATATTTATATATAATGAAATGATTACCACAATAAGTTTAGGTAAAACCCATTATATCATATGATTACAACAAAATTTTTTTTTGGTGATGAGAACCTTTAGGATCTTTTCTCTTAAACTTTCAAATATGTATATCATACTGTAGTGTTAGCTACAGTCATCATGTAGTACATTACAGCCCCTGTATTTATTAATCTTGTAATTGGAAATTTGTATTTTTTGACCACTTTTATCCAATTCTCTCCCATCCATTGCCTCTGTTAACCACAATCTGATCTCCTTTACTATGTATTGGATTTTCTTGATATTTTTTGTATTGTTTTTAGATTCTATTTTTAAGTATGATCACACACTATTTGTCTTACTCTGTCTAACTTATTTCACTTAGCATAATGCCTTCAAGACTCCTCCATGTTATTACAAATGGCAGGATTTCCTTATTTTTTTTATTGTTGAACAGTGTTTCTTTGTGTGCATGTGTGTGTGCATAGAAACACATGCACATGTATTTTTTTCTTTATTCATTTTCTTTTTTTAAAAAATATATTTTATTGATTTTTCACAGAGAGGAAGGGAGAGGGATAGAAAGTCAGAAACATCAATGAGAGAGAGACACATCGATCAGCCGCCTCCTGCACACCCCACACTGGAGATGTGCCCGCAAGCAAGGTACATGCCCCTGACCGGAATCGAACCTGGGACCCTTCAGTCCGCAGGCCGACGCTCTATCCACTGAGCCAAACCGGTCTCGGCTATTCATTTTCTTTATTCAGTTGTCAATGGATGCTTAGATTGTTTCAATGTCTTATTTATTACAAATAATGTTGCAGTGAATATAGGGGTGCCAATAGTTCTTCAACATAGTGATTTCATTTCCTTGGGGTTTATATCCAGAAGTGCAATTGCTAGATCATTTGATAGTTCTATTTTTAATTTTTTGGGGGGATTGGAGGCCTGCCTTTTATATACAAACAAAAATACTGATGTCTTTAATTAAATGCTTGCACAGTAAATGGTGAGAGGATATAATTAACCTGGAGAATGGATGTTAACTAGATTTATTATAGAGATAATTTATCAACATATACAAATACTAGTGATTCAGTGCACAGATTTATATACATTGAATGGAAATTAATTAGAAAAATATTTTAATACTGCTATTCACCCTTTCTCTAAAATAGAAGTGTCAGAGATAAAAGAAAATTAGTAAAATGTATATGAAAATAATATATAAATTGATTATTAAATAAACAATAACAACATGATACAACAACAACAAAGACATGATATAAAAATAACACACATGAGCAATTGGCTCCAGCAAGAGCTTTATATGTATTGTGCATGCATGAGTCAATGTTTATTTTTAAGTTGCCAGTGCAAGTCATATGTACTGGCTGATTGGTAAGTTGGATGGACATATGATCAATCACTTAGGCTTTTATATATATAGATTGAGTCATCATGTTGTACACCTGAAACTAATATAATGTGATATGTCAGAAAATTAACCTCTTTATAAAGGATGGAATATTAATTTTTAAAAGTTTAATTTGACATTTCAGTGACTATTCTGTGTGCTAACTAGGGTTTTTAGAACACTGTGATATTGATGCTTTCGATATCTTCTCCCCTTCACAATTAGCTAATTCCCCAGAGAAGGTGCTTTTTATCTGTCTGAATGTCTCTTATTTCTGCCACAAAGGCACTGTGTCATTTACTGCACTACATTTACTTTTTAAAAGGAATGACTTCTGATTTGTGGCACAAAGTAGTTTTCTAAAGGAAGTCTTCTGAAAGAATCAGACTATTTATAAAAGAAACACTTACTGGGAAATGGAAGCTGAGCTTATAAAGAATGAGCAATTGAAATTAACACAAGAATTGTGTCCTGCAAGTCCTGCCCTTGTGTACCCAGGGTAAGTGCCACACATAATTGCAGTTAGTTCAAGAATTGTCCATATCATCCACTCTATAATTTTGGAAGCACATTAGATATAGATGTAAGTTGTGAAAATTCTAAAACTATAGACACTATAGATAGTAAAAGAACTAATCAAAGGAGCATGGTCAAAGGCTCTCTGGTTCTTCAGACCAAGTATCATACAGTATATGAAACCCTTAAAGCCACATAGAATTCTACTAAACCTCCTTGGAACCTTGCCAGGTCTCCATAGAGAACAGTGCCTGAAACGATCCATTGTGTTCCACACACTTGATACATGGATTCTGATTAAATATTGGAATTTCCCTTTAAAGAACTCTGTGAACTAGGCAGCAATAAGGACTGAAGGGTGGTGTAGACTGAGTAAAGTAAGACTAAAGGGGTGCTTGACAATTACTTTCCAACACATTAAATATAGACAACATTATTCACCAACTAATGACAGACTAACTTAATGGAGGCTTAAATAAGAGGAAACCTGCTGGAGTTGAAGCATGACAAGTTTAGATTAAATCCAAAGCAGTCTTTCTTGACATTAAAATGTTTTCTTGAGCAAGGCTGAAACAATTTCTAGTCTGGAAGCCTCTGAGACAGGTACAAAGAATCTTACCTGAGAAGCCAGAAAGAGCCTATAAGACACCCCATGTTTTTATGATGCTGGGCATTTTTCTTATAAAGCCAATAAAACTAGAAATAGACTTGTTTATGAGGGATGCATCAAATTCCTTTACAAAGAGCTACTGTACTATAATGTTTTTATTAAACCACTGAACTCAGTTGGGTGTGAACAGAATACAACTTTATTCTTTTTAAAATGACCACTTTCAGGGCATCTGTGAATAATGGAAAAAAGTTGGGGACTCTCAGGCAATTTATTTAGTTAGTGAAAAGGAGAGGTATGAAGCACCATAGCCTATCCTAATCAGCTTACTGGTTTCAAACTCTAGCTCCTCCATTCCCTAGGGGTAATTTTTTTGAACTTCCGTTTCCTCATCTGTAAGATGCATAAATTGGTAGCCTGTATCTAATGGGAAATGGAAGCTGAGCTTATAAAGAATGAGCAATTGAAATTAACACAAGAATTATGAGAAATAAACAGTTAATGTCTGTAAGGTCTTGGCACACCATAATAAATGTTAGCTGTATATTTGTTCATACATTCATTCATCTGTATATTTGTTCATACATTCATATGAGTATGTATGAACAAATATACAGATGAATATTGCAAAAATTCAAGTCATGACACAATTGTGGAATGAATTGTCACCCTCATGAATGCAGTAGGAAAGACGGGACCTAGCTTCAGGATGATGCTCTTAGCTCAGACACAGAGCAGTAACTCCCACCTGCAAGAGCCCTATGAAGTTGGGTCCTTGCCTATCAAGAGCTCAGAGTGAAGCAGATGCCTTTGTAGCATAAATCAGCTTTCATCACAATAAAGACTTTCGCAACCAATAATTATGATAGGTTGATAGTTTATCAGAAAAGACTGTGGATTCAAGCTTAAGCCAAAATTTTCCTCTCTAGGACCTCAAGAAAATCATGTTTCTGTGCTTGGCCCTGGGTTTTATCACCTCTTAACAGACCCCTTAATAAAAAACAATTTTCCTTTCTTTTGTGCTTCAGATCTTGAAAATTTGAACATATATACTTTCATGTGATCTTCACTACAGTAGTTACAACCCCAAAATCAGCCAGTTACAAAACAAGGCCCTCCCACCAAAGACTGGTCATTACCATTAACCAGTATAGCACTGCTTGGGACCTGCACGAAAAAGTCCATTTTTGTATCTGGACCTCCAGGCTCACCTTGACCACACCCTTACTCACTGACTCTGCCTGGTGCTTCTTCTTTCTCCTGCCCTGGCTGCTCTCAGGCTTCAGCTGAATAGTTCAGTCACCAGAGGTGTGTTTAACAGCTCTTGGGCCTCTCTTTAGACATGCTGATTAAGTAAGTCTGAGATAAGGTCCAAAGAGCTGCATTTTGTGGAAATGCAGGAGGACTCTGATTTGAACACATCATCTACCTACCCAGTTGCCTCAGGGAAGGCTTTGCAACTCTCTGAACATGCCAGATCTTTGAAGTGCCCAGCCCTGACCACCCTGCCTTCACCTCCCTACACTGTCTATCCCTTGTAACCTATCCCCTTGGAAAATCTTTGATGCTTAAGTTTGGGGTGAATCTATAGCATGCTCTGCTTACCTCATCTCCAGCCTTTCTCCCATCCAGTAACATATATACTTGCTCCTTTTGTAATGGTTGGCCAGAAACTTCTAGAAAGCAAGCTTCACCGTGTGTTATTCACCCTGTTTCTGGCAGAATTTTTAGGTACAGATAGCAGGTAGGTCATTTCTGTTTTTCTCTTCCTAGCTTGTTTTTGGTTAGTAATAGCTAACATTGCCAATGTTTTAATAGTTTCCAGGCTTAGAAGACTGTAGAATGGAGAAAGCACAACTGAGGGTTGATGGTGACTTCTACTCAGGGTTATTGTTATTCCTGACATACAGAAAAAATAAAGTCAGAACTTTCTATTCCAAAATGTCTTAATGACTCTGCTTTTGAAAAGGTAAATGACTCTTTTCCAAATGAAATCAAGCTGTGCTTACTCTAGGAAAATGGGAAAACATGCTAACAATTTTCTTTTACTGCCAGTGTATCTCAATGGGTAGCATAAACTAGCTAAAAAAATAGTGAAACAACTTAATTCTTCTATGCATTAATATAAAACAATGTTAATATTTTGAAGTAACTGTTGATTAATGATAATATGTTAATACAACTTAGCAATATGTAAATATTATAACTACAATATATTATTTAAATATATTATGTCAATATACTAGTATATATTTCAGCAGATATTTATTAATATATTGATATAACATGTTAATATATTATTGATACAATATTGGTATTGGTTACAAATATAATGTGGCATATTAATAACATATGTTGATATATTAATTATAAATGTTAATACATAATATAGTTAAATGTTGTGATCCAAAAAGCATAGTATGCAAATTATCCCCTCTACTGGAGTTCTGGGAGTTCGACCAAGGGGCAGGCCATCCAGGGGAAGGGACCTGCAGCTGGTAGGAACCCTACCAGTGCATGAATTTCATGATTGAGTTTCATAAATAGAGAAAGCAAGGCTTGAACCCGAAGCTACCTGGTCTCAAAGCCCATCCTCTTTCTATCATCCTCCTGTTCCATGTGACTAACTTAGAAATGAAGAAATTGGAGGAAAAGAGTCTGAATTCGCCATTGCTTCATTGTACACTGGAAGTAATGGGAGTGTTAAGTAGTTAGCTAATTCTAATGTGCCAGTTCACTTCATTTGACCCACATGAATCCCAAGACAGCTTGATTCCTGAGAAAACCTTATTTGACTTCAGAATTGTCTGGGGCACAGGATTCTGGGTTCCTTGCCTGCTGCCTGAGAGGAAGCACAGGGACACTCCTTCTCATTCTCCCCAGACAGAACAGCCCCTTACTTCCAGACAGTGATGCCTTGGCACTTGAAGACTTGCCCTGGGCAAATGCAGGATGTAAGGCTTGCTCCACACCCCAGAAGGTGATGAAAGAGCCACCAACATACTGCAAATGCCAGCCTGCTAACTGCTGGGCTTTCAAAGCTATGGTTGGTTTACAGCCCTTTTCCATTGTGAGCCAAATAATCCTATTTGCCCAGCAGAGTTTATGAAGACTCTGTGGAAGCTGTCTGGATGGCCCTGGTAAATGAGAAAATACATGGGCCACTGGCTTCATTAAATGGGATAACAGGGCCCTGGGTGCCTCTCCTAGGGCCTGGTGGGCCAGGTTGCACCTGCAGGCAGAGCTAGTCAATTTGTTAAAAGAAAAAGAAGAAACACCAGGCCATGCCTCATGTCATATAATTAAACTGGGCCGAAACTGGTTTGGCTCAGTGGATAGAGCGTTGGCCTGTGGACTGATTCCACAGGTTCGATTCCAGTCAAGGGCATGTATCCTGGTTGCGGGCACATCCCCAGCGGGGAGTGTGCAGGAGGCGGCTGATCAATGTCTCTCTCTCATCGATGTTAATAACTCTCTATCCCTCTCCCTTCCTCTCTTTAAAAAATCAATAAAAATATATTTAAAAAAATAAAAATAAATAAACCGGAATATGAGGGTGGCAGGTAAAATGTAACATGACTGAGGGAAGGTAAGTGACATGAAGATTTCTGATATATAAAAAATAGGGGGATTGATTTATTGGTGGTAAGTCCTATTCATTTTCCCTGTCAGATCTATTCATTACATCTCAAACAGGCAGAGAGGAGAACTCTTAGCAGTAAAGCTGTTGAGAAGGAAAAAAGTAATTTTGCAGTTCTTCTATCTCATTTACTTATTCTTCCAAAAAGGATTTATTAAGTGCTCATATCCAGTGTCAGGCAATAAACACATTTCCTCTGTCAAGGTTGTACAAACAAAAGGGAAAGTGTTAAAGGTCCACAAACAAGACAAAGCAACCCATCACTCTCCCTTGGAAAAAATGGGAGATAAAAGCTAGAAGCAGGATACAATCAGTTTTCCAAGAGGCCACTTTTCACTAATAGTGCTGCTTTTAATACAAGTGGATGATAGCAATTGGGCAAATTAACTCTGCATTGATATTCAGAGGGAATTACTACATTAATGGCAATAACTTAGTGTCTTCAAAGGGATAAAAATGCCTGAAGGAGGATCCTATTTAGTCTTGTAAAGTTTCCTTTATCTTACACAAAGATCATGAACTCAAACATCTTTTCTAAATGGGGGAACTGAAATGTAGTCATTTCTCCTAAGACTTCCAGGTAAAATACTATATTTGACACCAGGGAATGAAGCTTGGAAAACACAGTGAAGGGTATCATGCAATTTGATAAAAACCAAGATCCTTACTTAAACAATGAGCTGTAAGAACTAGAATAACCCCAAGCACATAAATGGGCTTTCTATCATTATTTAGTCACTACAGATTTTTGGCAGGAAATTCACATTTACCCTATGTATGTGTAGTTGTCATTCACTTTAAAAATTGATGTTTCTAGAGGTGATTCCAATGTCAGTGTATGTGGTAGAAACAGAGCAGGGTTTAGATGTTACTTTACAGACTATAAAGCAACCTTTCATTTATTTCATGGACTCAGTAAATCATGGATCATTTTGGGCATGACTATCATGAGTAGATTGAAGATTTTAATATTTTCACTGAGTTACTTTGTTTCGAATTTCAGGATAAATACAACAGTGAAGCATAATATGTGCCTAGGATATATCATAATATATACCCAGGAATGAAAAATATTTAAGTTATTGATCTCAGTGCAGGCCAATAGAAATATAATTCCAGCCACAATGAGAGCCACATGTATCATTTTAAATTTTCTAGTAGCCATATTAAAAAAAGACACAATATAAGTCATTTTAACAATTATTTTATTTAGCTAAATATATCCAATGTATTATCATTTCCCTATGTAATCACTACAAGAATTATGAATGAGATATGTTGCATTCTTTTTCATATTGTCTTCAAAACCCAGTATGCATTTTATGCTTCAAGCACATCTCAATCCAAACTGGCCACATTTCAAGGGCTCAATAGATGCACGTGGTTAGTGTCAACTGTGCTAGAATGAGGCAGCTCTAACTGATTTACTGGTACAACTAAAGAAGTTATAAAGCTGATATTTGTCTAATATTGGTAAATGGCAATTGCTGTTCAAATAGCTTATTTTGACAATGTAGTCTCTCCCCATTACTAGTTCTGTAGTTGTGATTGGCACAGTGCAGGACTTCCTGCACAAGCATAGTTGCTGGGATGAATGCCCAGAATGCTTTGGTCTCTGTAGTGAAAGCTGATGGTTGCACACAAAGAATGAATGAGCTCAGTGCTCCAATTGTGAAGAGGGGGCAGAGTGGCAGGTCAGAGGAGACATGTGAGCACAGGGGAACATAATGGTTCTAAAGGATTCACGTGGTTATTTTTCACATTTTCCTCCCAGTCAATATAACATTAATCTTGAGTTTCCCTTTTTTTGCTATTTCAAGTATTGTTTACTGCATTCCTGTAGGAACTTTCTTTAGCTAGTTGCTGCAGATACCAAAGCACTCATTCCATGCAGAGGCACTGTTAGCCAAGGGGGGCATTTCCTCTACTCGCCACAAATAGCAGGTCTAAGTTCTTGTCCACATTAACCACTTTTATGTGAGGCCCCCAGAGTCTCTACCTTTGAACCACACCTCTCTCTCAAGTTTCATAACTACACTCTAAAGCTGTTGTTTGTTTTTGTGGTAAGCTTTAAAAACTAATACCTGGATATTCCAGATATTTTTACCATAATATAAGCATGAACTCATTGTTTGCTCCTCAAGCTACTCCTCTCTGCGTGTCCCCTATCTCATCTAGTGCCAGCCTCCTCCATCCAGGCTCAAGCCAAAGCCCTGGATCTTCACACACCTCTCTTTGGCCGTTTCTCTTCATAGTCCACCAGTTTTCACATCCTATGATTTCATCTCTTCTATATATCTTAGATCTGTTCCCTCCTCTTCATCCACATGGTTACAGTTCTAGTGCAAGTGGCCATCTTTTGATTGAATTCTTGCCATAGTCTTCCAACTAGGTTTCTGATTTCCACAACTCCCTCCCTCTAACCCATTAAAAAATTACAGATAGAACCACTGTTTTTAAACACAAATCTGATCATGTCATTTTCATCATAAAATTCTGCCTACTATGACATTCAGGCTCTTCATAATTAGATCCTTGCCTACTTCTTCAAGTCTCTGCTGCTGCCACTGCTTTCTGGGATGTTATGCTCATTGCTGATGCTTCACAAAAATCCTTGGTTTCCCTAGCCCCAGTGCCTTTGTACATGCTGACTCTCATGTCCAGATTCTGTTCTTCTCTTGCTTTCCTGAAGAGGGTGTAGTTCTCCCAAGTGTCACTTCTTCCATGAATCCTTCCATGGCTTGAGGGCAAACATGAGGTCACCTTTTCCCCTGTCTCCACAACTTTGCCAATTAACCCCTACCTTGTACACTCATCACACCTGCTACATAAGTGTGCAACAGTTAGTTGGTGAAAAAGGTAAAACTGTCATTTAAGGATTAAGGTCTCAGAATTGTCCCCCATGGCTTGCAAGTTTGCCTAGATGCAGAATTAATATTTCATTCATTAAATATCTGCCTCATGGCATGTGCATGTCATACCATAAAAAGGCTAATGTTCACCCACAGATGTGTGGATTCCAGATGCATAAGACCCAGTAGTCTTCAACTTAACCAGCAACAGGAATTGTGTCAGTGCCGGTGTTGGCTGGGCTCCAGGATGGTGGGAACAATGAAGCCACCTACTAACTTCCAGCCAGTGTTATTAGTGTATGAGTTAGGTGTTTTCATCCTTATTCTAAAGCTGAGGAGTCAGAGAATCAAAAAATCCAAGTAACTTTCCCAAGATCTCACAGTCATTAAAGGGATGGAGTGAGGATCTACATCCTCATTTGGCCACAAATCCCACACTTGTTCCACTGTACTAAATGCCTCCCAAATTTGTCTTGTGGTTGGTTGTATTCTGAGTGTGATTTATAGATGACAAAGTTCCTCAGGAAAAAGAATGAAGGGTGAGCCAGACTATAGTAGGTCCTATGCTCCATGTGGGCACAAGGGTAGACAAGAGGCTCTCTCAAAGACTCTCCATGAGATCTCCAGATCCCACGACATTGGAGATCTGATGTGTGGGGCCTCCTCTGAGGTGCTTTACAACTTGTTTTAGATTCAGGTTAAACTTTTGCTGCAGCTTTTCGTCCTGAACCTCAAAGATCTCAAGGAGTGGCAAGTTTTGTCAGTGAAAATATATGTTCCTTTGTGTTGCTCCCACGGGCTTTTCATCTATCAAATAAATGTACCACCACCAACAATAAAACCAACTACTTTCACATGATTGTATTTGCTTTAAGGAAACACTTATCCAGATTGTTATACATTTCTTTGCTTCACAGACTATTTTCAGGTAGAGAGTCTTAGTAAAATAACAAGTGGGTGAATAAGCCTCTCTGATGGAGAAACCCAATGAGATCATGAAGCCAGGCATGTGCTTGGCTTTACGAGCTATGTTCCAGAGTCTATGGAAGCTTCAAAGTTTTCCATTAAAGAGTTTTCTAAGCAGAGTTGAGTTTTATGTAAGGTGACTGGCTTGCTAAAATGTTTTATGTAGCATGACTTATTTGGGATACATAAAAACACATCAAGAGTATAGACCTGTGAATGTATCACCTGACTTAAGAACTACACCATTGCTGAATGAGCCCCTGGTACCTTCCCCAATAACACCCTTCTCAAAGGGAATGCCTATCCTGAACTTGGTATTTATAATGGCACACTTTTATTTATATTTATATTACAAATGTTTGTAGAAAAAATAAATAATATTCTATGTGTATTTTGGTGCTTTCCAGAAATGGTACTAATGTGTATATATTCTAAGGGTATGAATTTTCTGCAACTTCTCCTGGTCACTAAACAGTTTATGTGTGTGAGTCACCAACATGAATGTGTTTAATTGTAGTTCATTCATTTTCCCTCCTGAAGGCATTGCTTGAGCACAACAGTACATCAATGTATTGCCAGTCATATATGCCTCCTCTTGTGGGTGGAGAGTTCTCTCTCTATTTTTAGTTATTACAAACAATATTGCTATATCCATTCTTAAATATGTCTCCTTGAGTTCATAGGCAAAGGTTTCCCCAGTGTCTACACTTGGGAGGGGAATTGCTGGGCTGGGAGGTATGGACATCCTAACATTTACTAAATTGCTTTCCAAAGACATTGACTATTAAAACATGTTTGTTTCGCTATAGAACACCTCTGTCAACACTGTGTTGTGTGGTATATGTATCTGTGCATAATTAAGAATAATGCCAAAAAAGGAATGATGTAAATATTCATGTCTACATATAGAAATTATTATACTTGCAAACATTCTGAAAACAAAGATAAGAGAGATATTTGATTAACTTCCTCCAAAACGTCCATCTACTATTATTTTATTCTAACATGTTCTTTCAATATCACATCCCAAATCTCAGTGCCCCACTCTAGTGTGAACTTTTTATATGTATGGTGTTAATGTATGTAACCAATTAATGTGTTAATTAATGATTAATTAATGTATTGATAATCAATATGGCCTGATTAGGGTTTACTTGATTTTATTTTATTTTCACAAAATTCATAAAATGGTAAGGAAAATACTGGACTCTGTTACTAAAACCAAACTCACATTATTTCATGCTGTCCAAGGAAGAAGGATCTCCAGATGGAATGGGACAGTAGTTGGTTCTTCATCTGACCCTTTGAGTTTCCTTTTTTTTTTTAACCACCGCTCGGCTGGCCTCCAGGGTACGATTACTAGTACTGTTTCTCAGGGGGCCTCTATAAGAATTTTTTATATGATATTTCAATACAATCATCTTCAAAACACAAAGAGTAGGAAGGGATTGTGCACTAACTGATGACCACCTCATAGCCAAGCACTGGCCCACAATCGCAGTCACCATATTTCTTTCAGGCTAATGAAGAAAGAGTAGAGATATACTTAGTACTAAGTTATGTGGTTTTGCCAAAAGTAGGTCAAGGGCCTCACCCTGTATTATTAAGGTTGTACAGAGGTTTGACCTGTAAGAAAATGATAGTAGAATTCGCTCTTCACCCAGCACACGGCAATATAGGCACGCCAAGCTCATAACAACCCAGCACATAGAGTCAGAAATGGATTCATGCTAAAAGCAGCAATTTAGTTTAAAGTGGGGGTGAGGAGAGAGTCATCACCTGGTTAAATCAAGATGTTAATTTGAACTTTATTTATATATGATTTTACAAAATTGACTTTATAGTTTTGTAAGAACGCTAAGCATAAAAAGATTCGTTTTTTACTAGTTTGTTTGCAAATACTTAAGTAACAAAAATTACAACAAAAATAAATTATGTCAGCTCTAGACATTTGGCAGAAAGGCGTCCCATTTCCAAAGTGGATCAGATCTCTCAGTGCTGCTAAGACCCAGGGAGAACATCTCTATGTCAATTTTAAAATGTCAATAATCACAAAAGGGAGAGAGGCAGATTTGCAATGGTAATCTCTCTCAGAAGGGCTTACTCTCAGCTTAAGGTCCTAGTGGAGTCTACTGTTTGCCTCTTTCTGTCGGTGAGGCCCTCATTCTTCATCACCCTGCAGTTCCTCAAAAGCTATATGTTGGAGCTTGAAATCAGGGGAGAAAGACCCTCCCTGCCCAACCTATCATTTCCTGTTTCAGTGAGGTTCTAGTCATGTATTTCAAACATACATCATTTAAGACAGGGAATTGGTTACTAGAATGCTGGAAGAGCTAAGAAGTGAAGCAGTGGAAGGTGAAGTGACAGCAGGAAACCATTACCCCATAAGGTTGTAGGGACACAGGGAAGAGGTGATGTTATCAGAACACACCAGGCCAAGTCATGTGTCAGGAATTGGAATAACCAAGAACTGCAGCTAAGAGCTAGGTTCATGGAGGACAGGGCAGCCAGAAGGGGAGGCAGCACTACAGGAAGCAGAGAAAAAGGTGTCTCCCTTTAATCTTCCCTCACTACTTCTCATGAACAAAAGTGACAGAAAGTGACCCCAAGGCTGTTCCCTGTGACACACTACAGGGGAGGAGGAGGAAACAGACACATGAAGGCTTCCTCAAGATTTCTGTGTTTTTGCTCAGGACCCTCTACTTCTCTCAGGTAATTGACACTGGGGGCAACCTTTCTTGGAAGGCAAATAGGATTTCTATTTGTACCAGGTTCCATTGGTTACTGTGGAGCCCCATGTTGAAGTTTTTGTGACTCTGTGTTTGACTGATTAATAACATCTGTTATGAGTGCAAAAGGTGAATAGTGGCACTCATAGTTGGTATATATCATCTCTATCTTCTTTTTTCAGAAAAACCTTTCAATAAACAATATAAAAACTAGCATTTCTATATAGCAGATATGAATCTTAGTCTATACACAAATTCAGGTGTGTATGAATTCTTTATTTGCTTAAATTGAATTAATTTGAATGTAAGTCTTTATCCCTCTGGATGGCTGGGATTTCAAGCTCATTACTCTTCTCATATGGTGCATGAAAAATGGGGAAAGACCTCTTCACTCCAGCCCATTTTGGGCATCCCTGCCCAATCACTTTCAAGGCTCAATGAGGGAAACTTGGGTAAATATCTGCTTTTCTGACTTGTGTGGGGCCCACGAATCTTTGCCTGGAGCCCTACTGCTCAGGGCCAGCATTCCAAGAAGCCCTTTGCTACCATCTTCCCCTTAGAATCTAAGGTTAACATAGTGTCTCCTTCCTAAGCTTTGCAAGAGATGGGGGTTAAAGATCCCTAATGTTCATTTACTGTGGATCCTGACCCCCACCCCTTCACAGGCAGGGGAGCCTCTCTTCTCTTCATTCCAAAATGCAGGTACCCAAAAAGGAGGTCCAAAGGGATGATATGTCCTTAAGTGTCCCCTCGGTTTGTGCAACCAAGATGCCAGCCAATTATGTTTATTTAAATTTCATGAACTGAGTTACTATCTTTAGAGTTTTCTAATGGAAGTATCCTGGTTTGGCTACATATTTATTTTCTGGCAAATTATTATATATGTAGAGACAGTATAAATACATTACATAGCCTTCCCTTCATGCTGCCCAAAGGCCCATCCCCTCTCTCTTCCCTCACTGGGAATCCAAACAACATCTTTTCAAAAAACTTGGTTTTAGGAAACTAGAGCTGAGGTAGAAAGTACCCTGCAGCAACTTCTGGCTTTGGCTGGGGTGAAAACTTTGCTTAAGTGAAGGACACAGGAGCCGGCAGCCTTCCTAAAACAAAGGAGAGAAAAACATAAGGACAGAAATTAATTTAAAATCTCCAAAAATTAACCTACAGCATTTTCAAGAAATTCACCCTGTGAGTGGGAGGGAGAAAGAGCTACAGGAAGGGTGGGCTGTCCTCACTGAAGAAGGTTCTGTCCCTTCAACCAGGCATGCATTCTCCTGCAGTGGAAAGAACTACTTTAGTCACAGGGGGAGCCTAGAAAATACCCACCAGAACTACCTCATGGAGTTTCAAACTGTGAAGTCAAGGAATTTCAATAACTTCAGTCTCAGCTTCTGAGCAGCATGTATAATCTCTAGGCAATTGAGAAATCCAATACTTAGGGTATTAAGTGCAATTCTAAACTAATATTTCTCCAGAAAAAGCCCATCTTCTGCAATTACTTTGTCTTTCCATGAATGAGTATGAAATCGGTGGAATAATTTGTGGAGTAATTTTTAAAAGTGCTGATGTATTCTCAACTGTGTCACCAGTTAAAGCTAATTGGGAGTGGAGATGGGAAGGAAATTAAAATGTGTAGTTTGGGGTTCCTGGCTGTGAGTGTATGTCCTAGGAAACCACATATGATGGAGAGGGGTAGACTCTCTGAAATGGGGGAGGAGAAGTGAGAAATATGAAGGCAAATATGCACCAGGAAATAAAAGAGTATCATTGGCTGAGCCTCAGTTAGTAAAGAAAATACTCTATTCTTAGTGGAATCTTTTGAAATTGCTGATGAGGTCAAGGGAGGGTAGAGTGGGAGAAATAAAAATGAATACATTGGCTAGACAAAATACAATGTAGTCTCACTAATAAGCAAAATATTAAACAATGTGCAAATGAATAGTTTCTACTTCAGCTTTGTAATATAAATGAAAATAACAATCTAATTATCATCTGAGAATGAAGCTGATACCACTTATCTCTCTACCACAAGTCACAGGTGTTAGTTTGTTTTTACTAGTGGGGGCCATGTATTAAATGTGTGAAATGCCCCTGCTACTTCTTTTTTTTTATATATTTTGTTGATTTTTTACAGAGAGGAAGGGAGAGGGATAGAGAGTTAGAAACATCGATAAGAGAGAGACATCGATCAGCTGCCTCTTGCACGTCCCCTACTGGGGATATGCCCGCAACCCAGGTACATGCCCCTGACCAGAATTGAACCCGGGACCTTTCAGTCCGCAGGCCGATGCTCTATCCACTGAGCCAAACCGGTTTGGGCCCTGGTACTTCTTTTTATAATCAACAGTACAGACGTATATCTCATAGACTCCAGGATTGTAAGTAGGGCATATTCATTCTTCAAAAGCGTGGGAGGCTGTGTCCTCTCTAACACTTTCTCAGTAACACTGTGCCAATAGCATAGTACACATTAGTATGGGGTGTATCTTTTCAGGCAGGGGTGGGGAACCTTTTTTCCGCCAAGGGCCATTTGAATATTTATGACATTATTCACGCACCATACAAAATTATCAACTTAAAAATTAGCCTGCTCTATTTGGTCAAACATTTAATTAACTCACCCCTAATGCCTGGGCAAGGCCAGACCAAAGGATTTCATGGGCCTTATGGTCCATGGGCTGGACTTTCCCCACACCTGTCTTAAGAGAATGATTACAGATAACAGCCCACACTTTTGAGAGGGGTTCTAAGAACTTACTGACATTAAGTTACTGAAATACCTTAAGGTAAGAATTATTTAGATCATCCACTCTTTTACAGTTAAGGAAACTGAGGCACAGAAACATGAACTAACTGTCCCAACGTCACATAGTAAGTGAAGGAACCAAAATTTGAACCCAGGCAGAGTAATCCAGAGCCCACAGACTTAGCAATGCAGCATCTCTAGTCTGGACTTGTGGTTTGGCACCAGCATCTAGAGCCAAGTGACTCGCCTTACGAATATAATGGAACCCTATTGGGGTTGACTCTGGACCATCTCATCCACTGCCTGTCCTTTAGACTCTCACTTGCTTTGGCACTCACATTGTTCTTCATCTGCAGGTTGGCAGCTTGGAAAGGAACAGTTGTATCTTTTCCAAAAGGTAGATCCTAGGGCTCCTAGGTCCTACAAAATCCAGAGCATCTTTTAGTGAACTGATCTATATGGAATTTTTGTTTATTTATTTATAATTTATACCTTTTGTCCAAAAAGGAGCCGAAGCATATGTACATGACTAAATAAAAATAGAAAAGTACAAATCTGGAAAGGAAATGAAGCAAATGCATGCTTATAGTTACTACAATTAAGCATTACACTTAGTTATTTCCTGTTATTTGCCTCAAATGATCACATGCAGAAGTTCAAATTTATTTTTAACTCACCTATAGACTCATTTGCATTGGGAACCTACCATGTGCCAAGCAAGTGCCCAGTGCTCTAGTTGAGATAAGATATTTAAGACATGGCTACAGGCTGACATTTAGCCCCAGAGAAAGGGTGGCTCATATGAGAACTAGATTATAGATGACATAATGCCTTATTATACATAAACTAGATGCCTGGTGCACAAATTCGTGCATGGGTGAAGGTCCCTCAGAGTAGCCTGTGGAGATGGGGCCCCAGCTTGCACCCCAAGCTTTGCAGCCCCACAACCCCACCTGGCACCTCGCTTTGGCCGATGTCGCCCCCTCACCTGTTCCACCATCCCGCCTGTGGTGCAATCAATCTGGGCTGGGGTCCCTTCCCCCCCACTGCCACTGCTGGTTGCTCTCTGCAGGGCAATCAGACCCCTGCTAGCACCCGCCTTGGCCTGACACCACCTGCCTACTTGCTCCATCATCCCGCTGTGGTCCTGCTCTTGTTGGGGGGAAGGCATTGGGGCCAGAAGCACCTCCACTACTGCCAGCTGCTAGCGCTACATCACCCACTAATGCCCACCATGTTCTGCACTGCCCCCTGGTGGTCAGATCACATCATAGAGAGTGGTCAAACTCTGTCTCCCAGTTGAACTCCTGGTTGAATGATCCTCTAAGGGGACAATTTGCATATTAGACTTTTATTATATAGGATGTTCAAACTAAGGGCCCTGAGAGGTTAACACAAATCAGGTATAGAAGAACCAAAACCTAGAGTTCCAGGATTCTAACTGATACTTCATTATATATGGATAATGGCTATTATAGGAATCAACAGCTAGAAGATGAATAGAGAGCTGATCACCCTGCCCTTGAACCTAGGGGACTAGCACTTAAGAGTAGGACTCAGAACTGGACAAAAAATATGAGACACCAAGTCTCTCAATGATTTATAACTAACACTCAATTTTACATTCATGAGCATTATTTAATTTTATATATTATCTTTCAATATAGAGAATAGAAGGATGGGTTTATCTGGGTAAAGAGTGATTCTTCCAAAGCAACTCAATTAGGATTAGAACTCTAGCTTCCTGGGGCTTTCTTGCTTACTTAGTAGTTCTACTTCATGGTTGTTACCACCCTGTGTTCTGTTTACCCTTCTTTTACTGGTCCTTGTATGCATGTGTTTGCTCTATCTTTCTGTTTCAATGTAAACTTATGTCTGTTCATGTCAATACTATTCTTCGTCACCCAAGGAATGAACCTTGAAGCAACTTCAGATTCTTTTCCCTTCTCTGCCATCAAAATCTGTCCATCCCCAGTGGTTTCTCCAGGCCGCAGTAAAATGAAGGAGCAACAGTACATGGTTTCGAAAGATTTTTCAGTTTTCTTGAAGAGTTTGTCTTGCCAAAGAAAATTATAGTGAAGGCAGTAAAAACAGATTTTAATCAGGAACTATGGCAAAAGGAGAAAAGAGACCCAGGGAAAATTAAACTGAGCTTCATTCTAAATCCAGCCTAGTGAAGATGGGATTTATAGCCAGGGTGAGGTCAGTGGATGGAAATTACTAAGAGGAGATATCATAGGTAAAGAGGGGGTTCTGGCTAAAACATGTGGGCAGGATTCTTTCTTAAGGCCAGCAGGGGTAATTAGATATCATCTCAGGGGTGGTGAGAGATGAGGAATTTGCTTAGCTCTTGCAAGTGATTAGATATTGAGGGTGGGGACCCTGGCTACACCAACTTGCCAAGCTTCTTTCTATAATTGGATAGTGAAAGACAGAAGGATACAAGGAAGGACACTGAATGTCTAGCTTAGAGGACCCTGACAAAAGTTTAGTCAAAGATGAAGTCTGTGTCAGTTTCCATGTCTTTATCCTAATCCAGAAATTTCCTCCTCCAAGTTCTCTATTGACCCATATTCTATTCTGCAGCTTCGTCATCCCCTTCACAATTCTTCACTACCTAGTCCTGAACCACACTCTATGCGGAATAGTCTAGGTTTTTCTCATCCAGAGCTACTCTGCATTTTACCCAAGGCTTGGGGAATAGTCCCCTCAGGCTCATGGATGGCCAAACAGCATCCTAGCATATCTTTTTATTTTTTATTGATTTCAGAGAGGAAGGGAGAGGGAAAGATAGAAACATAAATGATGAGAGACAATCATTGATCAGTTGCCTCCTGCATGTCCCTTACTGGGGATCAAACCTGCAACCGGGCATGAGCCCTTGACCAGAATCAAACCTAGGACACTTCAGTCCGCAAGCTGATGCTCTATGCACTGAGCCAAACCAGCTAGGGCCATAAACCTTTTTGAGTGACAGAAATTATGCTGAGACAATTACCAAACACATGATAATACTGCTGACAGCTGATAGAAAAGAGCTGCAAAGACACATTCATTGCCAGTGGTGTGGATTAGAGCAGAAACCCATCAGGTTATTGTACTTTTCGATTTGTAGAATGTAAATTGTGTGTGATGCAGAGCAAGGAGAATTATTTGTACTGTTTGAAAGAGTCATCTGAGCACATTATAAACTTTTAAAAGGAGAAAGGAAAATAAGAAAGAGTTCTTTGAGTTATCAGAATCTTCTTTCCCTCTTCCCCTCCTTCTTTCCCCGGGGAGTCCTGACTCTTTTCTCTGAAGGCACTGGTGACCTTGTGACTGACTGTGCCATGGCTCCTAGAAGTAATTCTGATTTGAATTTTAACAAAACTTTAAGTCAAATTAATGAACTTCCAAGGAAGATATTTTGAGGCTCAGCCAGCAGGTAGGGAAGACTCTGGGGGGCCTGATGTCCTCCCCAAGAGCATATAAGGCCTCCTCTTCTGCTTACTGATATTGTCCACACTTTAGCAACTTTTAGTTTTCATTTTTAAAAATCTTAATATGAGGATATGCTTTCATTGATTTTGAGAGAGAGAGAGAGAGAGAGAGAGAGAGAGAGAGAGAGAGAGAGATATTCATGATTTGCCTCCTGTATGCACTCTGACTGGAGATCGAACCCAAAACCTATATATGTGCCCTGACTGGGAATCAAACCCACAACCTTCTGGTGAACAGGATGATGCTCCAACCAACTGAGCCATGACCAGGGCCAGTTTTAACATTTTATTCCAGCTCTTCTAAACTTTTACCATTTGTTCTTTCTTAGTGAGAAAGATGCCTTTGTGCTCTATTTTTATTACATCAACAACACTACCTTGACACCCAGAAATGGCAGGAAGAGCCATGCTCAAATACCTCAAAAGCTTGGGTTTGAATTCTAGCCAGTAAAATACTCTCTGGCTTTAAGCACTTCTCTATACTCTTTCTCAGTTTCCCTCATCTCTAATATTGGTTGTATTAGCTCTCAAGGTCTCTTCCAGTTTGCAAAGTCCTTGATGCTAACATTGATTCAAACATCGGTTTGGTGAGTTTACTGTACAAAGATTTCAGATCCATGTGCTGGAGCCTGATTTCCAGTAAAGGATGCATATCTCAGAGCTTCTGCTGCTCTTGATTCTCTCAGGATGTATGATGGATTTTTGACAATATTTGTACTTTAAGAAGCAATCACCATGAGATTACAGTTTCTGAAGGGTCAGCATTTTAGTAGGCCACATTTTCTGCTTAAATTGCCTGACGGTGTCCCTTAATAGTGAATAATATGCTTTACTTAGAAAACCTGTGTTCAATAATTTAGAGAATGTTACCAGAACATGGAATATGTACATAAATGATACACACATCTTGAATACCAATTATTGCCCAATAGAGAGAAAGCCTACTTTATGGTTAAAGATGGGAAAACTGGAGTTCTCTAACCAAAAAACTCTTCCCTGTTAATAGCATCTTCGTTTAAAAATTTTTTTTTCCATTCTTTGTAATATCTCTATTTGTAACAGAGCATTTAATGTATATTATTGATCCCAATAAAAGCCAGCTACTGGAACCCTGTTTTTTTCCCCCCATAAATCTTCCTTTGTGACAATATAGCCTATTAGAGCGAATGTGTATTTGTGATGTTTAAAGGGAAATGAGATTTATCAGCTAACCAGCCTTTATTGAATTCAGTCACGATGCCAGGCATCAGAGGAACCAAATGCCAAACACACAAGAAGCTGCTAATATTATGGGACACACACACACACACACACACACACACACACACACACACGTTGAACTTTAAACCAAAAAGGTCACATGGGAAGAAGCACTGAAGAGAAGACAGTAGAGGCAACCAACTCCAATGTAAAAGTGGATGAAAGCAATTAAACTTGCCTGCAGGTGAGGCAAGGAGTGGGGAGGGCTGAGGCTTCACAGGAAAGGTGCTCCTGAAAGTAGAAATGGGAACAAAGACACTACGCCAGTCCAGGCTATGGAACTCAAGAGCCAGAAAGAAGTGTGTCAGTGTTTTAACAACCGGTACAGCCATAGTACTTGTACCAGCTGAATATTATGAATGCTAGTAGGTAGGTTAAAATTACTAGGCCACGCCGAGATTGGTTTGGCTCAGTGGATAGAGCATCAGCCTGCGGACTGAAAGGTCCCAGGTTTGATTTTGGTCGGGGGCATATACCTTGCTTGCGGGCACATCTCCAGTGTGGGGCGTGCAGGAGGCAGCTGATCGATGTGTCTCTCCATCGATGTTTCTGACTTTCTATCCCTCTCCCTTCCTCTCTGTAAAAAATCAATAAAATATATTTTAAAATAAAATAAAATTACTAGGCCTCCAATTTTTTATGAGTTCATTGTCAAAGCAGGTTGAACTTATTTTGTAGTCATTGTCATAAAACACTTATTATATTACTAGAAATGAGCCAATTATGATGCTGTAGAAGTCCATTGTATCTAGTGGACTCAGCCACTTCATCCTGCCCCCCCAAATCATGAAATTTTGGAAAGCAAAGGTGCATGTAGTCTCCTTTGTGTTTCCAACACCTAACACTGATATAGGCACATAGAAAGTGATCAATAAATGCTTATGAATGAACAAGCTGGTATTTGAATATATATATATTCTGATTTCAGAGTGGAAGGGAGAGGGAGAGATAGAACATTAATGATGAGAGAGAACCATTGATTGACTGCCTCCTGCACACCCCATACTGGGGATTGAGCCTCCAACCTAGACATGTGCCCTGATCAGAATCAAACCATGACCTCCTGGTTCATAGGGCAATACTCAACCACTGAATCACCCCCGCAGGCAACTTTCTACTTTTTGATTCCTTTAGACTCCAGAGCAAGTTAAAAACTCAATGATCCATTTTTCCATTCCCTTTAGGTAAATATGTTTGACACCTTTGGATCCTTGGTTTACCTGCTAGGATGCTAAAGTGATCTTTGAATCTTAAAATTGTCTTCTTAATATGAAGAGCTGGCCCAAGCTTACTTCCTGGAGGTATGTGCAGAGCACTTTGTTCAAAGTATTTGGTGTACCCATATAAAATGCACTTGGGGCTTAAATAATTCTATCTCATGAAAGAAGAGAAAGAAGCAGTTATAAAAATATGTTTATATAGAATTAAAATTAAATTAGAGAACAGAAAAAGGGGGCAGCAGAACACCCATGCATAATTTAGAGGTAGAAAATATATAAACAATTGGCAATTAATGAGAAGAGAGATGATTAAGGGTAGGCAAGGAAGCTGGGATTGGAAGGTGAGGCAGGGAACCACATCTCAGAGATATATATGTGCAGTGAGAACAGATTTTCCCGGGCTGTGTAGCATGAAGTTTTATTATGCCTCTCCATTCATTTCTACTCAGCTTCAATCACTTCATTCTTACTAGGCAAGCAACTTTTTAAAAAAATATATTTTATTGATTTTCTACAGAGAGGAAGGGAGTGGGATAGAGAGTTAGAAACATCGATGAGAGAGAGACATCGATCAGCTGCCTCTTGCACACCCCCTACTGGGGATGTGCCCGCAACCAAGGTACATGCCCTTGACTGGAATCGAACTTGGGACCTTTTAGTCCGCAGACCGACGCTTTATCCACTGAGCCAAACCGGTTTCGGCAGCAAGCAACTTCTTGATGTCAAAATCGGTATGTACTGATAGTTCTTGAATCAAAAGGCAAAATTTAAAGGTGAAAGTCTCAATGGGAGACGAAGAAAAGATGAAAGGTGCCAAACCAACTCAAAGCTTCTGTGCAGTCGAATGTTTTTCTCACTTCTTGTCACTTCAAAACACACATGTTCCCTGGCAGAATAGAAAATCCAGTTCAAATGACAATGCAATTGTACATTGACTGTGAATCTTATTTCAGAGTCAGAATGCATCATTCCTCTGGCAATGGGGGAGTGGTGCTATTTATTCCTGATGAGAAAAATTATTTTTAATGAACGGAGGTCCAAATTATACTTGTTCCATTTCAGTTGAAGGGCAGTAATGATGACATAGCAAGACCCTCCTTATAGTAGTCACCTTATAAAAATTCATCCATGTGCACTAGCTTTCAGGATTTCAGAATAGCAAGATCCTTGTTGGCTTCTCATAGTGGTACAGCTCTTGTTGAGTTGGAATAATAAGTAAGTGCTGATAACTGAGTGGTAGAGAGACAGTGACATTGCTCATGATGAGGTTACCTGGTGGGGGGAGGACACGCTAAATGCATTCACAGGAATTGCACTGCCATGGCTTTACTTCACTGGCAGTGACTGAGTTTTTCTCATTTTCACATTTCAGAACATGCAGAAGGCTAATTATGAACACCTGAATCCTACCATTTCCTAGGGATTAATTAATGGGTGATAATGAAACCTTGAGCAGCCTTCCTAGAAAGGGCAGTCAGAGGGTCAGGGCTGACCTCAATGACAAGGGGGAATCAGGGTCAGTGAGGGCCCAGGTATGCTCACAATTAGTTGAGTATTTAGAATCCATCTCTTGGCCTAAAAACTTGAAAAACTGAATCAGAAAGATGAAATTTTACTTTATCTGCTAATACTTAGAGTGGGTTTTTTTTCTTATTTAAAATTATTTTTATGGAAATAAAATAATGGTAGGTTACCTGTGCTGGCCCAAGTCATTCATATATATATCTCCTCATAACCATTTAAAATTCCCTTTTATCTCTCTCTCTCTATATATATATATAAAAGCCTAAGCAACCGTTATGACCAGTCAACCCAACATCTGGTCAACAGGACAATAACTATGACTTGTGCTGACCACTAGGGGGCAGATGCTCAATGCAGGAGCTTCCCCCTAGCAATCAATGTGCTTCCACAACCAACCTCCCATGGTTCCTCCCCCTGGACTGGGCAAGATAGCCCCTATCAGCCCCAATTGCTGGCCAGGCCAAGGGACCCCACAGGTGCACAAATTTGTAATTATAAAAGTCATTGTATTCTGAGGTCTGCCATCAGAGGGTTGATGATCATGTATTTCTAACCTTAGTTGAAATAAATTTTCTTTTATCTCCTTTGTCAACAGCTAGACAAGTGTAGCATATACTTTTCCTTCACTGCCTAAATCTCCAGTGCTGTCTCTAACTCATTTCTTTTTCTCTCTAAATGACTGTCCATTTATTCATGTATCCACCCACACATCTATTCATGCTTTCAAGGCTTATTCCAAAGAGATTTCAAGACATCTTACAAAAAAACTTGCTTAACAACAGAAAGAAACAAAGAAAAATATTCAAAAGAAAAATGGCAAAATAAACTCAAGATTTAGGTAATCTATAGAAATATTTACTAGAAGTCTCATAGAAATAATCAAAACATAGATCACAGAAGTGGGTCTACATTTTTTAGTAGTCATCACAAATAGGAAAAATCAGCCTGCCCCAGGAATCATAGGTTATAGCAGGTGTTAAAGAGAAACAAGTTCTTCAAATGCCATCTCATTTCCCCCTCTCTCTGCACATGCTTCTAACAAACTGAATTTATCTTGTGTGGACTAACTTTTAATTTCAAAGGTAGAGAAAGAGAAGAGCCCTTTATCCTCTAAATGAGGGGCTTTTATTCAGAGAATATAGAATCACACAATTCAGGCAAAGAGTAGGCAGGCTTTAAAGCCACCTCTTATTGTTCAAGACAGTAGAGAAAAGGGATATAGGCCTTAGACAAACAGGGAGTAAAAGTTTGCTATACCCACCTCTCTACACAGGATATAGCACACAGGAAAGAGTGGAACACAGGGAACTAGGTCCTTCCTCTATCAGTTGGCTACCAGCACAGCTTCTGCAGTCACCAATGGACCTGATGGGGTCCTGCTGGCTGCAGGCTCAAGTTGTCCCCCTGCCATGGCTGTCAGACCCTCCCTATATGACCCTTGATCCTGTTTCTTCTGGAGATGGCCAAGCATTAGACACTACTATGCTGCCTGGGTTCGAAGGACCCACAAATGCTTTAAAAACCCATAGCCAAACATTCACCTCACTTTTGCATTCCTAAACATTATTTGGGCACTTAAAATCAAACTGTTTCATTATTTACTAAATTTTCATGTTCTAGCTTTATATTTAAAGCCTATAGGCTTTCACAAACTGGTATCTGCTTAGCCCAGAATAGCAATGTCCCAAGAATCACAGGACTTCTTAGCAAGACATCAACTTTTTTTTTTTTTTTGCTAATTCAACTTTAATCAACTCAATTCTATGCTATATTGATATTACTTTTGTCAATAATGCTCTTCCTACCACGGTCAAGTCTTGAACTAAATCTTCTGGAGTTTGGTAAGAATGCTCCAATTTCACCAATTTTCTTCCCTCTTATTCTAATCTTACTGATGAGACACAAGGATAAAACAGGACCAATTCTTCATAAATTAGATAAGCAAGATGGGTGCTCTGCCTATAGAATTCTAATAATACAAGGAATTACTCTTGTTGAATCTACTTGAAATAATGATAAGAGCTTGACACGTGTTCTCTGGGTCAAAGTGGGGCCAGGTTTTGCCTAAAGTGGAATAAAACTAGTTTCTCTCCATCCATCCTGTGACTCACAGGGGGCAGGACTGAGCTGGTGATGCATCACTTCTGTGGCCCTCTCATAACCAGCCCTGTGTCTGAGCCCCACCTTGGCCCTGCAACTCCTCCAGACAGCTACTGCCTGCCTGCCAGCACGAAATGGAAGCTTTAGAAGAGAGGAATGGGGATGGAAGGAAAGACTCAAACCCAACTGTCTTAGCTTGAGCTACCATAATAAATATCATAACCTAGGGTTATGATATTTCCTGCAGTTCATTTCCTGTAGTTCTAGAGACTGGGAGGTTCAAGATCAAGATATGGGCAGGTACAGTGTTTCATGAGGGCCCATTTCCTGGTTTGCAGATGGTTGATTTCTCGTTAGGTCCTTAAGTGGCCTTTCCTCGGTGAATGCATGCAGGGAGTGAGGAGAGACAGAAGTAAAGAGAGAGATATTCGTTTCTCTCTCTTCTTTTCATAAGGCCATTATTCCCCATCATAGGGCCCACCTGCATGACCAAATTGAACCCTAACCACCTCCCAAACACCCCATTTCAATCACCATCACATTGTGAATTAGGGCTTCATCATATGAATCTAAGGGGAAGACAACTCTGTCCATAGCCCCAACCATCTCTGCTTTCATCCTGCCTCCCATTTCCAGGGAGGACATCACAAATTACCCAGGTGCCCGTGGAGAGGCTCAAAGCAAACAGGCACCAGTGCAGCTGACAATAGTATCAGCAGGGTCAAAGATATTAAAAGGTGAACCTGCCTGCTGTCTGCTCCCATGAGCCCGTGGCATCCTCCCACCCACAGTGCACTCACTCTGCTCTCCATTTCCAGCAATATTTCCTGGTCTGGTTAGTTGACAAGTTGAGGAGCATGGCTCCCTGGGAACTCCCACCTGACTATGTGCTTGAGTTTTCTGCATCATTGGTCAGGGATAAGAAATTGGAAATTGCCTGTGTGACTGCAGACCAGGAAATTGCCTGTGTGACTGCAGTGAAACAGGGGTCTTCAGATGGAGGTGGGTTATTTTGATTAGGAGTGAAGAGGGTATTGTCATGATTAAAAAGTTCATGATTTCAATAGTCTAGCTACCAGTACTGACAGTGTTTCTGTAGGCTCTGCAGGGAAGGAAGAATGAAGTTTCCTGAGTTGGAAAGCGTAGAAAAAGGCCCCATCCATCTGGTGGTGCATTGTCTGCGTGCCTCTGTCTCCTGAGCCAGGATTTAAAAGTGTATTTTTGCCTCAGCCCAAATTTCCTGTAATGGACTAACAAGTGGATCAGAAACTTTAGATGGAAGCCCCAGACATTTGTTTTGGGAGCCAGAGCAGCCACACAGTTGAGCCACTGAGAGTTAACAAAGTTATGCTGTCCGTTTTGCTCATGTTTGGATCTGTGTCCTTTCCAACAGTCTCCAGAACAGTCACACTTAACTGGATTTGAACAAAGTGACTCAAGAGAGACACCAAATAGAGAAAGCAGGGTGCCTGTAGGCAGTGCCTTGGGCTAACTAGCTAAATGGCAGTAGGATCTCTTCTTCTCCCACCTTCCATCACCAGTCCACTATGGGGAGCCTTCAGTGCTTCTGCAGCACCCCAGCCTCTGTTCTTGGTGGTTTTGCAAGTTCTGGTATTTTGGGTGTGGCATAATTAGAGGAGAGATTTGTGAACTCTGCAATTCATTGTTTCCTTTGTCCAAGTAAAAGTATAATTTGGAGATTTGTGTGGTTGAATCCACATTACAAATGCTGCAGTTAGGCACTCATGGTATACCAGGGTCAATTACAGGAGGGCCATGCAGATGGAACATGCAGATTTAATGCTCTCTGGTGCAGCTAACTTTTTCTGAAAGAGTAACCATCCTGTGCTTCCCTTTCAAATGCCATGCATGCAAATCAAAAAGTCTCAATTCCACCTTAGTACCTTAAACTCAGACCAAAGCTTGACCTCTGACCTGGACTACAAGTTGCATGTCTCATTGGATAACTTGGAAATTGTGGAGGCTTGATCCTAGGCTAAACAGATTTCATGGCCTCCTTGGAGCCTAGAGTCAAGAGTTTTGATATAAATACATAAAGCTTTATTTCCTATGTCTAATAAATATACCCATATTTACAAATGTGTGCATGCATACAGGTAGCAACATCTATGCCTTGTGTTTTTTATATACAGTAATTAGGTATGTGATTATCACATCAAGGCAATTATGAGATTGTACTTAATAATATCACCTAGAATTGCTGTTTACAGACCAAACTTTGCAATACAATTTAAAGAAATTTAAAATTATTGACTGTGGCAAGTGTCACATAAAAAGGTCCCATATTGATGGAGGACAAAATGTCTCTTTAAACAGTAAGGACAAGAATGAGAGACCTCATAGGGAAGGGAAGAAAGAAGTGTTGGTGACAGCAGAAGGACATGTGCTTCCTCCATCTGTGGTTGTCACCAGGGGCTCCAGGGAGAGGAAACGTTGGGTGGAGAGCAAGCAAGGTGGGTCCACAAGCACTGAAGCTTCCTGAAGCTAGGGGTAGGACCACAGCCTAGAGAGGTGGCATGGAGGAAAGCATGGGGAACCACAACATGCAAGGAGCTGGATGGAACAGCTCCCCTAAGTCTCAGCCATAGGGCATGAGCTGCCAGGTGCCTGCAAGATGCGAAATTTGGTAGCATGTGGACAAAGAGGTTGGCCAGCTTCGAATATCACTTACTGACTTCTTGTTGTTTAGCGCTAATTAAAGCTGTTAACATCATCCAAAGATGAAATATAGGACTTCCTGGGAGCACTGAAAAATAAGGGAACAGGCCCACTCCAGATCTTTAGAACTGACCCTCCTGCCCAGGTTGCTCGTGGCCTGAACCTGTGTCCAGGGACTGGGCTCCTGCCCAGAAGATGGGCTACCTTGGGGTTTTCCTTCCCAGCAGGGCACCATCTGATGTCAGGCTTTGGTCCCAAATGCTCATTCCACTCTGGTATTGACTCTCTCCGGGATCTTAAGCTCATTTTTACATTGCTGATTCTAAATTGCCCTCCTCATTTCACATATATTCAAGGATAATAATGGTATTGTTATAAACTATTGGTGATTTTTAAATAGTAAGTAACCTTGAGGCTCTCAGAGAGACTTTTTGTTTGGTTAGATTTTTTTTCTAATTTAAATCAAATTATCAAAGGAAATAATGTCTCTATGCTTTGTTTCTTTGAATTATTAACTAGATATCCTATATAATAAAAGCCTAATATGCTAAGTGTCCAACTGTTCAACTATTCGACCAGTCACTATGATGTGCACTGACCACCAGGGGCAGATGCTCTGACCAGTAGGTTAGTTTGCTGCTGGGATCTGGCCAGTCGGGACTGGAAGAGATAGGCCGGAATCCTCCTGTGATCTCTCACCGTCACAGATCATGCACCAGTGGGTTACCTTGGCCTGGTCTGTGGGGATTGGGCAAAACTGGCTCTTTGAAATCTCCTGAGGGGTCCTGGATTACAAGAGGGTGCAGGCCAAGCCAAGGGACCCCAACCAGTGCACAAATCTGTGCACTGGGCCTCTAATATTATAATAAGATGCTTCACTGCCATTCACAATGATGGAAAAAGAGAGAGAGAAATTAAAGGATGGAGGTCCTTCCATATCAGACAAGTCATGGATTTGAGAGAAGAAAATAGGATGTTGGGGGGAAAGCACTGCTCTGTTCATAGGCAAGCATACAAATCCATCTTATTTCCTCAGCTGGAAAACAAGCAGAGTCCCTTCCATTCATGCACTTGGCACTGGCACTGTTCACACTTATTATCCTACCTGACCCTTACAATCCAGAGATGAGGTTAAGAGAGGTCAAAGGAGAACTGAATCACGTTGGAGATGGTGTTAGGCCTGAGAGAACAGACAACATTACGATGGTGATGATGACAGTAATTAATATACATAGAATGCTTTACAATCCAGAACTGTCACATGCATTTTCTCATTAAAAACTGGAAGACTAGTTTTGCAGTAATGTATGGGGCACTGAGTTGGAAGCAAGAAAACTACATCCTAGGTTGCTCAGCTACAATATGCAAATCCATGTATAGACCAGCAAATCTGTTTAATTTTCACAGGGAAAACATACCAACATTTGCAGCAGATTTGAGTGCCTAAGATTCTTGGGATACAATGACTATGCAAATGGTATTTGCCCTCAAGTAAAAGAAAGAATCTCATGTTCCCATTACTATACAAGAAAGCAAAAGATAAGATGGGGAAAATGACCCAATGTATAAAAGTGAGCTCAATGGAAGTGGAGATGTATGAGGGTATTTGAAGAAGGTTTAATGGAGTTAGAATTTGAATCAGTTTTTGGAGGATGGGTTGGATTTCAGTAGAAAGAGCAGAGGTTTTCTGGGAAGAGAAAATGTCTTGAACAAAGGCATGGAAGAGAAAAACATGACCACATTGAGAGGTACAAGTGGGATATAGCAGAGGGCACAGGAAAGAGGGTTCTGAGTAAAAATCCTGAAAAGGTAGCTAATTGGTCCAGTTGTTAAAGGTGTTGGAGGCAGAGGTGGACACTATCATCATCCCATTGACAGATGAGAAAACTGAGGCACTCAGAAAACATGGTCACAAAAGCCAGGAAATGGATTTGGGTAGTCTAACTGCAGGACCATCCTCTAGCACTAATGATAGTGCCTCTTGTCTGGGTGCTCAAAATCCCTGCTCCACCTTTACCTTCCCAATGATGTGGGTGTAGCAAGGCCTGTCCTCTGCCTCACAGGACTAATGTCAATCAATTTGCTTTTGGTTGCGAGTAACAGACTCAAACTCAAACAAATTGAAACAAAAACACACTGTTTGACCTCTGAAAACAAGAAGTTCAGAGGTCAAGCAAGAGCCATCACTAGTTAATTCAGCAGCTCAACCATAACTTCCAGAACAGAGATGCTCCCTTCTCTCCACCTGCCACTCCCCACTTCCCCACCTCATGGGCCAGTTTCTATGCTGGCTGAACGTTCTCTCCACTCCCCTCTTTCCTCGCCTACTCCCCTTTCCCACTCAGGGCAGCCATTCTGACTCTCTAATGCTGTGAACTCCATTTCCCACACCTCCTGTAGTCATGTGGGCCTCCTCTTCCTAGCAGGGTGGCACTTTCCATATTGTGTGACCTGTCATTAATGTCAGTGCTGCCTCTTAGAGTCCAAGCTTTGTGAGGAAAGAAAGAAACTGTATTTTTGTTCAACATTTTGTCTCTAATGCCTGCCACTCAAATACTTGTCAAATGAATAAATGATAGCTTTGTGTATGCCTAAAAACTAAGAACCACTATACATATGGAATATGACAAACTACTAATTATGATGTATTCTCCTATGGTACTTTTTCCTGATGCATATTATTATTGATTTCTCCCCCACAAAGCATTGTCCTCTTTTTCCTTCCTTAAAACCCAGAGTTTATCCAGATACCCACACAATCTCCTGTTCCTGAGAATATTCTACTTATTTACCACCTCTGGCAACTGTTGGTAGCTCAGGAGTGGCCCATGATGTAAGCTTCCCAAACAGACTGAGAAAAGGCTGTTCTTGTAGGGACACAAGGCTACTGATTGCCCCTGCTGTCTGCAGTCATCCTGTAGCTGGTAGAGTGCTAGTAAAGTTGGAAATAATAGAGAGAAACTTAATAGGCAAAAGTGAACCGGACTTGGTGATGTTTGGGAACATGATGAATGAAAAAGTGATGTTAAGGAAGACTCCTTGTTTTCTGGCTTGGGTCATGGAGTGGATGGATAGATGGATGGATGTTCTAATAATTGGAATAGAAAATCCTGGATAAAATAGGAGTCATCAAGACCACACTTTCATGTAATTTGCCAAAATTGTGGTTTTTTTTAAATTAAATTTATTGAGGTGACATTGGTCAACATGAACATATCGGTTTCATGTGTGGGTTTCTATTACAAGAGCTGTATATTGCACTGTGTGCCTGTCACCCAAAACTGCAGTTTGTGTTCAGGGGTTTCAGTTTTATTTCCCACACATGAGTTAAATCATGTGGTTCTTAGCTTTTCCTGACTGACTTACGTCACTCAGCAAAATGTTCTCAAGGTCCATCAATGTTGTTGAAATGGCAGCACTATTTCACCCTTCCTTATGGCAGAGTAGTATTCCATTGTGTATATGTACCACGTCTTCTTTATCCAATCCTCTATTGCAGGACACTTTGGTTGTCTTCATGTCTTGGCCACCATGAATAATGCTACAATGAACATAGGATGCATATATCTTTGCAAATATATGATTTCAAGGTTTTTGGGTATATACACATGAAAGGGGTCATATGGAAGCCTTATTCTCAATTTTTTGAGGAATCACCAGACTGCTTTCCATAGTGGTTGTAGCAGTCTACATTCCCACCAGCAGTGAATGAAGGCTCCTTTTTCTCCACAACCTCTCCAACACTTCTTATTGCTCGTCTTGTTGATAATGGCTACTCCAACAGGTATGAGATGGTTTCGTAGTTTTGATTTGCATTTCCCTAATTGCACTGAGGTTGAATGTATTTTCATATATCTCTTGACTGTTCATATGTCTTCTTGGGAGAGGTGTATTTTAATTGGGTTGTTTGTTTGGTGTTGGGTAATCAGTTTTACAAATAAAGTTTGAACTCGTCCTCGCTTCTTGTTTGCTTCCTTTGTGCTATGTTGGGCCCTTCGGTGTGCCCTGTTTATCAGAGTACTCCTTGTATCAGACTTTATTTAGTAATATTTGCATTTCCTCCTTGGACCAGTCTGAGAGTGCCAAGATAGCAGGAGATGTGTGTCTGTGTGTATGTATGTGCATGTGAGGGATTGCATTCCACATGGCAGATTATTATTTGTCCATAGTAAGTGGTGGATAAATATCTGCTGGGTATGGTTGGGCTGAAGCATTGTGAAGATGAGATTGCCACACTTTGGTGGAAACTTGCATTTAACCTGGGAGACCCGGGAGCCAACAAAATTCCCACCTTCTCCACTCCCCTTGCTCTTGATTATGTCTTTTGTGGTTGCATGTTTAGAGTACATCCAGCAATTGAACCTCTGCAAGCCTCAGTCTGTGTGGCAGGGTGTCTTTGAAGGTCCTGGAAAGAAGTTTGTCATCCTTTTGTCTTTGGAAGTTGCCTTTCTTTGTTAATAGGTTTGCATTTTTGGGGGGAGGGGGACAGATTGGAAATAATATTTCAAAGGCAATGAAGAAGCAGATGGGGGACATTACTTGTAATTGCTTTATACTGTCATCAATTTGCTTACAAGAAAAGAAAGGCAATCCACCATCCATCAGGGGAGGAAATCGTCATAGCCAGTGATCATGGGGCATGCTTTGGAATGTTGTGGCAAACGCCCTATGGTCTGGACTTGATTACTTGCTGCTGCATTCGGTCATAGCTGAGTTGCTTCATTAACATTATTTTCTTTGACCTCATTTGTAAAAGGAAGTTGGAAAACAGCTCCACATGGGGCTTCATGCTCACCTGCTCAGAATAGCTGATGTGGCAAAATGAAGTATCATTCCGCTCTCTATCCTTTGCTAATAGAGTCTATAATTGTACTCGGAGGCTCATGGGTACTGATGAGCCTTCATGCCTACTGTGGGCATGAAGGAAGGACTCACCAGAGATGACTAACCAAACCTGTCTTTCTATAGGTGGCAAAATTAAAGTCAGGAAATACTGGTGCTCAGTGTTGAACAGAGTCCTCTTTGGTGATCAGCTGCCCTTGGGTTCAATTCTTGCCTCCATTACTTACTACCTAATAAGCGATCTGAGCCTCAGTTCTCTCCTGTGAAATGGGAATAACACCTGCCTTCTCAGCACCTTGTGTGAGAATCACAGATCAAGCCATGATCATAGTACATGGCACAGAGCAGGTGTTCATTTCCAGGGACTGTTATTATCATTATATAAAAAGTCACAGAAGGAGTTTACTGGAAAGCTGGGACACAAATTCGTGTCTCCAGAGTCTGGCCTGATTAGACCACACAGCTCTGCTTGAGGAAGAAGGCCTGAGTGTAGATATTTGTCATTTCTGCTCAGTAAACAGTTTCACTTATTTTGTGCCCAGAGAATGGCACTATTCAGGTGACAGGGGAAGCTGGTGTGGGTTGGTGGGCTTTGGGCTGAATATTTGTCCTAAACAAGCTGTCTGTAGCGTTCCCCAGAACTCTCCACACCCTCCCACACGGAGACTAGATGGCTGTAGTGTAAGTTGCAAATAAAATGGAAATAAAATAATGGTAGGTTACCTGTGCTGGCCCAAGTCTCAGGGGGCCGCCTAAAGGAAGATGAAGACCACTCCACTCAGAGAACTAAGTGACTGCTGAGCGTGGGGGAGATAACAGACAGTGGAGAGGCATAATGAAGATGGGTAGCTCAATGGATGTTTTAGCTCCAGAATAGTCTGGTGCCTCTCTCCTCGAACTGGAGCCAGAGCACATCAGAATTCTGGAAGATGCTGATTGGTAAACAGGACGTCTGGCATACAGAGGCCATTTCCACTTAAGAGAGGTTGTATGTGGAGTGTGAGTGAGAAAGCAGATCCAGCCCAGCGTCCCTTCACAGCAGGAAATAACAATGGGGGAGACAGAGCCAAGTGAGGGGCTCTAGAGACAGTAGGAGAGCCTGACCTTTCTAGAGAGGCCCATCTCCCTGTGTAGGGGGAGGGCTGGAGCGCTTCATCCCAGGGGTTTCAGCTGTGTTCCCATAGCCCTCCCAGTATTCAAAGAAATGGAAGCGGCCAGAAACCCAAAGACGCTGGCACAAAGGAAACTCAGGAGCAGAGCCGGATAATGAGCAAGCCTGTGCCTGCAGGGTGCCAGTGCAGGCTGGTGTGAACTCACCGCCTCCCACAGAGAGACGCTGGAGCAGAGCAGCCCTAGCCAATTGCGTCTCCATGTGGAGGACAGGAGAGGACCTGAATCTGCCTGAAGTCGGGCTAGTTCTCTTTCACCTGAGCAGTCCCTGCCTTTGAGTCACATAATCCTTCACATGCAATTTCTCATTTAATCCCCACAACATACTTGCGAAGCAAGTCCTTTTATTTCGGTTTAACAAATGAAGATGATGAAGAAAAGAGACATTAAGTTATTTGTCTTGGGACAGAGTGGAGAAGTAGATGAGCAGGGATTAGAACCCAAGCCCACACTCACACCTCTAATAGTGTCATAGTAACAGCCAGTGCCAGGCACACACTTTCCATGCGTTCATGTGATGCCTAAACCCCCCTGATAAGGTAGGTGCTATTACTAGCATCATGTCCATTCAACTGATGAGGAAATCAAGGCACCATGAGATTAAGTAAGTTGCTACACTGAGTGGCAGGGCCAAGAGCACGCTGTTCAGCCATGAAGCGTGCCTCTCAGCATGTGCTCCCAGGAACCACAGCCTCAACATCACCTTCAAACTTGTTACAAATGCAGATTGTGAAACCTCGCCCCAGATTCAATGCACCAGGTGATCTGGCCTTGCCCTGTCCCTCCTGTAGGTGGCATTCTCTCCAGTTAACCATGAGAGTAGCTGACACCCACTTCTTACAGTCTTGCTCCTGGAAGTTAAAGTGTGGTCTGTGAACAAGCAACAAGGACCTCCCCTGGGTGCTTGTTAGAACTACAGACTCTCAGGATCCACCATGATCTATGAACCAGAACCTGTGTTTTAACAAGATCCCCAGGTATCATGAGTGCACTTGGAAGACTGAGAAGCTCTGACCTAGGGTATAACATGGTGAGGTCGCACTGAGGAAACTGCCCTCAGATCTCACTACTGTACTTCAGATCTCACTACTGTACTTCCGAGATGGGGAGGGAGGAGAGTGGCTTTCCTCAGTGTCCCCAGGAGGGACATCAGTCAGGAGACAATCTCTTGCTAGAAGGTGGTATACCAATTAAGGTAGCCAGCAGCTGCTGCAACAGTGTAATAGGTATTTCTTACTTGTGCAAAATCAAATCAGAGGGGAGGGCTCTGCTCCCCAGCAAATGAGAAGTGATGCCCACAACTTTCTCTTCACACTCTACGACCACCTCTCCCTGCGAGGGAAAATGGGAAATGGGACCTCAATATGTGCTCAGGAGCAAGAGCAGCCAGCAGTCTACCACATTCACTGGAAACTTCAGCTCTCAACTGCTCATTTATTTATTCAGCGAATGAACACATGTGTGCATAATATTGAATAAGGAGTAAAATTGATTTATTCACCCATTTTTTTATTCAACAAACATTTGTTAAGGCTGGAGCAACTTGAAATAACAAGGTGAATAAAATTACTTCTCACAAAGAAGCCAGCATCCATAGAGGAAGATGACAAACAGCCCAGTGACTGGCAACTGTGGCTAGCAATAAGCTATCTCCTCTGAGACCTCAGGAGAGGGTATCAGGCAGGGGATACCAGGGAAAGCTCCCTGGAGGAAGTAACACTGAACCAAGTTTAGACACGTGGAAGGAATAAACAAGGCATAGAGTGGAGTTTGAAGACTCAAGGCTGTTGAGCAAGCTGCATGTGTGAAGCTGTGGAGTAACTCAACTTGGGAAACTGGCATGTTGGTTGGCTAAATGGTGGTATTAGGGATGGCGAAGAACATGAAGCAATACAATTAAAAATGGCTGGATTGCCTGTCTCCTGCAAGATGGGAAACAGTGAAACTGTGATCTAGTCCATGATGGCAGGAAAAGAGGCAAATAGTTCTGACCACACACTTGTTTACCTTCATGCTTAGTCACCCAGAAAATAACACGCCCACCCTACAATGACCTTCCTCACTAAAATGCCCTTTATATTCTGCAGGAATGGAGGTGCAAGCTGCCTTAAATTACTTTGTACTTTTTATTCCTGGAACAGCTGTCACCTGCCTTGTCCTGGGAACTCATTACTTAAAGAGGGATGTGCAGATTTCACACATTCCCCTAGTCTTAGATAGTGCAGGGCTTTCTGAAAAGCTGCCAACCATATTTCCACCACACTGTCAGCCTAAAGATGTGCTTTAGAAGATCTGTGGGAAAGGACAGAAAGCTCTGTCTTTCATAATTAGAGAGTGATTAATAATTTAATCAGGACAGAGAATAGTCCACAAAATGTCACCTCTTCTCATTTGCTGGGCTACAGGTCCCCATTAATCATAGGACATTCTGAATGCAAAAGAGACAGGTTGATTTGAAGCTTAATGTTGGGGTAACCTTGCCACTGCTCCCTGCTCTGCTTCAAAAACGCTGCCAATATATCACAGCCAACGTCACTGTCACTGGCCCAGCCTCTGTCCCTGATGAGTCTCCTGGGAAGCCGATGGAATATCTGCAGTTGGCTCCATCCCACCTTCTTCCATCATGGGTCCTGAAAGCTGGGCCACAGTAAATGCACCCATGGGGTGGAGGTGTAATCCCACCCAAGGGCCCAGAGCTCTGCTCTCATTGACACAATGGCCCTTGCAGACTGAAGGTTTGTGTACTGCAGGTTCAAGTCCTGTTTGAAAGGATAGTTCCTCCTCTTCTGACCTCTTCTCTTCTAAAGATGCTCCTGCAGAATGCTTTTCTCCAAGCTCTTTGTCCACAGAAGCTGTAGCCCTGGTGTCAGCAGCGGTGAGAATGAGTTTTCTCCTCTATGACTGTCACTCCTCTGAACTAGGATGCTCCCTGTCTTGCCATGGTTGCAGGCAGGAGATTCCTAGATTCTCAACACTGCCCAAGGCTACCTCCCTGCACTGCATGCTCTGTTCAAAACCAAGACCTTTCCCAACAAAAGACTACTCAGCCCATAGGGGTTCCTGGTTCCTCACTGTAAAACACATCTGAATACACAGGATGGAAATTTGTAAAGAGGAAGATCATTCAGGAGGTTAAAGAATTTCCATGAGATCTAGAGTATCGTTGGATTCAGGATTAAAAGGCCAGGAAAGATGCCCCAAATCTCAACACCAACCCTGAGCACGGCACCTCTTTCATATCAGGTTCCCATGAGGCAGATAAGATCCTTAGAGTTGTGAACCGGGATATCACACACCCTCATGAGGATGGCTGCCACTGCTGGCCCAGGGCCAGACACTGTCCCCCTGTGCTGCCACTGGGATGTCTCTTGGTGCCGAGGATTCTTTGACACCAGTTTCCTACTCCAGGTCTAAGGCCAATACCAGCCCACTTCCTATGCCTATACTCTACCCCCAGAAGCCTGAAAAAGTAAGTGAGCACCAAGTATTTTTAGCTTCCATGGCAGGAAATTTCCTCTAGCTCAGCAAGACATCCATCCTGTGGGTATGCCTTAAATTACTCTGTACTTGAAAAACAGAGAAAGAGGTTAGTGGTTGGCTGCTTCTGTTTCATGTCTGTGAGGGATGAAATGAGGTTCAAATTCATCAACACCAGCTAGCGTATAACATTATTCATAACAGACAATAACACTTTCAGATTATGACAATGGGTTCATTGCCCATCCCTCCTGCCTTTTCTCCAAACTCTTGCAAACACATGCTATTGTCTCCTTAACCCTCTGCTAACGGGCTGGGGGTGGGCTGGTAGCCTCTGACACTCTGGGTACTCAGGAGGAGAGGGTCTGGGAATTTTTATTCTATTTGACTAGCAACGGATATTTGCTCAGTTAAATTTCTGTCTGTCACTTCTTTACTTTTGCATTTTCTGCCAAAATATTGGCTCTATCTCTCTCAAGACTGCCAATTGTAATGTCTTCAATACCAGCCACATAGACTACATGCAGGGCCAGAAATTTTTGTTAAAATTCATATTCTCAGCAGCTTGATCCAGAATTATCAGTAGTAGGTGTTTGAAAGGACTGATCAAGAGCTTCAAACTTAAAAATTCTTTGACAATTTTGCAGTCTCTCTGAGTGTCACCATTATACTCACTGCTAACTCTTTGAGTGTTTTGAGAAGCTATGCCTCAACCCACGCTCTAGAAGGATTATCCATCCATAGCCAAGGAAATACATCCCAACTGACCTAGACTTCTAGGTGATGGTCAGTGTGCTCCCATGAGTTAGAAGGATGCCTTATGGGGGCAAGTCAGGGCCTCCATTGCATCAGAAGGTGTCCACACTTACTCATGTTGAAAGAGGAACAAGCTCTCAAACTCTTCCTGCATCCTTTTCTTCCACCCTCCCTTACTCAGGGTAACCAACCTGCTTGCTTGCCATGAACTTACTTGGAGTTGTTGGCCTCTTGATAGGGGCTCCTTTCTCTGGCCTCACTAGGTGAAAAGGAAGTGATCATTATTGCCTTAACCTTAGGAACACAGAGCTCAATGAAAGTTGGCTGCTAAATACTAAGTTAGAGTCTCAGAGACCAGGACTCACGGTGGCTCCCATGGCATTAAAATAACCCCAACCCCACCTCCACCCCTGTCACATCAACTTCTAGGAAATGACAGTCCTGCTTCCTTAGGAATGCAGGACAAAAAGGAGGCCAGCAGACTGTCACTTGCACCATCCCATAAAAATATTCACCTTTATAGAAAGGGCTACCTTTTTCACTGTGTAAGCATCTCTCATTCATTCACTCACTTACTCATTAAATCAGAAAATATTATTTGAATGCCTACTATGTGTGAGGCCCTGTGCAGGTCCTGTGTTATAATGGATTCTTGCCTTCTTCTGGGTCAGTGGAAAGAAAACTGGGTGAGTCTGGGCCTTGCAAGAAACGGACACCAAGACAAGGTTACACATACAAGGATTTTGTTAAAGGAACTGTTTGCATGATAGGGAAAAGCTGGGAAAGGCTGGGAGAGGCCTCAGAAGTGATGCAAGTTTGATCTTGAGTGAAAGAAAGAGGGTGTGCTAGACTCTGAATGATTGTGTCACTCCCCATTCATATGTTGCAATCCACACCCCCAGAGGTGATGATATTAAGAGGCAGGGTCTTGGGTAATTGATTAAGTCATGAGAGTGGAGCCCTCATGAATGGAATTAGTGCCCTTATAAAAGAGGCTCAAGAGAGACCCCACTCCCCTTCTGCCATGTTAGGATATAAAAAGAAGTCTGTGACCTAGATGAAGGCCCTCATCTAACCATGCTGGTGCCCTGATCTCAGACTTTTAGCCTCTAAAACTGTTAGAAATACAGTTGATCCTTAAACAGCATGGGGATTAGGACTATAAATCCTCATCCCCGTATGTCAAAAATCCACATATAACTTTTGATTCCCCCAAAACTTAACTACTAATAGCCTACTGTTGATGTGAAGCCTTACTGATAACATCGACAGTTAATTAATACATATTTTGTATGTTTTACAGGGTGAGGCAAAAGTAGGTTTACCATTGTTTGGAAAATAATATAATAATCCTATATAATAAAGAGGTAATAGGCAAATTGACCATCATACCCTCACAAGATAACTGCTTATGACCAGGATGGCAGGGGGATTAGTGAGGGATGACCAAATGACTGAACAGCAGGTTGTGTAGGGTGACCAGACTGGTGGGGAAACTGTGAGGAGTGAGCAGGGTAGCAGGGGGAAGTTAAGGGTGACCAGGCCAGCAGAGGGGGACAGTTGGGGGCAACTGGCTGGCAGAGGGGGGGGAGAGTTAGGGGCAACCAGGCCAGTGGGGGTGAGGGAGGCAGTTAGGAGTGATTAGGTTGGCATGCAGAGGCAGTGATGAGTGATTAGGCCGGCAGGGTGAGGGCAGTTAGGGGCAACCAGGCAGGCAGGCGGGTGAGTGATTAGGAGCCAGCAGTCCAGGAGTGTGAGAGGGATATCAACTGCCAATTTAGGCCTGACCCCTGGCAGGCAGACATCCCCCAAGGATTGGAGAGGGTACAGGCTGGGCTGAGACGACCCCCGCCGCCCACATGCACAAATTTCATTCAGCAGGCCTCTAGTTAATAAATAATAATACAATAATGTTTTACACATAAATGTAAATTTACTTTTGCTCCAACCTGTATGTGTTATATACTGTAATCCTGTATAATAAAAATCTAAAATGCATATTTTCCCCTCCACCAGAAGTTCAATCACTTACTATGGTGTGGGCTGACCATCAGGGGGCTGCACAGAACATGGCAGGCATCAGCAACACTGTGCTGGCAATGGGCAGCAAGTGGAGGTGCTGTCAGCGCCAAAGGGCCCCAATGAGAGCAGGACCATGCGGGATGGTAGAGCAGGTGACAAGCAGCACGAGGCCAAGGGTGGGTGTGAGCAGTGGCCCAATTGCCCCGCAGAGGGCAACCAGCAACAAGGGCAGGGAGCGGAGCCACCATCCAGCTCTCAGGCGCTGAGGGAGTCAGGTGAGGGGCCCAGCCCCAATTAATCATCTTGCAGATGGTGAGCAGCAGCTGGCAGGGCTGGGATGGGGAGCTGGGGGTGGGTGGTGGCGACCAACCTCTTGTAGCACCCATGCTGGGAGCTATGACTTCTCACTGGCTACCTAAGGGTGGGGCTAATGGGGATGGAGGTGTAGTGGGAATGTGGAGTGTCTGCAGAGCTCACTCTCACTCCCCCTGCTATCCTCCCATGGGATGCTAGGGCTCGCACACCGGGGAAGCCTCCACACTCAGGTGCTAGGTGCCCCACACCCACACAGCCTCTTCCCAGTGAACCAGGCTACAGTTGCCAGTACTTCAGGGGCCAGTTGGACTCCCCATGGGTTTACGCAGGAGTCAGTCTGCGAGCCAGCCATGAGAGAGCGCACTGCCCACCCAGCTTCCATGTAGCACCACTGGGCGGCCCAGAGGCCCATGTTGCACCCACTGTGATTCAGGTGGAGGGGAGCAGATGGGGGGCTGGGAGTGCAGGTGCTGTCCAGGGCCCAGAGGTCAGCTGGGACGTGCCCTTCCACTCCAGACATGCTTCAGTCCTCGACCAGGCCTAGGGACCACACCCATGCATGAATTTCATGTACTGGGCCTTTAGTCTTACAATAAAGTAAGGGAGAGAAAATAAAATATTTCTATGAAAATAGTAAGAAAGAGAAATAGATTTCAATATTTATTTTTTAAATCCACATATAAATGGACCTACTCAATTCAAACCCTAATTATTCAAAGGTCAGCCCTGGGAGTCCTGGCCTCAGTGCCAGCACAACAATAGGTTCCAGCACATAGCAGAGGGCCCTTGATCAACTATGACCTCTGTTCTCTGAGGTCGGCCAGGTGCATCCTCTCAGTGACCACAGAGCCATGCTTTCAACCAAAACCAGAATGAGAAAGGGAGCACGAGGAAACTTTGGCACAAAGTCAGACCTAACATAAGAGGAAGTTATACCCATCCACTGGAGGGCTCAGTTTTGTTCTGACAATAGCCATTTCCTGTCTTGTAAAGGCAAGGGCTAAATTAGGGCTGCTGTGTATCAATTATGCCAGTTGCTGGTTTGACTTCACTCTCTTACATATGGAGAAAGGTGGACTGTGAAAATGATTTTATGAGATGGCCTTTGTTTTTAAAGCTGCTTCAAATGGGGTCTTTGCATGTAAAGAAGCGATTTCTAGGGTCCTAGCCCATTTGGCTTAGTGGATAGAGCATCATTACACAGACTGAAGGGTCCCAGCAGGTTCAGTTCCAGTCAAGTTGCAAGCTTGATTCATAACCCCGGTTGGGATGAATACAGGAAGCAACCAATCAATGTGTCTCTCTCACATTAATGTTTGTCTCTGTCACTCCCCTCCCTTCCACTCTCTCTAAATATCAATGGAAAAATATCCCTGCGTGAGTATTAACAAAAGAAAAAGAAGCAGAGTTCCAGGACATTGATTTGCCATCGGAAGCCCTCTGTCACCCCTTTTACCATCTCATAGACTGAATTTTATCTGCTATATCAGATCCCAGCATAAGCAAGTTTTGGGAAATTCTCAGTATCTGCTTTCAGCAGAAAACACAAGAAGCATAACACTTGATTATATCTGTTCAACCTACCTGTTCCAATGGCTCCAATTTCTTATTAACAGAGGAACAAACATGTACAAACCACCCACCAGTGTGCATTCTTCACTTGAATCCAAGGTGAAAATTGAGCTCAGGTGCTACACATGTTTCTGGAGGGTAACACACGTTTCTGAGAGTAACATGTCCATGGTTTTCTGTGTCAGCTCTGGTTCTTAATAGGATGCTGTGATGAGGGAGGGCATGAAATTTTCATAACCAACCTCCTCCAAGTACATGCACGAAAACTGAGATAGCCCAGAGAGAGAAACAACTAATGCACATGCAATCTGAAGTGCTTCTGAATATTGGTACTGTTTTCCCAGTGCTTTGAAATGTATGTGCTGGTGGCATTTACACATTTTTTTCTTCAGTTATTCATTCAAAGATAATTACTGAAAGTCTATAATGGGCAAGCTTTTTTATAGAGAATTCAGTTCAACCAGAGATACTGATAGATAGGGAGTAGAGTTCAGGGAGGTAAATGGAGTTTTACATTGATTTCTGTGACAAGGTAAAGAAGAGAACTATCAAATAAGCAGTACCTTAGTTTATGGTAGGAAGACTGGAAGACTAGTTAGTCATGGTATATCTAACTAGGTAAAAGAGTAATTTATTATTTTTTCTATTTAGTTTGTGATTTCCTGAGAGATACCAGATAAGCTAGAAATAGCCCACCTACAGATGGGTTGGGACCTTTGCATTAGTAATGATCAAAGAATAGCCAGATATGCTAAGATCTGAATGCTGCAATGCAATAGCCTCTTCCACATGTGACCAGTGTACGCTTACAATGTGACTTGTCTGCACTGAGGTGCTCTAGGTATAAAATAACCCCATGCATTTCCACAACCAGGCTGGTCTAGACTATAAGCTTCAATGAGGTGGGCAACCATTGTGTCCTTGGGACATAGCACACTTTCTGCAACTTATGAGATGTTTGTTGAATGAATGAGTCTGAGTTAAGTAGACATCAATGCTGTCACTGATAGTAAGTGATCATTTATTATCTCACTATCACCCACTCTTAGTATCCCATTCATTCTCCATCCACAACACTTTGTGGCTTCTGACAAGTCTACTCAGAACTTGGTCTAAGGTGTTCAATAGGCAGATGGCCTTCCCAGATTCTGTGGTAAAGCCCTCAGGCATGTGCTAATCCTGGCAGCTTAAATTAGGGTTTACAAGCAGACACCTACCAGCATATCTGTGGGATACAGAAACTGTATCAGCCTTCCCTCCCTGCTTTCCAGCCACTTAAATTTCTCCAAAAGTTTTAGTTGATCCAAAAGAAATGTGTTCCATCTTTTCTTTTCTCTGGTGATTTTATGGTCACTCTTCTTGCTTGGAGTCATTCTTCTGACTCTCCCTCATCATCAAGTTTCAGTGGTCATTTGTCCCTGCTCTTCATGGGTCATCTGCCTCTCCTAAATTATAGGCTGTACAAAAGTGATGGCTAAGGAAATAAAAATGGGAATTTTAGAATTGTGCCTAAAAATAAGAATAAATCTGTTCTGAGTAAGGGCATGTGGGGCCATCCTGCAAGGGATGGTCATAGGTTTTGGAGCATGGACTTTGTTCTCTGTTTGCTGACTCTCCCCAGGGCTTCCACCTCCCACTGGGCTCTGGCTGCATTTGAAGTGAGTGGTGTTACTAGGAAAGTGAACTCTGAAAAATGAGGTTAAGTTGTATCTAGGATAGTGAAGTATTTGGAAAGTTAGAAGCAATTGGGGTGAGGTTAAGATAGCATTTGGCCCTGGCCAGCATTGCTCAGGAATTAGAGCATCAGCCCATGCAACAGAGGGTCATAGGTTCAATTCTCAGTCAAGGACACTTACCTGGCTGCAGGTTTCATCCCCAGCCCTAGTTGGGATGCATGTAGGAGGCAACCAATCCATGTGTCTCTCTTACTTCTCTCTCTCGCTCTCTCTCTCTCTCTCTCTCTCTCTCCTCCTCCTCTTCCTCCTCCTCCTCCTCCTCCTGCTCCTCCTCCCTCCCTCTCTCCCTCCTTCCCTCCCTTTCTCTCTCCCTTTCACTCTCTCAAAAAAATCAATGTAAAAAATATCCTTCTGTGCATTAACTGGTTTGGCTCAGTGGCTAGAGAGTCAGCCTGTGGACTGAAGGGTTCCCGGTTCAATTCCGGTCAAGGGCATGTATCTTGGTTGCAAGCATATCCCCAGTAGGGGATGTGCAGGAGGCAGCTGATTGATGTTTTTCTCTCATCGATGTCTCTAACTCTCTATTCCTCTCCTTTCCTTTCTGTAAAATAATCAATAAAATATATTTAAAAAAATATCATTTTGTGAGGATTAACAACAAAAAAATATATAGCATTTGGCCAAGGCAATCAGATCTACCCAACCATACCTACAAATGCCTGTTTTTGGAAAACATATGCACAGGAAACCAAAAGCAGGACCTGGATAGTGGAAAGGCTAGGGCTTACCCATAGAGAGGAGAGCCAGATGAAAAGAATAAGGAAGAACAGGGAACAGATCTCTTCAAGTCTGGGTGGAGCTTGCCCAAGCCATCCTTCCTAAATCTTTGTTGAATGCACATCAGGCAATGGGCAGAGGGCATTTTTCAGAGAAGCCTTGGGGAGAAGACAGATTTCCAGAGCATGCTGAATTGTGGAAGAACCACCCACTGAGACTGAAGCACTGGAGTCTGGCCAACCCCAGTCATTCTCAGTATCCTTGGTGATAGATGAGTTGGGGTGGTATGGAGTATAGAAGAAGAGACCTTTTCGACCTGAACTTCGAGGTCAAGAGGTCTGATTTCAAAAGGATTCAGTAGGAAACAAAGGTGTTCTCTTCAATAATAAAAACTTGCTGAAGTGAAAAAATAAATATATATATACATATATACCTTTATGTACATTTCTAATTAAGGCTTTAATAATTAGGCTTTGATTTGGAAAATTTGAAGAAATGGGCAACAAATGATTTCTAAAAATGGCTTGACTACATATACTTATATTTTTTAAAGGAACATTGAATTCAATAATTATAATGACATATGGAAATGAAAATCCATACACTATATAGCATTCTTTGAGCTGGTTTTCCCTTAAATTATGCAAAATTAATGTAATTAAAAGTGATTTTAAGAACAAATCTGTACTAGATACAAAAGCTCTTCTCCCTCCCAACCCTAGTCTTTCAGGCAGCCTTTTCATGTGTATTTCACAATTAGCATACACTTAAACAGAGCCCTTATTTAATAACCTCTTTGTATGTCTCTTAGTTATATTAATTATACCCACTAAGTGAAGATGAAGATGGAAGCATAAAATGGATGGCCTTTTGAATTTGGAAAGAAATAAAGTTTAATCATGACCTTCCTGTAAGCACAGCCTAAAGTGTGAAGATGGTGAGGCCCCAGTGGAGCTATTGTTATCTCTTAAAGGCCATCTCATTCTTTTGAAATCAATTGAGAGAAAGTGCAGACAGGGCCCCCATGGAAGCTGCGTAAAGTGTTCTTAACAGCTCTCTCTGTCTTCTGCTCTCTTCTCTGCACTCATCCATCCCGCATACCTGCCACATTAATTCTCCTAAAATGCCACATTAATCATGTTACTCCTGCTCACCCATCTTCATAGCTCCTAATTACTTAGAGAATTCGATTCAAAGACCGAGTCAGTTGCTTAAGGCCCTCCCCAGCAGCACCCACATTTTCATAGCTGACCATCCTCTTCAGGTACCTACGTGCCTGTGTCTCCTTCCTTCTGAAAACCCAGTCTGCTACTGTTTCCCAAATAATTCATGACCTTTCCCAACATCAAGCAATCATTACCACTATTCCCGAGGCCATAATCTCTTTCCTCATTCTCTTTTGTCTTTTCAAGTGCTACCTTCTTTCCTTTCTTCACTAATCATTGAGTACCTGCGATGTATTAGGAGCTGAGTGTGAACTTTACTGTCCATTCCACCTCCCTGCACGATGTCCTCCTTCTCCAGAGCACAGAGCACTTAATTTTTGTCATTAATTGTTAATTAATCATAGAATCTGGTGACAGTCTCTTACACTTACTGTATATAGTCTCAGTCAGTTCAGGCGGCTACGGCAGAATACCATAGACAGGGTGGCTTATAAACAACAGAAATGTATATATCACAGTTCTAGAGATTGTTAAAGTCCCAGACTGAGGTGTTAGCCAATGTCAGCAGCATCTGGCGAGGGCCCCCTTCTGGTTCATAGCCAGCTGTCTTCTTGTTGAGTCCTCACATGGCAGAAGGGGCTGGGGAGCAAGCTGAAATCTCTTTCATAAACAAACTAATCCCATCACCAGGGTGTCACCTTCATTGCCTAATCACCTCCCAGGGCCCACTCTGAAGATCAGATTTCAACTTATGAGTTTTGGGGAGAAGCAAACATTCAGTCTATAGCATATACTATTTTTTTTAATGTGTTTACATCATCTCTCAATAAGATTTTAAGGTTCTCAGTGCAAGGTTCATTAGTTACTCTCTTTGGCACTTGACATAATGCTTTGCTTGTGGTTGGTATGTTTAGCAAACATTTCTTGTATTAATTAACTAACTAATTAATTAATTAATTGGTAATGATATTTATACTCAGATCTTTACCACAGTAGACCTAAGCAATAGTGCTTCTATTTTTTGGTGGTTATTTTTTTTAGCTTTTATTTGTCTTATGTTTCCCATTACCTTTGCCTCAGTTTCTTTTCTTTTCATTTTTATTATTGACACTACTAGAGGCCCAGTGTACAGATTCATGCACCAGTGGGGTCCCTTGGCCTGGTCTGTGGGGATCCGCCAAAACCGAGACCTGAATCCTCAGAGGGATGTAGTAGTGTGGGAAGCAGCAGGCAGCTGGGGACGAGCCCAAGCCCTGGCCTGGTGATGAGCTGCTTCTGTTCTTCCAGTACCAATGCCAGTTCCAATCATGGTTCCTATCCCATCCTGGTCAGGATAGGGAGGGGTGCACGGGGGGCAGAGGGGGAGTCTGTGAGAGAGGCTCATGCTGCTGTAGCTACACTTGCCAGCCATGAGCCCAGGTTCTGGCACCTGTTGGTCAGTTGAGCAGCACTTCCGCTGTGGGGACACACTGACCACCAGGGGGCAGCTCCTGCATTGAGTGTCTGCCCCCTGGTGGACAATGTGCATCACAGCTACCAGTTGACCAGTTGACTTGTTGCTTAGGCTTTTATATTCAGTGGTACCTCGAGATACGAGTGCCCTAACATACGAGATTTTTGAGATACGAGCCTTTGAGCGAGCGATTTTTGCTTTGAAATACGAGCAACATTTGAAATAGGAGTAATTGCACGGATTGGCCGGCTGCACACAACCCACCAGTTTACCACGCCTCAAGGTTATGGAACGAATTAAACTCGTATCTCGAGGTACCACTGTATATATAAACTACAGATGTCTCCATCCTTTCCTCTTTTGCCCACCTCCACCCAGTCCCCACCACACCTCCCCCAACCATAGTGTTTTAAGTATGGATATTCCTTCAGGAAGAGAAGACAGAAGACTGCTTGAGTATCCACTGCCTTCAAGGATGGACTGTGTAAGGCAGAGTAATCCCTGAGCTAGAATCTAGGCACTTTTTAAACTATCTAATGGCAACAAACCATAATCCAGATCACAGCTTGGGCTGCTATCCCAGCATTCTCAATGGACCCTGCCTCAGAGAAATTCAAGGCACAGAGGCTGTGATTTTAACAAGGAGACATAAATAAGAGTTAAAATATTACCTATGCACCTGGAGGGAATTGTGCTAAATGAAAAAAGCCAGTCACAAAGGGAGAACTGCTCTATGATCCCACTTATATGAGGTTTCTAGAATAAGGAAAACACACAGAAGGAAAGTAGGACAGTGGTTTCCAGGGGTTGGGGGAAAGGAAGTGTTCGATAAGGACAAAGTTTCCGTTTTGAAGAGTTCTGAAGATTGGTTGCACAACAATGTGAATGTACTTAGCACTACTAAACTGTAGCCTAAAAATAGTTAAGATGGCAAATTTTATGTTATGTGTTTTTATATGACAATTTAAATTTTAAAAAATATCCTTTAAAAAGAAAAACATGAGAGACTTTGGAGATCTGCGTCTGACAGAATAAAATAATTTCTACAATGGCAATTTTCTATGTATTGATTATCAGCATAACAAAGGAATTCAGAGATATTTTAAAAAAATAACTGAGCTATCTGCTTGAATATAGATCAGGTAACTAAATGGGCCCTTCCTTGGACAGTCTCCAATCTTACCTGAAAAAATATATATATATATACCTATATCATAGTTGTCCAGAATGTTTATTTTTGCATTCTCTTTTTCAGTATTAAAAAAGGATAAAATCTTATGAATCACCTTACAATTTATAAAATCCCTCACATTTGCTATTTTCAAGGACATCTTCAGCACCCCATTTCCATATTTTATTGTGGTCAAGAGGGGTTTTTCTCTTTCTCTCAAATAAATTATTTTTATTTTGTATAAACCAATTTCTCCTTATTTGGCCTTCTAAACTACACTGAAAGGGCTTAGCAGACTTTTCATATAATCCTTATACTTCTGTAATTAAAAGCAGAGTTTGTAAGAAATAGAAACAGTAAAGACCTACCTTTAAGCACCATATACTGAGCAGCTTTGTGTCAGCTGTCAGTGAATTTTGTACAAACTTACCTGGAAGCTTACACACAAAGGGAAACATAAACCATTATTGTTTTGTTTTTCAGCAGTAGAATATGTTCAAATTTAAGTGTACCCCCAAACAATAATTAGAAACCTTCTACTTTACTATTATTTTTTAAATTCTCACCCAAAGACATGCTTTCATTAATTGAAGAGAGAGAGAAAGGGAGAGGGAAAGAGACACATTCCTGTGAGAGGGAAGCATCAATTGGTTGCTTCCCATACATAAGTGCCCCAACTGGGGATCAAACCCATAACCTGGGTGTGTGCCCTGACCAGGAATTGAACCAGTGACTGTTTGTTCTGAGGGACAATGGTTCATCTAGCAAGGGCCTGCTTTTACTTTCTTTAGAAGAAATAAGCATGATTCTATTTCCTTTTCCTTAAAACACTAATTCTCCACCCTTTAAGTTCTCCTTCTTTGCAGATCTTTTACTTTCTTTGTCACTTCCAGAACACTGTGAACCAAGCTGAACACTGCTCTACTAGACAACTGACAGTGGGAAAAATAAGCTCCTCTCAGCCTGTACAGGGTACAATATCTCACCCATTGTTATGGCCTCTGAGATGCTTTTACTAAACTATCATTTTCCCAGCCCCTATTTGTTATTCAATCCACAAAGTACATAAATATTTACTAGTCTAGAAGCTGTGGAGCTTGAGGTACCTTGCACTTGATGGGAATATAAATTGATGCAGCCTCCATGGAAAATAATACAGAGGTTTTCCCAAAACTTAAGAATAGAACTACCATATAATCCAGCAATTCTACTTCTGGGTATTTATCCAAAGGAAACAAACTTGCTATCTTAGAAATATATCTGCATTCTCATGTGCATTGCAGCATTATTCACAATAACCAAGATATGGAAACAATCTAAGTGTCCACTGACAGACAAATAGATCAAGAAGTTGTAGCATATACATACAATGGGATAGTATTCAGCAATGAGAAAGAAGGAAATTCTTCCATTTGCAACAATATAAACAGACATTGAGGGCATTATGCTAAGTGAAATAAGTCAAACAAAAATAAATACTATATGATCTCACTAATATGTGGAATCTAAAAACATCAAACTCATAGACACAGAGTAGAATGATGCTTTCCAGAGTGTGAAGGGTGGGGGAAATGGGGAGATGTTGGTCAAAGAGTACAAACTTTCAGTTATAAGATAAGCAAGTTCTAGGGACCTGAGGTACACATGATGACTGAGGTAACAACAATGTATTATACACTTGAAAATTGCTTTGACAACAGAGCTTTAAGTGTTTTCACTGTAATAAGAACAACATCGTAATTATGTGAGGTAAAAGTTGTATAAACTAACATTATTGTGGTAAACTTGCCATATACAAGTAGTGTACCTTGAACTTACATAATGTCAATTATCTATAAATAAAGCTGGAAAACATTTTTAAAGAGATGAATGAGAACACCTTTAGTTCTTAATACAACCCATTCCTTGTCTGTCAGGCTCAGTGTTAGGGGCCAAGTGGTAGGTAAATGGGATTTTAAGCTGAGACTATAAGGATGAGAGGGAGTTTGCCATGTGAGGATCTGGAATGATGGGAGGGCACCCCATGCCCAGCAGTCCTGCCTGCAGTGTGGAAGAGTTTGGTGTAACTGAGGCTGGGGCCATTGCCTGCAGATACTCCTGATTTTCTCTCCTGAGAGGCCTTCTAAAGGCAGTCTTAACCCTGATCCCACAGCACAAAACTCAAATTCATTTTTTAAAAATATTTTATTGATTTTTTTACAGAGAGGAACGGAGAGGAATAGAGTTAGAAACATCGATGAGAGAAATACATCGATCAGCTGCCTCCCACTGGGGATGTGCCCATAACCAAGGTACATGACCTTGACTGGAATTGAACCCAGGACCATTCAGTCTACAGGCTGATGCTCTATCCACTGAGCCAAACTGGTCAGGGCAAGAACTCAACATCTTTTAAAGGTCACTGTTCTGATAGGATGTGTGACTGGTTTCGTTTCCCCCTTACAGAAGAGGCACAGGCAATAAGAGCATAGTACTAAGTTGAACCACAGGACCTTGCCAGCTTCTTGAGTCAATAGTGATGGACTCTCAGCAATTTTACATGGTCTAACTTCATTATTTTGAGTATTGGGACTGGCCCATGGGGACAAGAGTGATTGGGGGGAGTCTCTTGCTTTATGTCCCTCACTTTTCTGCACAGGGCAAGCCAGAGTTACAGCACAGACTTGGAACCTGAGGGACTGAGTGGGACCCCTGTGCAGTGCAGTGACAGGAAGGATTGGTTGGGATCTTATGAGATCATCTTCACTTTCTGCGGAGCAGACCAGCTTGGAGAAAAGAAAACCTGCTGAAAGCACAGATGAGGGTTCTCAACTTGAAGTAATTCTAGTGGCAATGACTGAGGCCTGTGTAGTTGGTATTATACTCTAGGACAGAGAAGTGAGCATCACATCTCTCTGGTATGAGAATGGTGAGAGGTGCTTAGTGTGGAAAACAGGATGAGAAAGACCTTTCTTGGAGCCATGTTTGCTTCATTTCATAACAAGGAGGAATGAGAATGCTACCCTACTTTACCTATGGTTGGTTGGCTTAAGCCGAACAGGAATTGTTGAGTGTATGAAACTCTTACAGCTTGGATTGATTTCCATCATTTCCAATTCAACATTTCATCATCTTTATGAATTTTAAAGTTTTAAAAAACTTCTAGGTGTTATTATAGACAGAAAGGTGACAAGAGGGAGGGAAGGAAGGAAATTAAATATCTAGGTGACCTACCAACTAATCACTCCAAATAAAATTCTGGCCCATGGAGTAGAGAGACAAGGTAAGGCCCTCTCTCTAGAGAGTACTGTCTTAATTTAGCAATTGCATACTAATTTATGTACTATGTAATTTATGTATCATGTAATGTAATACCAATTATGTACTAACCTGATATTTGAAAGATAATACCATGGCTGAGTTGCTCAGTTTGTTAGAGTATTGTCCTCTTGCATCAAAGTTGCAGGTTTGATTCCTGGTCAGAGCAAATACAACAATCAACCAATGAATGCATGAAAAAGTGGAACAACAAATTGAAGTTTCTCTCTCTCTCTCTCTCTCTCTCTCTCTCTCTCTCTCTCTCTC
>JAAGEH010002534.1:29215509-29311725 GCA_011751065.1 Lasiurus cinereus
TCTAAAGAGGATAAGTATTTACTTCCCTTTGCAGAAAAAAAAATCTGCAGGTAGGCAGTCCAGGGCTGGGATGGATGCTCTGTGATTTAGCAGGGATCTAGTCTCTTATTTTGTGGCTCCCTCTTCAATATATCACCTCATGGCCCCAAATGGCTACATGAGATTGAAACATCAGATCTGCATTCTAGACTGCAGTATGTAGTAAGGGGGAAAAGCCTATGATTCTCCTGTTTAAGGAGACTTTCATCAACATCCGATTAGGCAAAGCATAGTCACAGAACACGTCTGCATAAGATGCATCTGTATCCCTTTTAGATAGGCTCATTGCCAATCTGATTAAAGCACGTTTTGTTACATGGAGAAGAGGATAGAATAAAGCAGGCTTGGGTTGACATTGTAGTGTCTGTCACATTGGCAATGCAGTCTGCTGTTGTCCAAGACAGCTGTATAACGGAGAGGCTTATGTCAGAAACTAAATATAAAAGACACCTGGAAAAAAAAACTAAATCATGTCATGCTCCTTTCTCCTTCACCCCCATGTTTTTAAAGTGCTCTTGATTTCCTATGGACTGGTTTAGAATTTTAGAATATAAAGCTTCAGGAAGTTGCTGTGACAAGTTGCCCTGTATTAAATCTCCCATGCACATAATCACTATATCAGATATAATTCGGAGCTAATTTCATATTTCCTGCATATCATATTGGAAAATTGAACTGTCAGATCTATTTAAGGGCTACACGCCAAATGCAAGCACCCAATCCCTGCTCTTTTAAAGAATATATTTTTACGAGACTTCTTTTTCTCTCTTTGAGACTTGACAATAACACTATAGGAGAAGCCAAATCCATCTAATTGAGCCTTCGAAGTTCAGCTATTTGCTGTGTATAAAATTTAGAAAACTTATAGATGGCAATATGGCTGAGGGAACTTTTTTTCACAGGTATCCTTTCCAATTGAAAAGTCCCTTAACTTCTAAAGATTTTAAAATTGTGGATTGTAATCCAGTAGAAGAACATTTTATGTCTTATGAAAGGTTCATTGGGGTCTGGATAATCTGTGGTCATGATGCCTTGAGCATAACTGTGAAACCAAAGCTTAGTTAACAAGAAATTAGTAGGCACTATTCAGCTTCTCTCTGGAAAGAGATTAAGCTACATGCTATGAAGGTATATTATTGAAGCCATCTTGCTAGTATAATGCCTTTGATTCTCTGACTTACCAAAGAATCTCCAAATCAGTAGACAATCCCACCTGAATTCTTTTTTTTTATTTTTTTATTTTTTTTATTTTTTTTATTTTTATTAATTTTTTATACATATCTCCCCATTGCCCCCCCTCCCTCCCAGGCGTACCCTGACCCCCCAGTGTCTGTGATCATTGGTTATGTTTATAAGCATGCATACAAGTCCTTTGATTGATCACTTATTTACCTCACCTAACTTTAATCTTTCTGCTATAATTTCACAGTCTGTTTGATGCTTTATGATTTTTGTCCTCCTGAGAATTATCAGTCTACTCCCTTTCTGTGCTCCTGATTCTATTATATTCACCAGTTTATTCTGTTGATCAGATTTTTAATTCACTTAATTTTTAGATTCACTTGTTGACAGATGTGTATTTGTTGTTCATAATTTTTTGTCTTTTACCTTTTTCTTCTTCCTCTTCTAAAAGGGTACCTTTCAGCATTTCATATAATACTGGTTTGGAGTTGATGAACTCCTTTAGCTTTTTCTTCTCTGTGAAGGTCTTTATCTGCCCTTCAATTCTGAATGATAGCTTTGCTGGATAGATTATTCTTGGTTGTAGGTTCTTGTTGTTCATCACGTTGAATATTTCTTGCCACTCCCGTCTGGCCTGCAACGTTTCTGTTGAGAAATCAGCTGACAGTCGTATGGGTGCTCCCTTGTAGGTAATAAACTGTTTTTCTCTTGCTGCTTTTAATATTCTCTCTTTCTCTTTTGCTCTTGGCATTTTAATTATGATGTGTCTTGGTGTAGTCCTCTTTGGGTTCCTTTTCTTTGGGGTTCTGTGTGCTTCCTCGACTTGTAAGTCTATTTCTTTTACCAGATGTGGGAAGTTTTCAGTCATTATTTCTTTAAACAGGTTTTCAGTATCTTGCTCTCTCTCTTCTTCTGGCACCCCCACAATTCTGATGTTGGTACGCTTGAAGCTGTCCCAGAGGCTCCTTACATTTTCTTCACATTTTTGGATTCTTTTCTCTTCTTGCTTTTCCAGTTGAATGTTTTCTGCTTCTTTATATTTCAAATTTTTGACTTGATCCTTGCCTTTCTCTAGTCTGCTGTTAGTACTCTGCATAATAGTTTTCATTTCAGTCAGTGTCTTTATCATCTTCTCTTGGGTCTCACTAAATTTATCCATCTTTTCTAGCATATTCTTGCAAAACCTTATAAGCGTGGTTTTGAACTCTATATCTAGTCGTTTTTTTCCCTCCATTTCTTTTGCTTGTAATCCCTTCCCTTGTCTCGGCATTTTCACTGTGCCGGGGAAACTTCTGTGCTGGATTCAGCCGAAGAAGCCTCTGCTGAGCTTGGGAGGGGTGGAGTCTCAGGGCTTAAGGGACCGCCTTGCCTTCCAGGCGGTCCCGCCCTCCACGGCCCCTGAGTCTCACGTGACTGGGTAATGGCTGGAGCGGTCCTTGTGAGCGCGCACCCGCAGCGCCTCCAACCGCTGCCTTTCCAGCTCCCCTGCGAACCAGGACCACACGAGTCTAGATCCCCAGGGTTTCGCCCAAAACAGGGGCTTAGTGGACTCAGAAGTGGCGCAGTTGGGAGGGTCTGTCTCTTGCCCACTCTCGAAAGCCAGCGGCACAATCAGCAGTCCGTCCTCCGCGTGGTGCCGTGCGCGACCAGACCTCCGATCCTTTGCAACTCCCCTAAATTTCCGTGCACTTCTCCCTTTTCATAGTCCAAACTCCCCCCGTATGAGTTTCGGCTGGATCTGGGGTTTAGTGTCGTAAGATAAGGGGTTCAATGCCGTTGGGAGTCTCCGTCTCCCTCCCCCCAGAGAAAGCCAGCCAGGTACTCCGGCACCCGCTCTCTCAGCGCGTGTCTCTGTACCTCAGCTTTTTGCAGCTCCTCTGGGTCTCCGCGAGCCCCTCTCTTTCCCTCTAGTTGTAGAACTTCCACTCAGCCAGCTTTCCTGTGGTTCTGGATGATGTCCGTTCTGTCTTTTAGTTGTAGTTTTGAAATTGTTGTGTGAGGCAGCAGTATAGGTGTTTACCTATGCCGCCATCTTGGATTCTCCCCACCTGAATTCTTTTCCCATAGCTTTTTCTGAGCTCTTTTACATCTTTTTTTTTAAATATGCTTAAATGGGAGGAAAGCTGCATCCTCTATTCCTTAACATCATTGGGTTGAACTTCAATCTAGTAAAAGCAGCTTGATTTTCTCATTTCAATTCTAGAAATAGTTGAGAGATAGAGAGATAATGGTGATCCAACATCTGGTGGAGATATGTCTAAAATTAGATAAGATGACTGTGGATAAAAAATGCTAAAATGAAGAGGGAAGGAAGAGAGAGTCAATTTAATAATGTGATTCACTCTGTGAATAGTGAATGGGCATTACTTACCAGGAGAGATGTGTTGTGTTGTGTTGTGTTGTGTTGTGTTGTGTTGTGTTGTGAGCAGAAGAAGCCAGGTTTAACACTGGGATGCAGACGTTCCCAAACATGGCAGTGGTGTCCACATGGTCCAGGTAGGAAATGAAACAAGAGAATATATGTTGGTTGCCTCGCTCCTTTCTTCACAATTTTGCCCTTTATTTGCTGTCCTTTCCCCTTCATTTCCTGGTGTCACTTTTTCTTCTCTTCTGCAGTCTCAGAAAGGTCCATTAAAATTAATTCACAACTAAATTGTAATGAAGTGTAAATGGATTTCATTGGAATTTCAGCCAGTAGAGCGTTATGTGAAGAGGCATATTTGGAGCAACAGATCACATAGGCCTTTAAAAAAACAAAAAAACAAAAAAACAAAACAACAACTATTCATAAAACTGACTGTGCAGCAAGTAACTCTTTCAGGACAAAAGCCTGAGGAATGTCTTAGCAAAGTTAACTATTGCAAGTCAGTTCTATTGTCAGCTCATTTTCCCCAACGAGGATAATTGTAGGAAGCCCTGGGGAATCCAATCATTTTCATGAGTTGGAGGATTGATGAAAGAATTATGAAATCACAGGTGAGAAGCTAATTTTACCTAGCTATTACCTAGCCCAAAGGTTTTCAAACTCTTTTGGTTCTAAGTGGATTATTTTTAAATAAAAACATGAAACAGATAAAGCAGAGCAGTTTGGGTAGAAACCTAGGTGGGCATCAAGGGGGTGTGGAGGGAAAGTCAGAGGCTCTTATAGACACCCCTGACAATTGGGGTCTGGAGTCTAAGCACTACTGCACCAGCCAATCCTCCCCATGTGAAAACCTAGGGGCTTGGGCTTGAGATGCTAAAAGACTTGCCCGAAGTTATACAACCAGGATCGGAAAAGTTACAACTTGGATCCAATATTTCAAATGTCTAGGTCAGAGCTTTCCACAACAGTGATCAAATGACTGATTTTCCTTTCGATGTTTATTTTTTTTCTGATTAGAAAATCTAAAAAGTGTAGGAAGTATAGAGAAAAGATGAAATCTACCTAAAATCCCATCAATCAAAAAATTCTATGCCATATTTCTAGCATGAAAAAAACTTCAATAATCTTAACTTCAACAATCTTAGACAGATTTGAAGCTACTTCTAAATAAAAAAGTGATGACAAATGAAGGGCTTATTTTACTACATGCATTAAGTGATTTTAACTTCATAGTTCAAGTGAATCAAGATGAGAGTGGAAATGATGATGATAGGGCAACCCAAATACTGCATCTGGCTACGCTGAGCTGACTGGATGCACCAGCAAAGGCTGGCATATTCAGGGTGAAAATCAGAGATCTATGCTCCACCTAAGAGTTTCTATAAATGGCTGGGGCAGGGAATCCAGGGCAGAGTCATATAGAGGATGGGGGGAGAAGGTGTTTACTCTAAAGCCAGATTGCCTTGCTTCAAATCAGGCTATCTCTAGTCCTGGCTGGTGTTTCTCAGTGCTTAGAGCATGGAAAGGTCATGGGTTTTATTCCCTGTCAAGAGCATGTGCCTTGTTTTAGTTTTGCTTCCTGCCCAGGGTCTGGGTACATATGGGAGCAACCAGTTGATGTGCCTCTCTCACATTAATGTTTCTCTCTCTCTCTCTCTCCTTCCCTCTCTCCACCACCACCACCCCCTGCCTCCCTTCTATTTTCTCTGAAGAGCAATAGAATGAATATCCTCAGGTGAGGATTAACAACAACAAAAATCAGGCTGAGTCTCTGACAACATTCCCATTTATAAAAGAGGGAAAATAAAAATTGCACCAATTTTTTGAAGATTTACTAAGTATATCCACATACCTCACTTAAACCAGGGTCTCACACATATTATTCAATGATTATTAGCTATTTTGATAATAATTATCATACAACTTACGGACTTTAACTTCCCATCCCTCTGCTAACTCTGTTCTGTAAATTTAGACTATAAGGATTTTTACTGGATGCATCTGGGAGACCAAAGAAAAGCTGACCTTTTGACTTAAGCCAAAAGTCGGGCCTGAATTGGACATTAATGGAGTATGAAGCTCAATTGAGACAGAGAAAGCCCTTGTATGCCTGGGTATCCCCTGAAACACAGATCTCAGAAAGGGCAACAAATTTCCCAAGGCAAATGAAAGTAGCTTCCATTTACTGAATACTGTGCATCAGGCACTATGCTAAGTGGAATGCTTTGTTTCATGCTCTCAACAATACATGTTTCAGGCAAAGAAAACAAGGTTTAGAGAAGTTACACAACTAGTCCAAGGTCACACAGCTGTCAGGTGGCAGAGCTAGGAATCCAAACCAAGTATAGTCAACTTCAAAGTTTGTGTTCATGTCCATTATGGTGGACTGCTCCCTGAAGGCAAGTCAAACTGGGAACATAGCATGAGCAAGTCTTGGGCTTTTTTTTTTTAATATAACATTGAACAAAGAAGGTGTTCAAATGGATGTGAGGGATGTAACAGGAATGAGTCAGGGTCTTGGGGTTCTTGAGCACCTTATGCAGAAGTATTGATCAGTCAAGTGAAGGGAGCCATTGAGAGCTTTATGGTATTAGAGGCAATGGCATACCTTGCATTTTAAGAACATAACTCAAATGGCAACTCCTGAGTAGAAATTTGTCGGAGCAAAGACAGGAATCTGGAGTGGCCAGTTCGAAGACTATCACAACAGTTCACTGACAGCGTCCTGAGCCAGAAAAATGGGAATAGGAAGAATATATAAGAGACATAATATACTCATAAGCGTAGCAACTAAGGGCATTGGCTTTGGAATCTGACCATCTAAAGGCTGAATCTCAGTTCTGTCATATAGTAATTGTTTACTTTGACATTCAGCTTCCTCCTGTGTAAATCTGAGAGAATGATTGTCTTAGCTAGTTTGAGCTACTATAACCAAATATCCCAGACTGGGTGGCTTATAACATACCTCTATTTATCACCCATCATTCTGGAGGCTGGAAGTAGAGATCAGGATGCCAGCAGGATTAGTTTCCGGTGAGAGCTGTCTTCCAGGTTACTGACTGCCAGCATCTCACTGTATCCTTACATAGCATCTGCGGTACTAATTCCATTCACGAGGGGCTCCACCCTCTTGACCTAACCACCCCACAAAGGCTCTGCCTCTTAATGTCATCACACTGAGGGGTTAGGATTCAAAAAATGAATCTGAAAGGGACACAAAGAGTCAACCCATTGAAGTCATGTTAGGATTGTGAAAATTAGGATTAAATAGATGAATCACTTAAAAGCAGTTCTAATACAGTTGCCTAGCACATAATTTGTGTTCAATATATAATAGCTACTTTATTATCATTATAATAATTAACATTCCTTACTGTCTTCATCCTTTCTGTCAACCAAAGAATAAAAGTCTACAGAGAGTGAGAATAAATGAATTTTTAAACTTTTATCATGGTTTCATTAGACAATTGAAACTTTTCAAAAACTGTATTTCTAATGTTTCTCAAGCACCAGTAAGGGTAGAGAAATTGTGGTATGTAGTATGGTATCTTCCACAAATAGACATGTTTTTGTTCTTTAGTGAATTAATAAAATGCAATGCTGCTAAATAAGCCATGTAGCTAATGACCTCCACTGAGTGGACAGAAAACCACACATTTCTCAACTTTTTCATTCTTTGCCTCTTTGGCTCAGACCCATGTGTCCTTCCTGGGTGCCCACTCCTGGAGAGTAGGGTCTGAGTCAGTGTGACTCTTCTTATGGCCAAGCAGAGTGACCCCCACACAAAATTAGCTATTTAAAACTTATCTTCTTTAAGTGAATATATTTTGTAACTTTGAAGGGAAATATCTAATATTTTAAAATGTTCTTATTTGCAAAGTTGGGTTAAGAAGCAATTTTTCTCAATGGTGCCCAGAGGATTCCAGTTTAGTCAACTCCATACATCTGGCAGGATTTTCAGATCACAGAGTCAATCTACAAAGTTGCTGCCAGAGAAAGGACTAATTAAGAAGGCTTGGCTGTGTTCCCCAAGAACAGGATAGAGAAGGTATTTTTACAGCCTCTCTCAATCAGGCACAGGTAATCTAAATTCACAGCCTTACCACAATGTTCCAGTTTTTTATTTTTACTTATCAAATCTTCTTTTTAATTTTTTTAAAAATATGTTTTTATTTATTCAGAGAGGAAGGGAGAGAGAGAGAGAGAGAGAGATAGAAATACCTATGATGAGGGAGAATCATCAATGGGCTGTCTCCTCCACAACCCTCACTGGGGATCGAGCCCGCAACCTGGCATGTGCTCTGACCAGGAATCGAACAATGACCTCCTGGCTTAAGGGTTGATGTTTAAGCAATGAGCCATACTGGCAGGGTCTCAAATATTCTTGTTGTTCTCCTAGTTTTATTGATCTCAGTGAGTGTTCTGATGGTTTTGCATTGGTGCATTTTGAGCTTGCCCTGAGGTAGGACTGCCAAGCTGCAGAAGCAGCCCAGTGCAATTAAGCACTGGAGGAGCTGCTTATTGTTCAGAAAGCATGTTAGCTGTGCGCAACTCTGTGTACATCATAGATGGGCTAACACCTACAACGTAGTCTTTGTTTCATTACTTCACATGGAATAAGGGTTTGATCCACCCTGAAGGATAGGAACAATGGTTTTGGAAACATGGATCCAGTCAGCCAAAGTGGCCCACAGGCCACAAAGTGCTAAAGTTGAGATTATGTTTAGAAGTACATTTATATGTAATTTAAACTGAGTGATCCCCTACTATATGCTCTTTATGCATTTGCTCTATCAATAGCTTATGTCCTCACAGAGAGTGCAAACATTTCAATTCATTTGTAAATTATAATACAAATAGCATTAAATCAGTGAATGGCCCCATGCTCATTGCTATCACCATTTTTCCCATGGGCAAATCTGGTCTGAGGGTGAAAGTGATGGCTAGCAAGAGGAACTGAGTTACAGTCAGTATCCTTTAAAACTTGAACTAGTTCCTAGAGAGAAAAATATTCACACTTGGCAGATACCTGGGGGACAGATGCCATGAGTTGAATGGTCAGTGATCTTCTGAGTGAACAAATAAATCTTAGAGTTTCATTTTGGTCTCACTTAGTTATGAAAATCATTGGGTTCTTTGTCTTAATTTCTTACCCACTTCTTAACTATCATAGTCATTAAAATTCACTCTTCATTGTACAATAAGACAATGAGACTCAATGTCATTAGCCCCTTAGTATTCACACATGAAGACACACATGTGCATACGCATGCATATTTATATGCACTCACATGCACACATACATAGCCATGCACATGCACACATGCAGATACACACTTCCAACTGCAATAGCCACTGCGAATCTTCACAGTGAACCACACAGGTATTACTCCCCAAACCTGAGTGATCGGCTCCCCAGCATGTGCATGGATCCTGAGAAAGGCTGAGGACTCTTGAAATCCTCAGAGAGAGGCCAGGTGGATTCAGAAGTAGATGGGATCTCCTGGGGAAGACCAGCTGAGCCACCCAGTGCTCAGTGAATCAGCATCTGGGCCCAAGTCTCATGCAGTTTATGTGTGGAGTGATGAAGGAAGATGCATCCTTTCAGTGTCCAGCGACCCTACATATGGGATGTAGGAGATTACCTTTCCACTGGATTTGGAGATTACAGCCTTTGTGTTCACACTGAGGGGCCAGAGGTAGGGTTTAGGAAAGCTGCTCACTATTACATTTCCATTAGGATTACATTGCCTTCACTTCTGGGATCATCCCCCCAGGGGGCCTCATTAGCATAGTTTTAATGCCTCCCGTGTATAGACCTCCCTCATTCCAGCTGCCCTTTTTGTATACCAAGCCTCTAACATCTACAGAGGGTGGGCAATGTGACAGGGGGCCCTGTGTTTGGGTTCTACCAAGGCGCAAAGAAACAGACCAACGCTGTGGAGCCAGCTTGTCCTGTGCTGTGCTGTGTGGTCAGGAAATGCTTCCCCGAGCTGCTCTTTCCAGAAAGCTCCATTGGATGGTGGCTTTGTTTGTGTATTACACTCCGAGGGGTCGAGTTCATTATCCGCCATGGCTCTGGCTCTTTGGGCCGGAGCTTGCACCTTCCTCCTCTGGCACCCATTATGATTCAACAATTGGAGTCACTGGTTAAAGCTGTTGCTTTTTTAATATTTTTATTTTATTTTATTGCTTAAAGTATTACAAATAGTAGTATATTTGTATCCTTTTTCCCCCATTGACATCCCCTCCTCACACACGCCCCTGGCCTCCTCTACCTACTCCTCTTCACCTCCTTCCCTCCCCTTTTCCCCCAGGCCACCCTGGCACAAAGCTACAAAGCTGTTGCCTCTTAAAAAGCATTTCCTTCCCAGCTATAGTATCTTTCCCAAATAAGCACACTAGGTGGCAGTGAGCAGTGAGAGGAGGAGGGCTGCTTGGGAAAGGCATTCTGAGGCAAGTGCAGACCTACAGGCCCTGGATGCAAAGAATCCTACCTTGAGGTGGGCTCTGGCATCTGTTAACCATAGAAGACCAACTACAACTTTAAGGGCAACCTGTAGTTTTTACTAAATAATGAAGTGCAAGATTTATGGTCAAACCTCTTCTTACTAATAGAAGTTTGATGATAATTTCTATTTTGGTTGTATTCATAATATTGTCAAAACCAGAGATATTTATTTATAGCCTATAAACATACCCCCTTCACAGAAATAATGATTATAGCTAAGTGAGGCTCATTCAGTCAAAACTTATAGTGTCAGTGAGTATAAATGTGTTTTCTTTAGAAGGCAGGAGAGCTTCATGAGCACTTCAAGTATTTAAGTGTTACTGTTCTTTCTCTACATAAAGAGGACATTTTTCAATCAAGAAGGACATTCCTGCCCGGTCAGGTGTAACTAAGTGGTTAGAGCATCATCCCACACAAGGAAGGGTCAAGGTTTCTATTCCCTGTCAAGAGCACATACCTGTGTTGTAGGTTCAATCCCCTGCCATAGTTGGGGCAAATGCAGTAGGCAACCAATTGATATGTCTTTCTCAAATCAGTGTTTCTCTCTTTCTCCCTTGCACTTTCTTTAAAATATTAATGGAAAAATATCTTCAAGTGAGGATTAATAAAAAAAAACTATGTTAAAGTCAGAGTCACGGCTTTCTCAGCAGATAAAACCTGGAATCTTAGATTGCCTCTGCTTAGGGAAAACTTTAAAACTTGAAATGTATGAAAGGACACTAAAATCTTAGTTCATGCACTTAGTTTATTTATATTCTGCCTGATTTTTAACCTGAATACACTTTGTTCAGATGGGAAGAAAACACTTGCAAATCAATTGGAAAGGTGGTTTCCATAACTTCAGTCTTGCCTGTGGCTGGAGAGGTTGACCTCCCCCCATCCAGAAAGCAGGCAACTGTCCCTTCAGCATCTTTTGCCCCCTTCTCCCCAGCCACAACCCTGCCCTTGCCTGAGGTCCTTATCAGAAGAGATGCAGAGAGTTGTTTCTAGCCAAGCATTTTTGGACACATGGCATCATTTCATCAGTCGTGTTTCTTCTCTAACCCTGATCTGAAACTCCAGCTCTCATGACTTCTGGGTTCTTTTCTACCTTCAGGTCTTTGCTATTCCCTTGGCTTGAGGCCCCCTTTTAGTAATCAGTCGACCGCCTTTGCTCTGCCTTGGCTCTTGCCAGATAGTCTCTAAAGTTTGAAGTCCTGTCTCTGGGGCCCTACTCTCAAGTGAAAAGCCCTCTCTCAACTACAAGCCTCTGATTGATGGTTATTTCTAACTTCTGAGTCCTTCATAATGTTGGCCACTGAGCTGTCTGGATACCATGCAATTCCAATAAGAATCACCCACTAAAAACACTTCTGCTTTTGCTGATGTCTGTACTCAACAAACATTTATGCAGGATTACTGTGTGCTCCATGCTAGGCAGTAGAGACACAGTGGCTATAAGATATGGTTTCTGTCCTCTGAGTGCTACAGCTTACCTTCAGATCCTTGTTCTAGCTCAGCACCTTCTCCCAAGGCCAGTGGCAGTCTGCTCCCAGCCTTTCCCACCTTTGCAGGAAGTTCCTTCTCTAGACCACAGTCACTCCCAGTCTGCCTTGTCCTGTTGCAGTAAACTGGGCCATGGCTAGCTGTACCTGAGGACATCAGAGTGTCCTGCTCAGTTTCAGGTGACACTCTTTCCATAGCTATCCACAGGGAAGGGCTCAGGTAGTCACTGCTTTCTTGGATCTATGCCTCCACCAAGCAAAGACAACATAGAGCAGACACAAAGAATCTGCCTGGCTTGAGGTGTGAAATCCTGAGTAATTTGTTATAAGAGAGATCAGTGTGTCAGTGTGTCAGGAACAAAAAATCGCCCCTGCTTTCACTTAATTATGTAGATGATCCAGAGACCTTGAGGTGGCATTGAGTAGAGTATAAGCTCTCCCTTGCTAAGAAGATAAAATCATTTGAAGCTATATCCACATGCAGTGGACAATTGTACCTTCTAGAAAAGCTTTTGATACTGTGTTAATTACCTTGTAAGTGAGCAGTGTGGGTAGTTAATAATGTTGGTGATTCCAGGTGGGGACTTAAAGATAACATGATACATCTTAGTTATCTACTGGCTGCAAAGCAAGTAAGTAAATGTCAGGCTCTGCCTTGGTCCTCTCATTGAGTGAGGCAGATATGAAAAAATGCCCTAATAGAGAAACTAGGGTGGAAACATCTGTTCAGAAAGGGATGCTCTTAGGGAAAAAAAAATCTTTAAGAACATGGTGCAATTTTTATGCAGTTATTTTATCCAAAAGTTTGTGTGTGTGTGTGTTTTTTTTAATGCTTTTTGGGTGATACCTTTTCCACTGCATACATATGTATACATACACATACCACCTAATGGCTTTTTTATTCATCCTATCTAATAAAAGAATAATATGCAAACTAACCATCACTCTGCTATACGCACAAGTCACATCCACAAGCCATGCCCACCAGCCAATCAGGAGCTGGTATGCAAATTAACCCCAACCAAGATGGCTGCAGCCATGGAGCAAGCAGGAAAGAGGCTTGGGTTTCCCCAGCAATGGAGGAATCCACACTTTTCATATACCCTGGCTGGCCCAGACCTCTACTCAAGGCGACAAAGTTTCAATTATAGAAGATAAATAAATCAAAACAAAATGGCAGCAGCTATGAAGCTGGAGAGAGCAGAAAACTAGGGTTGCCCCTGGCAATGGAGGAAGCCAAGTTTTCCATACACCCTGGCTGGGCCAGGCCTCCACTTAAGGCTACAAAGTTTCAATGATAGAATGTAAATAAATCCCAACAGAAATGGCTGCCACCATGGAGTGAGCAGGAGGTTTGGCTCCGCTCTAGGCTACAAAGTTTCAATTGTAGAAGATAAATAAATCCCAGATCCCAGCGCCGCCGCTGGGGCCGGGGGGGGGGAGGGGGGGTGGGGGGGTAGAGGGAGGGAGGGTCAGGTGGCTGGCCTGCAAACCACCACAGGTCCCTCACCCAGGTGGCCCCACACTCCAAGGGAATCCCCATTCTGATCTGGGACACCCTTCAGGGCAAACCAGCTGGCCCCCACTCATGCATGCACCAGGCCTCTATCCTATCTACTAAAAATGTAATATGCAGATTGACCATCACTCCAACACACAAGATGACTGCCCCCATGTGGTCAAAAATCCTGCCCCTATGTGAACAAAGATGGCCACCACAAGATGGCCACCACAAGATGGCCAGCAGGAGAGGGCAGTTAGGAGTGACCAGGCCAGCAGAGGAGAAAAGTTGGGGGTGACCGGGCCTTAAAAGGAGAGCAGTTGGGGGAAACTTGGCCTGCAGGGGAGGGCAGTTAGGGGTGACCATCCTGCAGGGGAGGGCAGTTAGGGGCAAAAAGGCTGTCAGGGGAGTATTTAGGCATCAATCAGGCTGTCAGGGGAATGGTTAGGGAGTGATCAGGCTGGCAGATAGAAGCAGTTAGGGGCAATCAGGAAGGCAGGCAGGAGAGCAGTTGAGAGCCAGCAGTCCTGGATTGTGAAAGATATGGATTGGGCCTAAACCAGCAGTCGGATATCCCTCGAGGGGTCCCCAGATTGGAGAGGGTGCAGGCTCGACTGAGAGATACCCCCTTACCCCCCTAAATGAATTTCATGCACCGGGCTTCTAGTTTTAAAAGATAAAGGGCTTACTTAAGAAATTAGATTTACAAGGAAATTCCTTCAAGGATTCTAAACATTCTTCCTGCTCCTTCTTGAAATTTTTTTCATGCCTCAAAGTTCTAATCTCTCTGGTGTCATTTCATGTTTTGCTAGTCTGTGCTGTGGAGACCTGTGGGTAGGTACTTTAGTGTTAGTCTGGAAACTTAATTTGGGTACTTCTTTTTAGTGAAAGAATTTTTAACAATGACAAAAGATTATTGCAGAGTATGAAAACCATGTTGCAAAGTGCTTTTAATGTAATTCATAAATGTAGAAATCTGGGAAAAATTACAGATAGTATCCAGGTCTGGTTGCAGTATGGTTCCAGTGTTAACTAACAACCCTATTCCTTGGGCAGTTGGTGAAGGCATTTGCACAGAGTGGCTTGCTGCTGCACCCTGATTCTACCCCATTCTCCTAGACTCAATTCTACATTTCCTGCTGTGCCTTGTTCAGGTTCCTGCAAAGTGGCCTCTCCTGTGTGTCCACTGTCATACTGATTGTAGTGTCCCCAGGCTTTCTAACTTCAATTCCATAGTGTGCAGAGCAAAACTCACCAAATATGCTCCTAATAATCTTGCTACTTCTCTTCCCATTTCCAATCCCTGTGTGTCAGATGTGTGCAGCACAGAGTATTAGAGGCATAATTTTTGTGCACCCTGTGAATACCACAAATATTTTTTCCTGGATGGCAGTGGTAGAGGAGCCCTCTGGGACTTCAAGATAGCAAGAATACCTTCCAGACTGAGTGTACCTTGATGACCCATCTCTTATTACTTAGAGGCTTTCCCTTTATAGTTATTTTCAGGCCCCTGCTATAAATATCCTCCCGACAGCCATCTGCCCCTGTAGCAGAGTTTTACTATTTCATGCTTGCTGTTTGGGTTACACCATCACAGTACTACCTCCCTTCTGGAGACATTGCAACAATTCCCATCTCTCCTAAAGAATATCAGCCCTGCTCTGCCAGGACAGAGCAAGATTTATTTTAGTTTCATTAAAAATAAAATCTGTGCAATTTAAACAAAGCAATTGGGAGCTTGTTGGCCCATGAGGTTCAATCCATGGAGTCATAAAGGGGATGGGGGAAACAAAACAAAGCCTGGAAAATACCTAGACATCTGGAGTGTGAGCTTCTGCTCTGTGGAACAGGTCCAGCCCTTCCAACAAATCCAAACTGCTGGTGATGGCATCTCTCAAGGGGCCAGGTAGATATTTTCCCACAAGGGAAAATTTTCCAGTGAAACTAGAGCCTGTTTTGTTTTCTTTTTAAACTTGAGAGGGTAAACTTTCATTTTCAATCCACAATAAATAAGGTGTTTTGAGGCCAAGACCCTAATGAGGTAATCTCCACAAAAGCTGCCACTGAAATGAGCATGTTTGAAAACCTAGAATGGGCTGGCCCTGTTCCCAGCATACTAGCTGAGAGGTTGGGGGCTGAGGTCTTTGTTGTCCTTGTAACAGGTGACAATTCAGAGTAGGGCCAGCCCATCCTTTGTGGGAACCTTACTGATACATGTTCCAGGGATTGATTGGAGGCTCCAAGAGGGAAAAGAATGAATAATAAGTGGGAGGTCAGCCAATGGCAGTCACACTGTTCACTGTTTTCTCCCATGAAAACACAGCTTTCATAGAGCCATTGCCAGGGGCTTGTGGGAAAATAGGTAGAGTCAGGAGCAACCTTTGTGACACTAAAATCGGCTGGAAAGTAAATGGACTTCAAGTGCTGGGGACATTCCAAGAGAGAGGCTTTGAAGTGGTGGAAATCAGGAGTCAGCTGAATGAGCCCCACGGCTTTCTCATAAATGGGAACTGATCTTTAGGGGCCTTTCCCAATGCCTCCCAGCCTACCCTGCCCTGGCTTTTGCCATTGCAGACCCACTGGGATTAGGCTCACTGTCAGAGCAGCTGGGAGCAGTGACAACAGCCCAGTCTCTAGCACTCTTGGGGCTCACGCCCCTGACCCTGCACACAGCTGTGAGATCTTGCATTGTGACTCACCCTTCCCATGTCTCTGTTCCCGCTTGGGCAACACTGACTGGCTTGATAGTACTTCCAAAAGCAGACCCTGATCTGAGAATCCGAGTGAAAGGACTTTGTTGAGGAAGTGCTTCCAGGGTAAACCAGGGAAGGAGCAGGGTGAGCAGGATAGGTGGGCAGAGAAGCCATGAAGGGTGGGATTGCCCATCCAGGGCAGCTCTGTGGTGTGAGCTGAGTGTCTCGGAGTTTGTGCCTCTGGAGGAAAGGGACCCAGTCTCTGTTCCATCTCAGCAGTCCTCATTGCTGGCTTCCTGATGGAAGGGGACAGAGGTAGGGGTAGGGAAGTTTAAGTTCTCATGCACCTCTGGCTCTTGCTGTTTGGGCACAACAGCTCCCGCAGCCTGCACACAGCCCTCTGATGGAAGCAGCAAATGAGCTGTTAGAGGCAAAGCCCACAGGAGTTGTGTGAACATGAGGTGGAAGGAATCACAGCAGCAGGCACCAGCAGGGTTGTCCCATACATTGTGAGATCAGAGCTCTTATTGCACAGCATTAACATGAGTATGAAATGACTGACTGGGTTCCTACAAAGTGCTTACATGGAACAATATATAGTGAACTTTCAGTGACTTTCTAGTTTCCCCCAGTGAGCATCACACTTATTATCCCCAACCTCTGACCCAGCGTGCGGGACAAGGCCAGCCCAATCCACGTTCTTAAAGATACTGGTTTCAGTGGCAGCTTCCACAGTGATCATCTTCCTCATAGCACCACTCCTAAGTTGTGTGCTGGGAGACGACACAAGCTGGGAGCAGAGAAGACTCTATTGATGTCAGGATGAGAACCTAGAAGAATCACAACAGGCTGGAGCAATGGGATGAGCATGAGAAAGAAAAGCTCACCAATCCTCCGTGTACAGTACACTGTGTGAAGAAGGCACAGAGGATATAATCAGCTATTAATAAGCTCCTCACAAGTCAACACACAGCTGAAACTATCAAAAACGATCAAATACAGACTAGCTCTATTCTTGGAACTATCATTTTTGAACTTTACAAGTAGCAGTTTCATCTGACTCCAAGTTTTATGGGCAGTTCCCTTCACTGCCCTCATGTACATCTGGACTATTGTATTTGAACCAGGCAGAGTTGGTTGAAGGGATCACGTGTGTTTAGCCAGACAGGAAGCATTCTGGTCATCTCCACATACACGTAGAACTGAAGAAAGCTGGGAAGCTGTGAGGAGAAGGCCTGATGAGAGGAAGTTGCTTGAAAATTCTTCACGAACTTTCCTTCTTTCTACATCTTCCAAGACCACTTGAATTCCCAGGGAGTGTGGCAGGACAGAGCATTCCCATTACCCAGGTCATTGGTGCAGGTGCTGAGAAGCAGTGGAGGGGATTCAGACATGCAAGGGAGACCCCTTCCTCCATCTTCAAGACCATAGAGTTTTATCAAGGGTCAATAAGAAATGGATAATAGATTATCGGTAGTCAGATTAAAAGATAAGTAGATATATGGGTAGACAAATAAACATATTGACAAATAGGCAGGCAGAGATGGGTAGGTAAGTAGGTAGATAACTAGAGAGATAGATATATGAATGGATAGGCAGATGGGTAAACAGATAGATGTGCCCTAGGTAGTTTTGCTCAGTAGATAGATTATTGGCCTCTGGACCAAAGGGTCCCAGGTTTGATTCCAGTCAAGAGCACATACCTGGATTGTAGGCTCTTCCCCAACCTGAACCCTGGTCAGGGCACATGCCAGAGGCAACCAGCCAATGTGTTTCTCTCACATCAGTATTTCTCTCAGTTTTTCCCTCTCCTATGCTCTCTAAAAATCAACAACAACAAAATCATTGGATAAGGATTAAAAAAGAGAGAGATAGATAGATGAGTGGATGTAGGGTACTGGGTGCAACAGAAATAAATACAAAAAAGTCTGTAGTAATTATTCTTGCTCTGGAGAGACAAGTGAGTGGGGACTTAGCTATTGTAGCTATCATTTGCATAGAGATTAGGGCTAATTATGGCACGTTTCCTAGAGGCAAAATAGATGGATCTGAGCTCTGAGCTGAGAGAGCTGTGTGGACACATAGAAATCAGTGGCTTGAACACCTTTCTGCTTGTCTCAGTCAAATATCCTCACAGCATGCCTGTTTCTCTTCCCCTTCCTTACAGATAAGGATATTAATACAAGAAAAGGCCAAGCAAATTAGCATCCTAGACTGCTAAGTAGCTCTGATGGCTTTGCTATTCTTCCAAATATCAAGGTGACTATGAACTTAAAGGAATCTGGTTGTTTCCCCCCTCTCGTGAATGACAAACAATTCCCAACTAAAATTTGCTGTTTAGTAGTTAGCAGAAGCCATTGCAACACAAGCATTGGAAAGGAATTCTTTTGGTCTCCTCTCTGTTTTCTCTTTTGTTTTAACAATGTGGCATGCACAGTAGTGTTGAAATTAATTCTTGATTGCAAATTACTTTGACATTTATGCTGCATACAGGCTGTTTAAATTATAGCCATCTTCTGAGTTAGGACTTGTGACACCATGTGAAATGGATTTGCACATTTAGTCTCTATCTCCCAGAGAGATAAACTGAGTTAAGAGTACCAGGATGCGTGCTTACTCCAGCCCTTCAGGTAAAAGCTCTCTTTGTGCACTGGATTTGACCAGGAACACAGGACTGACTAAGTCATTTCATTTTCTGGATCCTCAGTGCTCTGCCAGACTCACAGAATTGCTGGGAACATGAGGTTTGTACAAGTATAGAAACACATCAACAGTGCTGGCAGCTCACATTAACCTGATGCTTATGCACCAGGAACATACTAACTACGTTACCTATATAATATCCTTTTCATCCTCACCCCAACTCTTGGAGCTTAATACCATTCACACACCAGAGGTCACACACCCAAACCCCACTTGTAGGCCAACTTGTCCCTGTTTGTCAGTGAATTTCCTAGTGTTCCCAGGAAAATTCCAGTCGCAGGGAACCCTTCTCAATTCTGGGCACACCAGAATGGTTGGCTCTTTCTGGATTTTTGGCTCTCCCTGTCTCTGTCTTTCTCTATCCTTATCTCTTCTCTTCTCTTCTCTTCTCTTCTCTTCTCTTCTCTTCTCTTCTCTTCTCTTCTCTTCTCTTCCCTTCCCTTCCCTTCCCTTCTCTCTCTCTCTCTCTCTCTCTCTCTCTCTCTCTCTCTCACACACACACACACACACACATTCCCCAACATAAGGTACCACATATTCCCAGAATTCTGGAGTTGGAAAGGGCTTTAAGACACACTTGAGAAATCAGAATACATTATATAAACAAACTCTCATAGGGGAGCTACACATAAAAAATTTTGAACACAGGCTTGCTTGGCAATGTTATAATATACTCTGGTGAAGAGCTACAAACTTGACCCTCCAAAAAAACCCTAAAAGAAAATATATTTAATAGTAAATCTATTAAATAAACATTGGAAACAGTCATTTCCCTTTGAGTTGGGAATGAGCAGGTTTATAAAACTTGATTATCTCAAAATAGGAAAATAGCCACATTTCCCACTTATAGAAGGTGAGATACAAATCATAATAAGTAAGTTATGAAGAATATTTTTAAATATATTATTCCTAACCTTTGTTTAGAATACTTGAAAATAGATTCAAATCTTTTATGTTGATAGATTTGATGTTCATATTAGTGAATTTGAAGCACTGTCAAAAGCTAAATTATTAAATATTAATAAAATGTTCAGTCTATGAAGGGAAAAAGACAGGCTGGTACATTTGGAAGATATTTTTGTTAAAGTGGTGACAATCACACTAAGCTTTCTGTTTAGCTTTTAGTTAAATAGATAATTAAGTTAATTGTTATATTCCATTCTACCTTATTAGTTTTATTTCTTTGCAGATAAGTAGAAAAGCATATCACTTTCATTTATTTTATACTTATACTAAATGTATACATTAACTAGAGAAATATATATATACAGGGTAGAAATACATGGCTTTATATGACTAGAGGCCCAGTGCACAAAATTCCTTCACTGGGAGGGTCTCTAGCGCTGCCTGCCGGCTGCTGGTCAGGGCCTCTCTTTTTTCCCCAGGCTTCCTACTGCCACTGCAGGTCAGCGCCTCCCTTCCTTTCCCAGACTGGCCCACCCCCTAGTTGAACTTCCTGTCTAACTCCCAGTTTAGGTGTTAGTTTGCATACTACGCTTTTTAAAAATATATTTATTGATTTCAGAGAGGAAGGGAGAGGGATAGAGAGGTTAAAAACATCAGTGAAAGAATCTGCAATCTAGGCATGTGTCCTTGGCTGGAATCGAACCTGGGGCCCTTTAGTCCACAGCCTGACATTCTATCTATTGAGCCAAACCAACTAGGGCTATGCTTTTATTATATAGATAGAGGGCTCTTGAAAGACCTAGCTACAAAAGGCTTACTGCCAACCATATTAATGTTGAAGGCAGAGGATTTTGCAAAAAGGAGAAAAATTGGTTGCAATGCTAATGAAAATGGCAGAACCATGCATGCCTGCTCCAGTCCCAAAATCACTGTGCCGATTCTCAAAGCTATGAAATGAATTGATAATTTCTGCTGCTGAACTGGACAGTGAATGAAATCCCTTTAAGTTCAAAAATCACATTGGGGACCAGACAGATGGTCCTTGCCCCAAATCATGACTTTAGTTTCACAGAGAAGAGGTTTTCACAGAATGACAATGAATAGGTGGGAAAATACATACCCCAGCTCCCACTTGTCCCACAGGCTGAGCTCCTACTGGCATCTGATAGTGTCTAGCATGCAAGGCAGTCTCTTTTCCCAGCATTCCCATGGGCATGGAGTTAGTTCACAAGCTAGCAATTCTGAGACCCGCTCAATCTCTCCGCTGCAGGGAGAATGTCTGATCAGGGAGAAGACTCCCTGCAAAGTATCAGAGCTTTGCCCAGGGGTTGTATCAAGGTTGCATATGAACCTGCACTTGCAGGCAAATTGTTTGCTACCTTTAGGAATCAGTTAATCTGGGACAAGCAGTCTGTCCTCCCGTCTATGCGGCCAGGATTTCAACACATCACAAAAGATAGAAAATAAAAAATACAATCAACGTAAGAGGCACCTAAAACCCCTCTGTTGGAGAAAATAATAACCACCAAAAGCTACCCTTTGTGTAGTGCTATCTGGAAGCCAAGCAGCGTGCTGTGTTCTTTACATCCACCACCTCATGTAAAACCCAGGACTGTGGGAGGTGGATATTCATTCCCACTGGCATCTACAGATGGGAAAGCTGATACTTCAAGGGGATTCCTGCACAGTCACACGGCGAGTAATAGTTAGGTTTCAACCACTCTTGGTTTCCAGCATTCGCACACGTAACACTGTCCTGCGGTGGTGAGGGGTGACCTCTCTTGTAAGATGATTTTCAGGGCTTGTGAAGAACACCTCTTGATTTACAAACTGGTGGAGGAGTGAGCACCTTAGTAAAAATTAGGAGAACTTACCCTGGCATCTTAGTAAGGAAGTGCTTTAAACGGTACCCAGGGGTTTGTTTTTATTCAGGTATGGTAAGGACTTTGGAAAGAGTCTGTTACTCACCCTCACCGGGAATAGGGGAACACCATGCAGGGGCCACAGAGGGAAGCACATGGAAAAAGCATGGGAAAAGCCTTTATTATGGTCTTTCATAGAAAGAACAGGCAAGGCAAGGTAAGGTGCTGAGCAGGTTTAAGATTGGGCACTTCCACTAATTTGGGCAGGCCCTGAGCTGTGGAGGGGGGTCTCCCATCACTTGACCCTGGGTGATGTAGCGCAGGGGACAGTATCCTGGGCTGCAGGAACCTTATGAAAGTAGGTGGTGGAGGTATGGACTCAGAATTGGTCCGTTTGCCTGTGAACCTGCGTTTGCAGGCAAGTTGTTTGCTACCTTTAGAAATCAGTTAATCTGGGACAGTCTGTCTCCAGTCCTTGAGGCACCAGGATTTCAATACATTGCAAAGGATAGAAAATAAAAGGTATGCTCAATGCAAGAGGCACCTAAAACCCCTCTGTGCAAGTTTTACTCTCCCCCATGGCAACATAAGCAGCAGTCATGGCTACGAATGTTTTACAGGACAATGTACGGTTTACGAAGCACACTGCGTTTGAGCTGTTTACCGGTCTGAGGCGACTGAAACATGGCCCGTTTACTGTTTTTCTCTGGGTGTAATCTTTCATAAAATGAGTCTATTATCTCGGCTGCTTGAGTCATGGAAATAGTTTCTTAGAAATATGATCATCTGCTTCTTTAGCAACCAGAGTTTTTATTAACTGAAGTTTCAGTTGGACAAAGGTAGGGAAAAGATGCCTAACAAAGTTACTGATGTTCTTAGTATCTTAAAATATGATGCTCATACCAAGTTTTTCTGTTGTATTTATGTCGTTTGCAATTGTCTGCTGCTATAAATGAAGGAATTGTGCCTGAGAGAAGAATCTGCTCCCAATGTCTCCCACCCATTGGTGAGCACTAAACAGCAGCAGCAACATTAGCAAATAAAGACCCTGCTCAACTTTTCTGTCACTTCACAGCTTGGTTCTGCCCTTATGTGTGTCCCCAGCCTGAAGTCATGCCTGGGAGGGCCGTCTTTGCCAGCCTTTCCTCCATCTGGAGGCACCTGAGGATCCATTGCCTTTTATGCTAAGACAAAACTGAGCAGAGACAGTAGCAGTCCATCCAGCTCCTCCCTTTCTCCCTACTTACCCTCCTAGTTAGGAAGTCTAGGACAGTTGGGTTCCTCTTCTGAATTAGACCAATTCAGTGACCAGGGCTGGTCATCTAACCTCTGGAGCTTCAGGCTTCCAACTTTCTGCCCCAATCTATAGAATGCAAGGATAATAATAGGACCTTTGTTATAGGGTTGGTGAGAGGATTAAATAGTAATTGATTATTGAAGTGAGGCTTAGAACTCTTAATGACATTTGGAATAGATTTTCCATGGGCTATGAAAGTTAGAAAAGATTGTAGAGTTCTTGGAACCCCAAACCATTATTCTACAGATGAGGGTTCAGTAGCTCACAGAGTTTGTAGTATTATATCCAAGGTCACTGGCCAGCTGGTGACAGAACTGTGTTGGTTATTGTAGCCCCCTCTGCTCCTTCCTTCATGCTATACCATCTATAGGGCTGAGTGGGCTGCAGAGAGACAGGACCCAGGGTAAGGACTCAAAGATGTCAGCTGTTTATGAATGAACTTCAGAACAGCATTTTTCTAAGTGTGGCCTGTGTTCCACTGGCACCAAAATCACCTACAGGGCCATGACCAGGGTCTTACTGAATTGAGGTCTCTCGGGGAGGTTACAGGAGTCTGTGGCCCTGCCAATTCCTATAAATACTCAGCCCACTAATATATGAGAGCCCACCTTAGAATTTAGGGCTGCAAAAATGGTTGAGGCAGGGGCTTTGCAGGCAGACAAATCAAACTTTAAATTTTGCCTTATCTCTTAGATCTGAGTGATGCAGAACAGTTTACTGGATTTAACTTCTGGGAGCTGATGTTTTAATAAATTGAGATTGACGTCTACTTTGTTCAATAAATATTTTTCAGTGGTGCTATGTTATATGACACCCTACTAGGGGTTGGGGATATAATAGTGAACATTCTTTAAAAATCTATTTATTTGGATATATTCCATACCTTTGCAGGGGACTATAAATAATTCACATTCAGACCCATTCAAATTAAAGGCTACCTATCATGATTATTGGTAGGTCTGAATATACCATGGGAGACATAATATATAGAGTCAGCTTTGGGCTACACTGCCATTCGGTTTACATTTTAACGATGTCCATGAAGATCAATCACTAACTCAGATGCACTTGAGTTTCAAATGCCTCCTCCTCACCCAGCTGCAACCCTGGGTCCTGTCTCTCTACAGCCCACTCAGCCCTATAGATGGCATAGCATGAAGGAAGGATCAGTGAGGGCTGCAATCACCAACACAGTTCTGTCACCAGCTGGCCAAGTGACCTTGGATATAATATTACAAACTCCATGAGCTACTGAACCCTCATCTGTAGAATAAGGGTTTGGAGTTCCAAGAACTCTACAATCTTGTCTAACTTTCATAGCCCATGGAAAATCTATTCCAAATGTCATTAAGAGTTCTAGGCCTCACTTCAATAATCAGTTTCTAGGATACCCAATATCTACCCCTCATTTCCCATCCAAGTCTATGTGTCTTTTAGTCCTTCATGGGAAAGAAAGGCTGAGTTCTGCATGAAGCTTCTGGCATTGATTACCAATAAATACTGCACATCTTTTGCAAAATATGACTGAAATATTAACAAAAACTCAAGGTTATATCTGTGGATTTAATAATTAGTAGAAAATCTTTGAAAAGTATGGTTTGACTTAAGATAGAAACACCTTAATAAAAATTACAAGTGGAATGGTGTAGGGCAATACAGACCATGACTGGCCTATGACTGGAGCCAGATAACTAGCCACAATAAGTGTGAATTTGCCACAATAAGCAAGCTATGCAACCTCAAAGCAGTTACCCAACACTCTGGGCCCAATGAAAGTGCTATTTGGCTCCTAAAAGAACCATGGGGATCAAAAATAATAACAAATGTCTAGTGCTTGGCATGGTGTCTTACATGGTAAAAGACACTCTGTATATGATCATTTTTGTTATTATTATATTATTAGGGGCTCGGTGCATGAATTTGTGCACCTTGAAAGGAACTGTGGGCTGTGAGGCTGCCATGGGCACAGGGGTGGTCTTGGCCCATCCTCAGCACTCCTGCCAGGCCCCTCCTGCTTCACCCTTCTCCCTTTTCCCCTACACCCCGCTCCGCCCCTTGTTGCCTGCAGCCACTGCTGCCACCATTGCTCCCAGCACAAAAGGCACAGGGCCTGCTAGCACCTGAGAGACTGTGGGAAGCAGGAGCAAGGCAATTTTAGTAACCACCAGAGACTCCAATGGCAGCGACCATCACCTGCCTTGGTCTGGCTCTCCTGTTCACCTGCTCCACCATCTTCCCGTGCCCGATTTCCACCATGTTCTCTGCCCGCCTGCTGGTCAGTGCACGATATAGTGACTGGTTGTTCAGTTGTCCTGCCATTCACTCTATTTGCATATTAGCCTTTTATTATATGGGATTATACTTTACATTTTCCATGGCACTTAGCTTTCTCCTGTGCTTTCACCTGTTTTACCCTGAATCACCCATATGTGCTATGCGGAGCTGGTATTATTTTTAGGGAAGCACTTTCTGGCTCAGCCATGATTCCCACCCAATTCTGCTTCAGAGGAGTTCAATCAGAGGTGGCTTCCCTAACTTCTCTTCCAGCTGAGCCACCTGGCTAGCTGCCTACAGGCACCCAGACCTGGGAGAGGCACATTGGCATTAATCTAGTTGCCAGCAAATGTCTCGTGGCCTGATTTTCTTTTGTTATTGGCCTTCCCCCCTCATTGCACACACATATAGAAGGAAGTCAATATCAGAAATGTTACTTTAGCACAGACCGAAAATTGACTATTGTGATTTTACAAGTCACGGAGAGTTTGTTAAAAACAAAACTGATAGCTAAAAAAGACTCTGACTAGGAGAAGTCCATGAACTTAATGGCATTTATTAATTTGTGGGCCAGTGTTACAAAATGAGTAATCTTTATATAAAAGCAGCAAAAAACTGTGATTTGGATAGGATGCTTGCTGTCTCTCCTTGCAGAGATGATGATTACTCACCTCTCAAGTCTGAGCAGGCTTAAGCGCCCAGCAGCACCCTCCCACCTCACCCTGAGTTCCTTTTCTCCAGGCCTCTCCCTGCCTTGACACAGTTATCTCCTGAGATTAGTCCCTTACCCTGAGGACACAAGCTTGGAAAATGATCAGGAAGGCAGAAAATGAGGCATAGAGATCCCGGCTGGGTGCTGACCACCCTTCTTTCCCCAGTCAGCCTCCTGCAGGTAGAACATTCTCTCTTTCAGGCTTCAGTTCTTTACCTTCAAAATGAGAAGCTTGCATGACTGCTGTGCAATGCCCTTTAATAGTTGTGAGCCATGCCCAGGAACCAAAAGGCCACCTGGTCCAGCAAAGTGTTGTCATGCAATCCCCAGCCCAGGGGAGGCTTCTTATCTTGGCTCTGGGCACCAAAGTGGCACGAGGAAGTGGAGGCAGCAGCAAAGAACACTTCCCGCTTGTCCAATTGCTCTTCCAAGAAAGTTGGAAGAAAGAGGGTGTGAGACTTTGGAGGACTATGACATCTGGGTAGGATAAACTTTGCTAGAAAACCAGTTACAATGTCTGCAGGCTAGAAAAATGTTGAGGAAAGGAGAGAGGAATGTAGAACATCACAAAAGCCCTCCATTAGTATATGAGGCACAAATTTAAAAGTGAAAAAGTAACAGAAAAACTGAATTATTTGGTAATGTAACCCTATCAGACACTCCAGGTACAGGGGACAATGGAGTATTCAGCCTTGCTAAATATTGGGGACAGACAGAACCAAGGACACACAGAAACAAGTCTATATAGCCCATTAGCTATTCTCTGGCCACAGTACATTCATTGCCTAATAGCACTGTAGATTTCACCTAAGCATCAGTTTTGTCACCCATCATGTAGGGGTCATGACCTCCATCATACCCTAACATGTGAAATTGTCATGTGGGTCACAGGAGAAAACATATGTCAAATGCTATAAAATGCAACATATTTCTCACATATAATAGATGCTCAATAAATGATTGTTGATTGAGGTAGCTTCCACTCAGGCAGTAGATCAGCTGAGCCAGGACCTCTTTTGGAGGGGAGAAAAGTCAGCTTTCCTTGCCACCAAAAATGAGTCTCATTGTCCCAGGTGTAGACTGGCCCTGATGAAATGTAAGATACATGTAAGATTCGACACTCAATAAGATGACTTTTGAGAGCCACGGTAAGTAAAGTGTTAAGCATGTTCTCACAGGGGTATCAAAGTGGTTGCTGCTCACTTTGGTCCTTCCTACCCTGAGAACTGTGACCAGAGTTATTGTTCACTCAGGATCCAGCAAAGCAGCGTGGAAGATGAACCTTTGTATTACATTTATTCTGATGATTCATTCATCGGAATGGTCCCCTGCAATGAGGTGCTTTCTGCCTCAGAAATCTAATGACAAGGGTCATTAATCCTTGAGGGCAGGGTGACAGTCAGGTTGACTAAGGCTGAAAATATTCACTATCATGTAATGTTTTGTACAATTGGATTCATTTCATAAGACATTTTCTCATCATCTTCTTTCCTGTCCTATACCTTACTCATGCGGGTAAGTGTGCACATGCACGCACACATCATGCAGCACAGATATCTCTTAGGAACAAGCCACAGGAATACCAGAGATGGATGTTGAGCCGATATGAGATGGGAAGCTTTCTGAGTATTTCAGAAGATGCATTCTATGGTGTAATTATGTAATCCTCTGAGAATTAGATAGAAGACCTCAATTCAAACAGATGTGCTTCCTTGTGTTTATTTCTGAAAATTAATGCATTCTTCAAAATTCTACAAATGGATCACTTCTCACAAGATGCAACATCAAACTCCCATGTTGCAAAAGTCCTCTCAGAATTGACACCAGTGACCTTTTAATAGCAGGCGAGGGAAAGCCTTTCCATCAGTGGAAGGGAATGTAGAAATGGACATTTTGCCAATACTGATAGTGATGACTGCACACTTCAGTGTTTACAAAGCACCTTCACATGCATTATCCACTCTGAATCTTATAACAACCCTGAGAGGTCAGTGGAGCAGGCATTATTGTCACAATTATGCTCATGATTAGCCTTACCTAATGAATGAGAAAGCCAGATTTCCAAGATTTCACAGTCATCAAGCAGCAAAAGAAGGACCCACATTTCAGCTGACCAAGTTCAAACCTTGCATACCAGTAAGTAAGAAGAGCTTTTGATAGAAACAACTTGGGGCACTGAGTAAAATTCTTATTACATGTATTTCTTGTATAATGGAGTTCCTCAGTCCCTAGCAGCATTTTTAGTCCCATTGGTTCTTACCTGATACTGTGGCAGAACCTGGATTTCTGGCATCTCTTCACTTCCCCAAAAGTTTGTGTGACACAAAGCTGTGCCCTCTGGAAACTGCAAAGTTCACTTAGATACTGTAACCACTAGATAACCCAGGCTCTCCATTAAGAAGACAACCAGGGTTATCTAGTGGTTACAGTATCAGCCCATACACAGAAGGGACATGGGTTCGATTCCTGGTCAAGAGCACATACCTGGTTTATGGATTCAATCCCCATCCCCAGTTGGGGTGCATGCAGAAGGAAACTAATCAATGTCTCTCTCTCTTTCTCTCTCTCTCTCTCTCTCTCTCTCTCTCTCTCTCTCTCTCTCTCCTCTCCCTCCTCCCCTCCCTTTCACTTTCTCTGAATAGCAGTGGAAAAATATTCTCTGGTGAAGGCTAACAAAAAAGCACACAAAACAAAACAAAAAAAGAATCAAAGCTTAAGGCACCAAGGTCTGCCTTCTCCATAAGCCTCTAGGCTCTTCCCTCTCCTCAACACACACAATCTGCACACCTCCTCCCTCAGCTCAAGAAAATCTCCATCCCTCGTTCTCTCCTGTCTCCCTTACTGCAGAGCTCTGTTAAGACAAGGACCACATCTCAGTCAGCTTTGTATCCTAAACAGGTTATCACAGTTCAGCGTATAATGTGTGAAGTGAACAAATGAAGACATTAACTAACTAATTAATTATTAGGGAGAAATCCAAACAAGTCTAATAAAAAGTAAATTAGTAGATTTTGTCCATGCTGATACCTTTATTCACCCGAAAGCAATTTGTTTGACTACTTTCCACATTTTAGCTTCTTAAAATGACAGCTTTAACCCATCCCCAGAAAAGACAAAATAAGCTTGAGTATGTTTTATTCTTTAGTCATACTCAAAACCTCTAGGTCTTTAGTGAGCAGTAGGTGAGCTGGGAGAGACTGACAGGGATTCATGCACAGGTCTTCATGACATACTGAGGGCTGCTGCATTAGACCTATGCTGTATTAGACCCATAAAACATATGTATATATTTTTCTAGTGAACAGGAAAGGGGTGCATGGTGGGTGCACAGTGGGCCAGCCTCATAGCAATGAGGTGGTTTTTCAGGGGCTCAGATGTGGCAGACAGACCCAACACCAGGTAGCCATCCTACTAAGGTCAGATTCTTCTGGTAAATATTAGTACACTATCCTTCTGAGTTGAGAGGTGGGTGGTATATTACAAGTAAAACAAGTTTTAGGTGAAATTCTGCCCAACATACAAACATTTGTCAACAAATAGGCACCAACAAAAAGTCCTGTAACTTGGGGAAATATCACCTTCTATCTTTATAAAAATGCAGCAAATCATCATTAATTCAGACTGTGGCATTCTGCCAACCTCCTGCTTTCCATTCCTTCCTATTTTGCTCTGTTTCCTGAGACTCTATTCTATAACCTGCACCTTGACTATCATTCTCCTAATCACTTAAGTATTTTGTTGGTGCTATAGTACTTTCTACACAAAATTTAAAGGGAAATTTTGGTGACTTGACTCACACAGGGCAATTTCCAGCCTTCCAACACTTGAGTTATCAGAGACTTCAATTTGACCAATTGGGTAGTCATAAATAAAATGATCAAGAAAAACCCATGAAGATGGTGTACTCTTTTCCCTGAACTGCCCATCACTTTATGCTCCCTTCAACACCCCCACAGCAGTCCTTGGACAAGATAAGACTCCACAAACCACATCAGCCATTATGTGAGGTTTTTCCCAGCATGGACACCAGCCATGTAATATCTGACCTCAGGCCCCAGTTATATTTTGGTTTTAGAGTGTTTATTTAAGGTCCTGGATGTTTAATTTCAACCACACCACCACAAAATCAAACCATACAAAGATGATGGGTAAATTTGGTGAATCATCTGAGAACTTGAGGAATGTTACATTTCTTGCTGATAACCCAATGAATTAATTCTTCATGATCTAGAACACCTCCTTTCATACAAAGATGCCTCTAAGATCCATCCCATTAAATTCCTTGCATCTCTTCCCTCACATGAACAACTCAACATGCATGTCACCCTCACTCAAAGTTTAGTAAAGGGATTGTAACCAGTACACCAATCAGCAAGATTACAAGGGAAGGTACATGAATAAAAGATACTACTTGGCATAACATCTGAGCCAAGAGATGGGAGGCACCCTGGGTTGTCTGGGAAATTGGTATAGGTAAAGGTTATAGAGTATCCTCATAGAACAAGCCTTGTCCTTATTTCTTTTGCTGTTGTTTTTTCTGCTACTAAGTTATTTTTTAAAAAATTCTTATTCTTTGGCTCTTTCTTCCCTTTATATAAATTATAAACACATGTATATATTTTTTCTAGTACTCAGTATCCCTAGTTATACATTACTAAGACTTGAATTGAAGAAACATACCTCGTGGCTGGAAGGTGCAGAGTTAGAGAAGGATAGAAAGCTATTTTCCAGAAGCATGTTTCATTACTTTTATGACTCAAATATCTCCATCTCACCTCATTTTCCTTTAAGCCTAAATATATAGCAAACTGAGATGTACTCATATGGGATCTCAGTGGGGGAATGAGTGCAGACAAAAAGCTTATTAGAATAGTTTCCTGTCTTCTAAAAAAATCCTCCTCTTTCCAAAAATAACTGATAAATGATCCTTTATGGTGATGGTTGTGGTGTTACTTCTATTGCTGTCAAATGGCTACATTGCTGAAAATTATAGCCTACTAGGTCTGGACAGCAAATGTGGATACTTGCATGTTAGGGTAATGCCACTGGAGCTCAGAAAGCACTAGGCTTTTGAAAATAACTCCACTACAATTCACAAAATTTTAATTTTAACAATATTTTAGATTTTTAATTTTCCAAAGAATGTTTAGAACTAAGAAGAATAAGGTCATGTAAATTCTGACTTGTGCCCCAAATTGCATAGTGACAATTGTTGTATTGTTGTATTGTTGTATTGGACTTATTCTTCCAGATTATCTCCTTTGCTTGGCACTTTGAAGACATTATGCTAAAGAAGTTGAAAGTTCTGATTTCCCAAGACCTCATTTGTTCCCAAATTCAGCCCAGCATCTCCTTGGCCCTAAACTGTGTTGCCTTTTACCTAGTTGGCCATCAAACTCTCATTGTTTTTTGCTGGTCTCAACTATATATCCAGAAGTAAGCAGTGTTATTAAACATTCATTGTAAAAATGATCAATTGAATTGAACCTTCCCAAAAGAATTATTTTTATTTTAAGAAGGAAGTTGTTAATATAAGTCAACATCTAGTGGCTGGAATTTCAGGTTTAAAACATATTACATGTTGGTCAGTCTTTTGTGCTTTGTGGTAAAGCCACAAATGCAAATACATCATTCCCAATACTTCTTTCTTTTGCTCTCTCTCTAAGTCCAGCTACCAATTCCCACTTCATCAAAGTGTCCATCCCAGTGTCCACCATCACCCAGTCTTGGCATCAAGTCTGAATCTCCTTCATTCAATACTTACCTTAAGAAGATGCTCAGTATACACATCTTTCCACACACTGGTCTGGTCATTTTCTCTGACTATTTCTATCCATATCCTAAGCCACCAAAAGCACCAAGCTTTCTGTCTCCTCACCTCCCAAGAATAGAGTTTAAAGAGTAATAATTGGGATATTAATTCCCCACAGCCATTCCATCCTTATCTTTTTCTCCTAATTTAGAAAAGTGTTCTAATCCAAAGCAGGTATTTCCCCTCTAAATACTTTTTTTACATAAAGTATTTTCAGATTATTTAAAAAAATCATTGAATTATTTACAAAGAAAATTTTGCCACTTAAAAATTTTTATGTAATTCATCTCCTATGTTTTGGTGGCATAGGCATGAAGTATGAAGGGTAAACTTGCCTTCCAGCTGAAAACTCAGGGTTTACCCAATGGGCAGTGTTAATATGAACAATGGTTAAAGATCATCAGATTTATCTTTCTCCCAGCCAAATGAGCATGACAGCCTGATATAATTTGGTCTGTTGGGGAATTTTTTCCCCCTGAATATTGCATTGTATTTGGAGGATCAGGGGAACTAAATTTGCCTTCAATTTATGTTTGCTCTGGACTGACTTCTGAAAAATGGAGATCCAAATGCCCTCATAGATGGAATGGCCACATGGAACAGCAGAATAGCAGCTCAAGAAAGTGAGGACACAAGTGTTTTGGGAACTGGGCTCTTCCCTAGAAAGGGATGTTTGCCTTGGTATATTAGTCACCTCAGTTCATGCCTTTCTCTAGAGAATAATTACTAAAAATTTACAGTATGGATCTTGTCTTACAACCCTTCAATATCTTTTGATTAGTGCATCAATATTGACCTCAAATTATTGCATCTACTTAGAAAAAATTAAGGAAACTTCTTGTGGCAAAGAATCTGTCGACTCGGTTATCTTGAAACATACCCTCTCAATCCTGCTGATTCAGTATCAGTCTGAGCAGCCTATTTGCAGAAACCACATCTGCATGTGTGCACTTTTGCACCCTATTGCCTAGCAAGGCCTTTAGTACACAGTAGGCATGAATGGCTGTTAAATAAACCCATGAACCAAGATAAAACATGATAAGATGTACATACTTCATGGACGCTTCAGATGAGAGGTGCAGTACTCCTAAACCCCAAACTGATAGTGCTCCATCTCAAGTTCATTCCTGCCCAGACAGAAGGCCTTCTGTCTCTGCCTCTCTTCAATACTTACACTCCCTGTCCATTTTACTTTCATCAAATTTTTCTCCAGTGGGTGGCCCTACTATATTGCTAATAAATGTTGGTAGAGGAAAAATACTATGGAGAAAACAAATTAATTGAGAGATTAAGATGAGGCATATAGTGGCAATTTTTCAATCTCACTTATTTGAACTGTACAATAATCCCTCCTTACATGTGGTTTCGCTTTTCATGGTTTCAGTTACCTGTGGTCAACTGCAGTCCAAATATGCTAAATAGAAAATTGCAGAAATAAACAATTCATAAGTTGTAATTGTTTTGAGTAGCATGATGTTTTGGGTTTTGAGAAGCATGATGAAATCTCCCACCATTCCACTCCATTTTGTGTGGGACTTAAATCATCATCCCTTTTCCCATCATCTCCATGCAGTACACACTTCTTGCCCCTTAGTCACTGAGTAACCATTTCTGTTAACAGATCAACAGTCTCAGTATGACAGTGCATGTGTCAAGTAAGCCTTATTTTACTTAATAATGACCCCACAGTGAAACAAGAGTGATGCTGAAAATTCAGATCTGCCAAAGAGAAGCCATGAAGTATATGTATCTACGTATAGAAAAAACACACAGCAGATGCAGGGCTTGGTACTTTGTACAGTTTCAGGCATCCACTTGAAACATATCCCCTACTGATAAGCAGCAGGGATAACTGTAACTTCCATAATAAAATAGATGGAAGATTTTATCTTTCAAAATTTCAGGAGGACTGCTTAGGAGAGGAGACACGGAAAAGAAGGTAGGTAGACATACACCTAACAGGAATCTGTGCAGGGTGGAAGGCCTCAAGAGAGGAGCACAGGATGGGGCATTGTACCAATTTCAGAGGAGGTAGAACATGCAGGAAGAGGGTGGCAATAAGAGAACAGAGGGATAGAAGCTGAGAAGTTCTGGTCAATGAGAGATTTGAGAGGAAAGAAAGTCTAAATGCGCTATGACGTGTTGTATGAACCATCCCTTCAAGAACAACCACAACAAAGACTATTCATTCTTCAAGACTGATGGCTATTGATTTGTATTGAGTAGACTGGCCCTAGAGGCAGCCCAATGATACTCTCAAAATAGCCAAAGAGGGACAAAAGTTAGAGGTGAAAATAAAGGGCTAGGCTAATTCTCTATAAAAGCTGTAATTCCTAAATATTTTGTTTCATAGGCCATGCATTCTTTTTAACTTATTGATTTTAGAGAGAGGAGAGGAGAGAGACATTGATTTGTTGTTCCACTTATTGATCCATTTATTGGTTGATACTTGGATGTGCCCTGACCAGGGATTGAACCCCCAACCTTAATGTATCAGGACAATGCTCCAACCCACAGAGGCACCCAACCAGAGCATCATAGGCCATGAAATTTTAAAAAGTTTTTATAACCTGACTTTTAAATTTTGCCAAGGGAAGCCACTGGGGCAGAGGGAGGTTGACTACCCTATTAACACTAGCAGAATAGAAAGCTGAACACCAAAAAAAACCTGTAAAATAGATACTTTTAAAATAAAACCACAGTCTTTAAATTTGAATGTTTTATTTTGGTGAAAATGCCCTTACAATTGTTCTTATTTTTCCCATTTCATCAAGGATCCAAAAAAAAAATTCTTCATAGGTCCTCAGACCAGTGTTTATGTAGGTCCAGGGCATAGAGGCTTTCATGAACTCTGATGACTTTGATAAACCCTCTCTAAAGAAAATGTGCATGTGCACACAAGCCTTTTCAAGAACTTGAGAGAGTTTATCTCTAAGATAAGTACTTATGCTCCAGAGAACCCTTTGCACTGATAGAGATCTGTCATTTAAATTAAACATACCATGGCTGGTACTCTTTGTAATGTTATCTTAATTTTATAGCAGTGAATGCCAAGGCATGGAAGTTCTGTTACAGTCTATCACCATGTGCATTAGTGGCAGCCCAAGGAATAAAATTCACATGACCTAAGTTCAACATTTGACTTAGCCAAACTATTTAACACTTCTAAAATATAACACAGAGGACAAGTGATATTTCCACAAGAGTACAGAAAAGTAAGTCAGCAAATACACTTTCCTCTCCCCTGGAGTCAAGAGTGGGGACTGAGCGTGGAGGGAGGAGGAGTAATTGGAAACAGTGACACTGGAAAGAGAACAAAAGCAAGGCTCTGTGCCATGAGAGAACAATGCACCCTCAAACCATTCAGTGTATTTTTAAGAGAAAGAGATAGCTGACTAAATAAGACAGCTTCCTTCATCTCACTTAATGGGGGAAGGGGAGAAAACAGACAGGAAACAATTCTATTTAACCCTAATAAAATTAGCAAAATGTGAAAATCCTGAGTTCAACTACTACCCAGCAGTCTATGGAAATATATGTGTGAGAACTTCAAGCTTACACATAAGTAAGTGATATCCAATGTAAAGTATTGTTACTGCACATTTTTATGATTTTCAATGAGAAGGAGTGGTAAATTGTCTTTCTACCCCCACCGTACCCAGAACCTTTTTAATTCAAGGTTAAGAATTCTGAGTTCTTAGCTACTTAGCACAGACCAAAGTCAGATTTAATACAAACATGATGAACAAAATATAGTAATATATAAATATACTAGATTGTAATTAATCAAACCTTTATTGAACTAGAATTTTTCTGCACCATGCTTAAATGATAAAATCACGGGGAAAGCAATACATATTGGGTGTCTGGAATATATGATCCTTTCTTTTTTTTACTACTCACCTGAGAATATGTTTTTATTGATGATAAAGAGGAAGGAGAGAGAGAGAGAGAGAGAGAGAGAGAGAGAGAGAGAGAGAGAGAAAGAGAGAGAGAGAGCATTATCCATAGATTGCCTCCTGTATGCACCTTGACCATGGATCAAACTGCAACCTAGCTATGTGCTCTGACCAGGAATTGAACCCACAACCTTTTGATGTGCAAGATCATGCTCCAACAAACTTAGTCACCAGGCCAAGTTTATAATACCCTTTTTTTGGTCATCACTATTATATTCTCCCAAAAGTCCCCATCAGATATGTGGTATAATCACCACTAGAGAAACAATCTGTAAAATGGCACACTGTGCCTTCCACTGACACTATTCTAGCCTTCATACACTTCAGCACCTGAACCTAGAAAAGTTGACTTTGTGATATGACCAGGATTCTAGCTAATATGTTAGTGACTTCATACCTTACTCCTCTCAGGCATATGTATATTCCAAAAGATTATCTTAGAAAGCACATGGCTTCATTTATTAACATGGACTTCTAATGGTAGAATTTCAGATGGGATAGTATCTAGATGGAGAAGATATTTGTGGAAGGAAACTTTCCCAGCACAAGTTAAATCTTGCTATGGTAAATATTACTTTTGATGTTTGGAATTAGTCCTGACTCTGCTCGTGTTTACTATAACCAATGAGATGATGCTCCTTGTGTATAAACATATGGGTGTGTATTCATGTTAGTGTTCTTAATAAGGCAGCAGGCCAGGAAACTGTTATGTTTGTGTTAATTTCTAGATCTGCAGTCATAAATAAGCCTGATTTTTATAAGTTTAGCTTTTCTTTTATTTAATTTTTTTATATAGTGCTTTCATTTTCTTTTTTTCTCTTCAATACTGGTTATTATTGTTTAACAAATTTTGTGCACAAGTAGGGTTTTTAGGCCTGGCCAGCTATCAGGGCTGATTGGGGTCTTCCAGCTGCTGGACAGGGCCTTCCTTTGTTTCATGCTGCCCCCCTGGTGGTCAGTGCACATCATAGAGAGTAATTGAATTCCTGGTCTCTCAGTGGAACTCCTGAGAGAGCACTTTGTATATTAGCCTTTCATTTATATATAGATGTTTTGTTATTAATGTCTATAAAAGATGTATTTTTGATGTGATTTACTGGATTATAAGTTTTTATATGGGCTCAGAGAGAAAGTTTATTTCCTGAAGGATTGAAGGTTAATTGTACATCTGTTGATACACCCCTATTATTGTTAACATAATTTCATTATTATTTGCTGTTCAGTCAATAACAATAATGTTCCTTTTAATTTATTTTTTATTTTTTATTTATGTATGTTTATGTTAGGTTATTTGTTACATACAGTTTCCTTTCTTATTGTCACTGTGGGTTCTATATCCTTTTCCAGTATTCTGTGACCTTCTTAGTCCTTTGTGAGTCTTTATTGCCATGAACTCAGTATGCAGCACAGAGATGTAGGCTCTACCTCTGAATCTTTCAAATATTGGATGATCCCTGTTCATTATTCTTCTGTGTCTTCTTTTTATAGTCCTCTCTTCACTTTCAACACAGATACATGTAATTTTTATCCTCCTCACCCATCCTCTCTATTTAGACTAATGCATATTCTCATTTTATTAACAAATATCTACACTATAAGTAGCCTAGTTCCGGACCTCAAGGCACTGAATCAAGAAAACAGCTGTGTACCTGTGGGAGCCCCTTTCCACGTCCCATGTGGTTCAGAGTTCCCAGTTCAGGGTTTGGGTTCTGGAGAAGGCCGCACGCAAATGAAAAGAGAGACTAGAAAAGCATTAATTTGGTGATATTGGGGGCCAGGCAGGAGCCTTCCTCTAGTGGAAAGGACTACCCCTTGCTCTGGGCTTTTTCTCCCTTTTATTAAGGCTTTGGGACACACCCATAGCCTTTAGGCAGGAAATTACAAGAACAGAAATTAACATGCAACAAACAGGTAGAGGCTGCTTCAGCTAACAATGTTTCAACTAAACAGTGAGTGATTAGCTCTAACCTTTCAGAGCAATTAAGGTTGATCAGCCTTTTGGACTCCTGGTCTCATCTTTCTATTAGTGAGACAATGTTTGGTTTCCAGCATGTACCCATCCATACATTGAGCACTCAGGCAGGGCCCCAATCACCTTCATCAGAGGAATATTAGGACATTAGCTCAGTTGTATTTTATGAAGGAGGGCAGTCCCCTATTCTGATCTCCAATAAAAGTAGCAGACAAAGTGCATAGCTCCTCACCCAGCTCCTAGTGCAGCTCTATCATACCAAGCTGGGTCCTGTCCTCCTTAGTTGCCCAGGTTTCTGCAACTCTGAATCAATGGAGTCTTTCTGAACATTCTCCCCTCTGTGTGTTTCTGGCAGCCTCTGCCTATTATGCTTCGTGTTAGAAACTATACTTCCCAGAGGCACTGACTCCAATGCCCACCAACATACAACATGACCCACACTTCCCACTTCTGGTTTCCTCTTCTGTTGTTTTTTGAAAGTCACAAGATGCTTGCACAGCATAATTATGTTAGCAGGGAGAATTAAGGGCCAGGATTCTGGTCACCTCTAAAGCATTCCGTGGAGAAAAAAGTACTGTGACCCTTTTCTTGTTTTATTTAGAACTGAGTCTGTGAGCCTGGGGGGCATATCATGGAGGGACAGCATGTCTTTCTGTCTCCTTTCAAGGGGCAGGGCTTCTTTGTTTCATAACATGAAGCATGGTTATTTAACATTGATTCCAATAGCCTTTCAAATAGTGGAAATTTTTCTCAGACTGTTTCTTGATATTTTCATTTGGGGTACTTGGAGTTCTTGTCATTTTGTATGACTCAAGAACTTCAGTGAGGAATTGGGAGAGACTTCATTGAAGCCTCTATGCAGATGCTACTTCAAATAAAAACTAGAAAAACAAAGTTTGAACGACTAGGGGAAAGCTACCATTGTCCATCTATCTTCTCTTTTTAATGGTAGGATCAAACATCAGTGATAGGTGTGAGCAAAGATCCTAAGTGCCCACAATAGGAAGTTGGAATAGTCATCCATTCAAATTAGATGATAATATGAAAATGCTTTAAATGGTATGATACATGATAAAAGGCTGGAGTGGCTTTATTTTAATCCACGGTGCCCCCCCCCCCTTAAAATGTATACATACTTTAACAGTTGATAACGATAACTCACTTTTGAAAATTAAATGTATTTTAATAAATACTGCCATTATAATTTATTCAAAGAGTGAGTATACATTTTTTGGGACAACATATATGTGATTATCACTGTAGTTTTGCATTCTAAAATTGCCTCTGCTGCTGTTTCAATGAGTGATCTATTTCCTCAATGTTAAAAATGAGCATAATATTCTGAGGGCTGCATTTCACCAGGAGTGCCAGAGTAACAGGCACAAGGAAAGTGCCTTTCAAAGTTCACGCAGAAGAAATCAGAATTTCCTGAGAATAAGCATTTATTGTTTCCCAAGGCTAAAGAAAGCCTCCCTCTCTGGTGGCCATGGCAATATTGGGTGGTGGAATTAGATACTCAGATGTAGCTTGCATATGGCACTGTTTTACAATAAGAAATATTTCTGGGACTATTAGAAGTGGCCCTAACGACATGTAATTTAAAAGCACTATGAGGGGAAAAGTGGAACTGGGAACACATGCGTTCTTTCAGTGAATCTGTAGTTGGGGAAAACACCAATATAAAAATAGGCTATTTTTAGGACCTCAGTATCTCAGCTCTGAATGCTTCCGAGTCATATTTTATGAAGACGACACACTTGGCTACTGTTGGGATGTAGCTTCCATCCAGCTGGGGTGAGGGTGTGGGGGGAGGATTAAATGGCATTCCATCCTGAGTACTTCCAGGCAACATTGCTAGAGCAATTCTCATTGCAAAATCTTGGATTTAAGTAGCAGGAAGAACATGACTTGCTTTTTCAAATTGCCAGTATATATACTGCTGCTTTGGGGCCATTCATTTGGCCTCAAAAGTCTCAGGTAAGCTGTAAACTTTCTAATATCAGATTTTTCTTTTTTTGGTTCATTTAAAATTTCTGGGGTAATTTTTTAATGGTATACATCTAACAAGTAGATTTAATTATCATGTTTTGATTAGAGTGTCTTTATCTACTGAGGGCAGACAGAAAAAATCCTAAGGAGTTCAAAATGTGTACTATGCTAAATCCACATACCAAATTGTGTGCTTTTAAGTAACAATCCTTGGTCTAACCTAGTTTGACTGGATAATTGCCAGATAGTTATAAAGAGATAACTACATGCCCAGCATTTGGTTGGACCTATTGAGTTTCCACAGACCAGGAAAGTAACAAGTTTATTACTAAATTAAGGGTACACCATGAAAGCATACGACATTAGACTTTACAAAGGGGGGTGGTGCTGGAAGGGAGCCTATGGAAGGAACACCCTTTCCCATCAGCATTGGCCATAGAGACCCTGCCTATGTTTGTCCCTGAGAGCCCCCTTTCCTCTGCATTTATGGCTCAGCAACCCGGCCCTCACCCTCAATGTAGCATCTACATGTCTCTTTTATCAGACATATAATTTACATAAATGAAATCTTACTAATACATGCTTTTTTGTAATCTGATATCCCCCCAACAGTATATCTAAAATAAAATATCTTGCCTGTAAATATAGCTCTGAATCATCATTTTATTGACTTTGTAAAAATATTTAACCAATTTCTTTTTGAAGGGCATTAAAGTGGTTTCTGAGATTTTCACTGCTACCAGTAGTTTATTATATATGCAGCTCTTTGTACTTGTCTGATTATCTCCTTGGAATAAATTTCTAGAAATTATATTTGGGATTCAGTGGGTATGCACATATTGAGTTATAATTCATTTTGTCAGAATGCTTCCACCTGAAGAAATAAAAATAAATAATTAATTATGACACATAAGAAGTTTGAAAATTGAAGAATTCTAGGGTTAAGTCAGCAACTGAATCATGTCACAAAATCCAAAGTCCCCTTCCTCTGGCTCATCTGGTATTTTCAGTGTATTGACCTGGTCCTCAAGCTTTCTAGTCACACAATGTTGTCACTGTTCCAGGCATCACAGAACAATACTGGTGTGAAAAAAAAGGCATTTCCTCTATACATCTCTTTTCATCACAAAGACAATATTTCCCAGGATATCACAGCAAATTCCCCTTTGCATCACTTAGCCAAAATCAGCTGGACAACTAATGGAATCAGTGATCTGTAAGCTAAGAAAACTCTTGGGATAAGGAGAATATTGACAAACTACTTTCCAGAAAGATTATATCCACTTTTTTTTTAGAAGTAAGATTTATTTATTTATTTTTTAAATTTTTATTAATTGTTTATACATATCTTCCCATTGCCCCCCTCCCTCTCGGGCATACCCCAACCCCCCAGTGTCTATGTTCATTGGTTATGCTTACATGCATGCATACAAATCCTTTCATTGATCTCTTATTTACCTCACCTAACTTTAATCTTCCTGCTGTAATTTCACAGTCTGTTTGAAGCTTTACTGTCTCTGTATCTATCCTTTTGTTCATCAGTTTATAATGTTCTTTATTATCCACAAATGAGTGAGATCATGTGATGCTTCTCCTTCATTGACTGGCTTATTTCACTAAGCATAAGGCTCTCCAGTTCCAACCAGGTTGCTGCAAATGGTAAGAATTCCTTCTTTTTAGGGCAGCATAGAATTCCATTGTGTAGATGTACCACAGTTTTTTGATCCACTCATCTGCTGACGGGCACCTAGGCTGTTTCCAAATTGTGGCTATTGTAAATTGTGCTGCTATGAACATAGGGGTGCATAAATCCTTTCTGATTGGTGTTTGTAATTTCTTAGGATAAATTCCTAAGACTGGGATTACAGGGTCAAATGGGAGATCCATTTTTAGTTTTTTGAGGAAACTCCATACTGTTCTCCACAGTGGCTGCACCAGTCTGTGTTCCTACCAACAGTGCACAAGGGTTCCTTTTTCTCCACATCCTCGCCAACACTTGTCCTTTGTTGATTTGTTGATGCTTGCCATTCTGACAGGTGTAAGATGGTATCGCATTGTCGTTTTGATTTGCATCTCTCGGATGATTAATGACTTTGAACATGTTTTCATGTGTCTCTTGGCCTTCCTTCTGTCATCTTTTGAAAAGGTTCTATTTAGGTCTGTTGCCCATTTTTTATTGGATCGTTCATCTTCCTTATATTAAGTTGTATAAGTTGGCTGTAGATTTTGGAGATTAAACCTTTATCAGTGATAACATCTGCAAATATGTTCTCCCATACAGTGATCTTTCTTGTTGTTTTGTGGATGGTTTCTTTTGCTGTGCAAAAGCTTTTTATTTTGATGTAGTCCCATTTGTTTATTTTTTTCTTTAGCTTCCATTGCCTTTGGAGCAGTATCAGTGAAGAAGTTCTTTTGGCATATATCTGAGATTGTGCTGCCTGTGGATTCCTCTAGTATTTTTATGGTTTCCCTTCTAATGTTTAAGTCCTGTATCCATTTTGAGTTTATTTTTGTATTTGGTGTAAGTTGGTGGTCCAGTTTAATTTTTTTGCATGTATCTGTCCAATTTTCCCAACACCATTTATTGAAGAGGCTATCTTGGCTCCATTGTATGTTCATGCCTCCTTTGTCAAATATTAGTTGAGCATAGTGGTTTGGGTGGATATCTGGGTTCTCTATTCTATTCCATTGGTCTATATGTCTGTTCTTGTGCCATTACCAGGCTGTTTTGAGAACAGTTGCTTTGTAGTATAGCTTGAAATCTGGTATTGAGATCCCACCTACTTTATTCTTCTTTCTCAGAATTGCTGTAGCTATTCGTGGTCTCTTTTTGTTCCAGATGAATCTATGAAGAATTCTTTCTAGGTCTGTGAAATATGTCATTGGTATTTTAATGGGTAGTGCGTTGAATCTGTATATTGCTTTGGGTAGTATGGACATTTTAATGATGTTGATTATCCCAATCCATGAGCATGGTATGCTCTTCCATCTGTTAACATCTTCCTCTATCTCTTTTTTCAGTGTCCTGTAGTTTTCTGCATATAGGTCTTTTACCTCTTTAGTTAGGTTTATTCCTAGGTATCTTAATTTTTTTGGTGCGATGGTAAATGGGATTGCTTTTTTAGTTTCTCTTTCTGTAATTTCACTATTCGTGTATAGAAATGTCACAGACTTCTTAGAATTAATTTTGTATCCTGCTACATTGCCAAATTCATTAATTAAGTCAATTAGTTTTGGAATGGAGTCCTTTGGGTTTTTTATGTACAATATCATGTCATCTGCAAATAAGGACAACTTTACTTCTTCTTTTCCAATTTGGATGCCTTTTATTTCTTCTTCTTGTCTGATTGCAGTGGCTAATACTTCCAGTACTATGTTGAACAGGAGAGGTGAGAGTGGGCATCCCTGTCTTGTTCCTGTTCTTGGGGAAATGGTTTTAATTTTTGCTCATTGAGTATGATGTTAGCTGTGGGTTTATCATATATGGCTTTTATGATGTTGAGGTATGATCCTTCTATTCCCGCTTTGCTGAGAGTTTTTATCAAGAAAGGGTGTTGGATTTTGTCAAATGCTTTTTCTGCATCACTTGATATGACTATGTGATTTTTATTTGTTTATGTGATGTATCACATTTATTGATTTGCGGATATTGTACCACCCCTGCATTCCTGGGATGAATCTTACTTGGTCATAGTGTATGATCTTTCTGATGTACTGCTGGATCCGATTTGCTAGAATTTTGTTGAGGATTTTGGCATCAATGTTCATGAGAGATATTGGCCTATAATTCTCTTTCATTGTGTTGTCTTTATCTGGTTTTGGTATTAGGGTGATGCTGGCTTCATGGAAGGTGTTTGGAAGTGTTCCTTCTTCTTGAATGTTTTTGAATAATCTGAGGAGGATAGGTTTTAATTCTTCCTGAATGTTTGGTAAAACTCTCCTGTGTAGCCATCTGGTCCTAGGCTTTTATTTGCTGGAAGCTTTTTGATGACTGCTTCAATTTCTTCCATAGTTATTGGACTATTGAGATGTTTGGATTCCTCCTCATTGAGTTTTGGAAGGTTATATTTTTCTAGGAAAATGTCCATTTCTTGCAGGTTGTCCAATTTGTTGGAATAGAGTTGTTCATAGTATTTTTTAACAATCCTTTGTATTTCCACAGTATCTGTTGTTATTTCTCCTTTTTCATTTCTGATTTTGTTAATTTGGGTCTTCTCTCTTTGCTTCTTGGTGAGCCTGGCTAGAGGTCCATCAATCTTGTTTATCCTTTCAAAGAACCAGCTCTTTGTTTTGTTGATCTTTTGAATTGTTTCTTTGGTCTCCAACTTGTTTATCTCTGCTCTGATCTTCACTATTTCCTTCCTTCTGAGTACACTGGGCTTTTCTTGTTGCTCTCATTCTAGCTCTTTGAGTTGTAGGGTTAGGTAATTTATTACCATTATTTCCTGTTTTTTTGCAGTAGGCTTGTAGGGCTATGAATTTCCCTCTCAAGACTGCTTTCACTGTGTCCCATAAATTTTGGATTGTTGTGTTGTCATTGTCATTTGTTGCCATGATGTTTTTTATTTCTTCCTTGATCTCTCTGGTTACCCAGTCGTTGTTTAATAGCATGCTGTTTAGTCTCCATGTGTTTGATTTATTTCTATTGTTTTTATTATAGTTGATTTCCAGTTTTATGCTACTGTGGTCTGAGAAAATGCTTGATATGATTTCTATCTTCTTGAATTTGAAGAGACTTTTCTTATGACCCAACATATGATCTATCTTTGAAAATGACCCATGTGCATTGGAGAAGAATGTATATTTTGGGCTTTGGGGTGAAATGTTCTGAAGATGTCAATGAATTCCATCTGATCTAGTGAGTCATTTAGGATTTATGTTTCTTTGCTGATTTTTTGTTTAGAGGATTTGTCCAATGGTGACAGTGGGGTATTAAAGTCTCCTACTATAATTGTATTGCTGTCAATCTCTTCCTTAATATCCTCCAAGAGTTTTTTTATGTATTTAGGTGCTCCTATATTTGGTGCATATATGTTTACCACAGTTATTTCTCCTTGTTGGATTGTTCCCTTTAGTATTATGAAGTGGCCTTCTTTATCTCTTATTATGTCCTTCATTTTGACATCTAATTTGTCAGACATAAGTATTGCAACCCCAGCTTTTTTTTCATTTCCATTTGCCTGAAATACTATGTTCCATCCCTTCACCCTCAATCTGTGTGCATCTCTTTTCCTGAGGTGGGTTTCTTGCAGACAGCAGATATATGGATCATGTTTTCTTATCCAATTGGTTACCCTATGTTTCTTGATTGGAGCATTTAATCCATTTACATTTAAAGTTATTATTGATAAGTACTTATCTGTTGCCATTTTTACTCCTTACCCCTGAGTTCCTTCTTTACTTCCTCCTTCTTTTTATTACAGCAGACCCTTTAACATTTCTTGCATTGCTGGTTTGGTGGTAATATATTCTCTTAGTCCTTTTTTGTCTGTGAAGCTTTTGATTTCACCTTCAATTTTGATTGAGAATCTTGCAAGGTACAGTATTCTTGGATTCAGACCCTTCCTTTGCATGACTTTGTATATTTCATTCCATTCCCTTCTGGCCTGATGAGTTTCTGTTGAGAAGTCAGTAGCTAGTCTTATGGGGGTTCCTTTGTAGGTAACTTTCTCTTTCTCTCTGGCTGCTTTTAGGATTCTTACTTTGTCATCAGTGTTTGCCAATTTAATTATAATGTGCCTTGGTGTCGGTTTGATGGGGTTAATTTTGCTTGGGACTCTTTGAGCTTCTTGGATTTGTGTGGGTTTTTTCTTTCCTATATTGGGGAAATTTTCTGTCATTATTTCTTCAAACACGTTCTCTAATCCTTGTTCAGTTTCCACTCTTTCTGGAACCCCAATTATGCGGATGTTGTTTTGTTTCATGTTATCCCAAAGTTCCATAAGGCTCTCCTCTTGCTTTTTAACTTTTTTTTCTAGAAGCTGCTGTACTTTGGTATTTTTTCCTACCATGTCTTCTAGCTCACTGATGCGGTCCTCTGCATCTTCTAGTCTACTTTTGATGCTTTCTATTGAGTTCTTTATAGCAATGATGTCGTTTTTCATTTCTTCTTGTTTATTCTGCACCTCTTCTAGGTTCTTCTGCATTTCTTCTTGCTGCTTCTTCATCTCCTCTTGGGTCTTCTTCATTTCCTCTTGGGTCTTCTTCATTTCTTCTTGGCTCTTATTCAGATTGTTGATTTTGTCTTCCATTCTTTTCATCCACCTTATGATCATTTCTCTGAACTCTTTCTCTGGCAGGCTTATTTCTGCTCTTATTTCGTTTACTTCCTTTTCTGGTGAAACCTGCCTTTCTGTCTTATATGGGCTGTTTCTTTTTCTGCCCATGGTCTTTCTTCTCCGGGTGTCTGGTTATGTAGTTCTCTCTCCTACGTTGATTGAAAGGTACAAACAACAACACGACCAGGTACAGCACACAAGGCACTTTCCGTGTGCTCTGTGGATCTCTGATTCTGCCAAGTGTCTGCGCCAATTGGAGAGCGGAGTTCTGGGTCCCCGGATCCCCGGCTGCTCGATGGGTGCCCCAGCCAATGGCTTCAGACCACAGCAGACATCCAGCTCCCTCTGCAAGATGGTGTGGTCTCCGCGTTCGTGCTGGTGGCTCCGGTGGACAAAATCCCCGTGGCAGTGGGGCTGCCTGGCCAGGAGAGCCCCATCCAGCAGTCCCCCGCCTTCTCCTGAAGGATAACTGACTCTTAACTTGCCAACAATCACTCCCAGTGCGACTCTCAGCCGCTCTCTCTCCCTCTGCCCAGAGGCAAAGCTCCAGACGCATCTGTCTACTCCGCTGCCATTTTCTCTCCTCTATATCCACTTTTACTATTAGCACCTGTTTATTCAACTTCTATTGGTCTGATAGTACATAAAAAGTGATACCAGAATTTGTTTTTTTTTTAGGGGGTATTTCTCTTTTATTGAGATAATAATTATAACTTGTTTTTATATTAATTCATCAGATTATTAATTATCTTTTCAAATGTTTATTTACTGCTTTTGACTCTATAAAACTACCTGATTATATCCTTGGTCCTTTGCTAATTTATTTTTTTCTAATTGGCTTGTAAATGTTCTGGGTATATTAGAAAAAGTGAATCTTGTTTATTAGTATCATTGTAATTTTCCCACTGATTTATTATCTATTAGCATTATTTATGGTGAATTTTGCCATACAGAATTTTAAATTCTTATGTAATCAAATTTTTCAATTTTTTTCTTTATGGTTTCTGGCTTTGTGGTTATGCTTAGAAGTCCATGACAATGCAAAGATAAAAAAAAAAATTTCATCTGTGTTGTCTTCCAATATTTCTTCTTTTAAGTGGCTAGCCACCTATCCTAGAAAACAGTAATTAAATAGCCCATCTTTCCCCCACTACTTGGAGAATGCCATCTTCATCACATACTAATTCCCATATATGAAAATAATTTGTGTTCACCAGTTTTAAAAATGAGGCATTCAATGATTACTGACTGATTTTTGCAAAGTAGAAAGCACCTTGATATGGATGAGAGTAGAAACAGGGATAATTAGATCCCATGTTTGTCTTTAATCATGAATATGCCTAATATTAATAAAAAGTGCATACACCAGACCAAGAGTAACTGGTTTGATTCCCAAGTTGTCCACTTACAAAGACTGTGACCATATATGACTTCAAGAATAATATTTTACTTTTCTGTGCTTTACTTTCTTCTAAAGAACAGTAGAATAATAAATTGATAGAATAATTAAATGAATGAATTCATGTAAAATGCTTAGAGTCTGACACAAAGGGTGTGTGTGTGATGATGGTAGCTATCACTTAAACTCAGAAGAGGGCATCAGGGTGCTTAATGCAGAGATTCTGGAAACAGGTTGCATGGGTTGGAATTCTCCTAATACTTACTAGTTGGGTCATCTTAGTTTAATTACTTAACCTCACGTACTATGTCTCAGTTGTTTCATCTGTAAAATGGAGATGATGTTGAAATCCTATATAATAAAAGTTCAGGGATCATAAGCAGAACAACCAGAACAACTGCTTGACCAGTTGCCATGAAGTGCATTGACCACCTCTCAATCCTTTCCTCCCACCCCTGTGGCAGGCAGGTGGGCAGGGTAGTGAGTGGCTCTTGGTTGCTGGCAGCAGGCAGGGCAGTGAGTAGCAACAAGCAGCTATGCATGCACGATTTTGTGCACTGGGCCTCTAGTCATTAAATAAATTGGTATGTGTAAAGTGCTTAGACACTTTAGAAAATGCAAAATGTGTAAAAAGCTATTTTTTGTTATCCAAGAGATATCATGTCACTTGATTCCTATTTCAGAATCTTGACAATAGACTAAAGAAAGAAGAAGAACAATTTGGGGAGCCCATGGGCACTTCCCATTATTAAAAACCCAACAGGCAAAAGGATAGTTTCCAAGAAATTCTACCTCTGGCTTCTACATTATTCTTTCTTTGGGGATAATATTGGGACTTCAAAGGAGACAGGAGCTAACACTTCCACCTGGTTTCATTTACTCAAAAACGTTAGATTCCACAATAATGTTTACAAAACATAATTAGACTTAAACCAGGTTTGCTCTCTCTTTCAATGCTAATAGGATTTGGGATAAAGTTTTTGCTGTTCAGTTATCAGCTTTTCAACCAAAATTATCAGATAAATTAGGTATACTTTGCATTTTGTTTCTTGTTTTCTCCTCAGTTATATCTAAATCCATCATTAGCCCCTTGACTACATGAAACATTTTTAGTTTGCCAGGGCATATTTCCCCTCTGTTTCCACCCATCTTCTAAACCAAGGGTAGACATTGTAGCTGATTATGGCAACCTAAAACTCGACATGCGGCCTCAGAGTGCTGCATGTTGAATTTGGGTCTGTGATTTAGCTGGTGATTATGTACAAACTGAGCAGCCAGTCTATTCTCTGTAAATGCTGTAATTGCAGAGAGCTCTGTGGCATGCTCATTCACTGAAGGGCAGCATGCTGACTTCAGAGACAGCTTGCTAGGATGTCACCAGCCCATCCCCTTTGGTTACACAAGTTGTAGGTCACCTAGATGAGGTCCGCAGTCAACAGTGAATGTCTGTACTTATCCTTCCTGAGAAACGAAGTCAATTTTTTTCTCTCGTTTTAACACTACAGAAAATGAAAAGTCCTATAGGAGAATAGTAACATAGTTGTTAAAAAATACTTTTTTTACATTTCTTCTCTTTCTCAGTCTTTGATTTCATGCCAGTTTTATTGATGCATATTCAATGTACCTAAAAGATAAATGGGCAAATGATTCTAAGAAGATAAATGAAGATTTTAAAAGTATGTATTTCAAATTGCATATGTCTGCAAAAGTTATGTTAGTTAAAACTTTAGATTGAACTTAAATAAATGAATTCTATGTGATCAATGAACTTAGTATGAAAATAGGCTAAATTTCCCCAAGGGACCTGGGAAAACAATAAACTGTATTTGGTAAAGAGAACCTCCCCATCTTGCACCACCACCCTGAACTAAGCCTGGACTACCAATCATTTTTCTCCAGTTCTACTCATTGAAGAAATGGTAAATTTAACACATTCTTGCCAGGCTCAATTTAAGACCTGGGTAAAGATGAATGAATTGTTTAATTTGTAGAGAACTAGATATTATTTTCCTAATCAAAACCATTCTTTTATTTTGCGGTAAGTTTTATTTATATGTTTAAATCACACAATCACATCCACCACATAGATGAACAAACTGAGCTTGGTTCCAAGAGACTCTGATGTATCAAATGAGAGTCAAGATGTACATAAACTCAGTAGATGAGAAAGGGGTTCTTTGGTATTAAAATTAACTGCAGCATGAATTGACTTTTGTCTTGTTTGATCCATATTTCCCTTTCCTTGAAATTTCCTGAGTTGAAGCAATAATGCAAAATAGACATGGAGCCTGGTGTTTATTATTTTCTTATTTGTCAACATGACATATTCTCATAAACCCAGTTCTATAGTGTGAAGACAGTGTGTGAAGAATATAATATATGCACATTGCACTGAGAAGGAAGAAAGTCTCTCTTATTGCTTTCATTTAATAAAGAATGTTGCTGTATTTATTGGAATTTGAAAAGTAAGGTACCATTGTGTTCTCTACTTGTGTTGCCTCATCTAAGCGACAAATGACAGAGTCTAAGATCTGTATTGACAATGCTGCATTTTATAACTTTCACTGACCTGAAAAGCAAAATGCTTTAATTGCAAAGCTCTTTGAGGCCTCATTCCCTACGCCTGACTGAAGAAGATTCTTGCATTTTTATTGTCTGCTGCTTCTCAGATATGAGAAGTCAAAGGAGACACAAAACATGTTGGTCCACTTGCTAAAGCTTCAAGGTTTTGTGGTAAAACATAATCTGCCAAAGATGGAGGGACTAAGCAAAATAAAATGTATTCCATGCAAATAGTAACCACCAAAGAGAGCATGGGGAGTGGCTATACCAATATATCTTAAAAAAAATTTTTAAACCTCACTAGAAGTTATTTTTCTCTCACTGAATTTTAGAGAGAGTGGAAAGGAGGAAAGGAGAGGAAGAGAGAGAGAAACATTAATGTGAGAGAGATGCATCAACTGGTTGCCTCCAAAAAGAGATGGAACCTGCAGCCCAGGCACATGCCCTTGGCCCATAATTGAATCTGTGACCCTTCCATGTGCGGGCCTGTGCTCCAACTACTGAGCAACACTGGCCAGGGCTCAAAAATATTTTTTAATGGGTATAGAGTTTCAGTTTTGCAAGATAGAGTTCTGGAGATGGACGGTAGTGATTGTTACACAGCTATATGAAGTAATTAATATCACTGAACATTACACTAAAAAACAGTCAAAATAGTAATTTTTATGCCACATGTATTTAACCATAATAAAAATAAATGTTTTAAGAGAAAAAAAACACAAACATAATATGACAGGCCCGGCAGGGTTAAATGTAACAATAGAAAACTCACTTGCTGCCTGGGGAGATATCAGGAACAATGGAATTTTAAAATATCCTTTAAGCAATAATTTTTTTTCCTTTTGAATTTATGAGGAGCTATTTCCTTTCATTAGAGGACACAAAGAAGCAGCAAAGAGTTCAGTCACACATTTGAAATGCCTGAGACTTTGCAAGTGAATGAACCTGGCAGATGGTGGGGTGGGGTCTGATGGCCTCTGGGTTTGGATAGGGTGGCAGTGCTTAAGTGGCAGTTTAACAAGCCAATGGAAAATCCAGAATCACATGTACACAAGGGGGCCAGGGAAGTGGGAACTGGGACTGAGACTGGTGCTGGAGAAATATAGTGAAAAAAATATTTTAAAAAAGTTTTATTTTTCAATTTAAAAGGGAATAAGTAGATGCATTAAAACTGAAAACAGCAAACATCATTAGAATAAAGGCAGCTCTTATTTACAGTCCTTTTGATCCTTCAGATGCTGTTTCAGAAGCTTTGTGAGAAAACAGGCAAATCTGGTGATCATTCAGTGCTTCTCTGGGTACATAATTCATGGATTTATTTTTTTTAACTTAATTTTCTTGACCCAGTCATTTTTGGGTATTATTTATTTGAGAAATATGTGTTTTAGTAAATAAAACTTTAAGAGAATCATTTAAAATTTTAAAGAAAATGGTATTTTTAAATTACAACAGCAAATTATTTACATTAGGCTGACAATAATGAATTACTTTCTTAAACATTATAAACCTACTTAATGGTGTGACTCTGGAATTGGATTGAGTGGCTGCTCAGAACTCTGTAATTGCATACATATTCTCCCAATTTTATTTTTGTATTGGTTTTGGGTATACAGCTTAGTTGTTAGAGAATCATATACCTTACATAGTGTTCCCCTTGATCTTTCCAGTACCAAACTGGCACCATACATAGTTACCACAGTATCATTGACTCATTGACTCTATTTTCTATGCTTTAATCACTTCCCCATGACTGTTTTGTAACTACCAATTTGTGCTTCTTAGTCTCTTCACTTCTTTCAGTCTATTTCCCAACCACCTCCCACCCCTAATTCATGACTTTTAGGTCTTTAATATGTATGGATGTCTGTGTATTTATGTGTATGTGTGTGAATGTGTGTGTGTGTGTGTGTGTGTGTGTGTGTGTATCTGGAACAGTACAGGGAAATCAGACTAAGTCTCTATTACTGAAGATCTCATTTTCCAGATGGAACACATCATAGTCAGTAAGTCAATGAGATGAACATGGCATCTGGAAAGAACTGATCCACTAATGCATATTCATATAAGGTAACCTGATAACCCAAGTTCCTTGAGTCCTCCTTGGAAGAAAATAATGCATTGATGTATTGATTAACTTGTTAACAAAGTGACCATAGTTGAGTCTCTAGGGACAAATGTCCAGGTGATACTTATGTGGTTGAGATGGGGTTTTCTCTGGAGTGAATCAGTACACTCACTTCCAATCTTCTTGGAAAGAGGCAAAAATTAAATACCAGCAAAATGGACTTGAGATAGGAGTGAAGGAAAAACTCCCGCTCCTGGGATCCAAGAAGGCAGTTTTCCTGAGTCCAAGGCCTGGAGAGGCCTGTTGCCTGGAAGGGTTCTCAATGGCCTCCCTTGTTCACTGGAGACTGTTCAGATTCCAGGTGGGCTGCAGACTCTCTACCAGACTCTAAGATGTGTCTAAATCCTTATTAAAAGCATCAGCCTATTCTCAGGTGTAGTTTGGAAAATTAAGGCAAGGTTTGTGTCCATTCTTAGGACAGAGTCATGCAGGCAAGAAAGAGCAGTGTTCCCTGTCCCTGTACCAGAACTGGGGTAACAGTGGCTGGCTCAGGAGAGACAATCTCTCCAGAGTTACCAGCAGCAGAGGACTGGGCAGGGACACAGCAGCAGATAAAATAGCCTGAATTGAGGGGCCAGATCTGTTTGTTCCAGAGACATTGAAGGCCTCAAGAAGTGCTTATAAATAGCAGGTATCTTTTGGTGGAAGTGGACTGATGCCATAATAATATGAGTGAAAAAAGGTGTAACCTTACTTAGACATCAAAGGTGAGTGATTCCTAGGTCACAAGAGTGAAGAATCAATAACTAAAACTAAGAATATTAGCACACACATGGCTCCTTCTTCCTCCCCCATCACCCTCATACACAATTTCTCTTTTCATGGTTTCAGTTACCTGATGTCAACTATAGTTCAAAAATATTAAATGGGAAATTTCAGAAAGAAATAAACAGTTTATAAGTTTTAAATTGTACACTGTTCTGACTAATGTGATGAAATCTTGCACTGTCCTGTTCCATCCTGCCCAGGATGTGAATCATCCCTTTGTCCAGCATCTCCATGCTGTACATGTTTACCCCTTTCCCCACTCCCACTCTTGTTAGGCTCTTAATGGCTTCAGATATCAGATCAACTGTCATGGTATCACAGCGCTTGTGTTTAAGTCACGCTGATAGAATTCTAGCATTACTTATAATCTTAGTCATTCACCTCACTTCATCTCATAACATAGGCATGGTATTATCTCACATCAGAAAAAGAAGAGTGACCATACAACAAGATATTTTGAGAGATAGACTACATTCACATAACTTTTACTACAGTACATTGTTATTAATTATTATTGTCAATCTCTTACTGGGCCTAATTATAAATTAATTATGGGTATGTATTATAGGAAAAACATAAAACATACAATGTTTAGTATTATCTGTGGTTTCCAGCATCCACTGGGGGTTTCAGAATCCCCTGCAGATAAGGGGACTACTGTATTCAGTGCCCGTAGGCTGAATGCTTATCCCCCAATGTGATGGTATAAGAAAATGGATGGGGCCTTTGGCAAGTAATTGGGATTAGAAGAGGTCATGAGGGTAGAACCCTCATAAATGGGATTAGTGCCCTGATAAGAGTGCTTGCTTCCTTCTTCTGTTCTCTGCCATGTGAGAATACAAAGAGAAGGCTGTAACTTAGAAGAGGGCTCTCACCAAAATTCGATCATGCTGCTACTCTGATCTCACACTCCCAGCCTTCAGAATTGTGAGAAATAAATTCCTGTTGTTTACAAGCCACCCAATCTATGCTATTTTTGTTATAGCAACCTAAGCCACTTAGGAAATAGTATAGAAGAAAAGAGTTGTCTCAATTGGGTGAGGCTAGTGAGCTAAGGATCATAGAAAAGGCACATTGGAAGTAGAGTTCTAGGGAAATAAAGACATGGAGAAGAAGAACAGCTATTGGTCTCCCATAGCTGCTGTAATTCCAATTTCCAGCTGAGGGAAATCTGTAGGGCTGATAGCAAAGCCACTTAATTTACAAGGTGTCCAGGCTGCACAGCATACTTCCTGTACACCCTTGCCCCAAGATCCTCATATTTTGAACATATTTACTTATGCCAGAGCAGAATTACTCACAGAGATCTAATAAGTCAGCAACTAATCAGCCATGCTCTGCCGTGATGGATCAGTGGTCCTGGATCTCTGTTAATATGCCACTGTAGAGAGAGATGCATTCCGTGACCTCCTTTTCCTCATAGCTATTATTAGCCTGGGAGAGAACACAAAAATCAGACTCAAAGAAAGTGTTTATGTGTTTCTGACCCCACTATCTCTGCAGAAATCCTTCAGAATGTTTCCCTGTATGTTGTGGGAGTGCCCAGGAAAATATGTAAGGTGTATGTATTCATTTCCAAGAGCTGCTGTAATAAATCACCACAAACTGGATGACTTAAAACCACAGAAATGTTTCTCTCACAATTCTGAGGCTGGAAATCCAAAACCAAGATGTTGTTGGCAGGATTGGTTCTTTCTGAAGGCTCTGAGGGGCACCCTGTCCCAAGTCTCTCTCCTGGATTCTGTTGGGTTCCTGCAGTCCTGGACATTCCTTGTGCTGCTGGTGGAAATTGTGTTCTTTCATGGAATTGCGAGGAAAGCATTCAGGAGACTCACACATGGGGGGATGAGGTTTAGTGGTAAGATTACCAGGATATAATGGAAAGCTGCCTCTGGGTTCCCAATGTCTTATCTTTATTTGTCCTGCCATGGAAAAAGTCCAATCTTGTCTTCATCAAGCCCCAAACAAAGGCTAAGTTCCAATAGTTCTGTGCCATTGCTTCTGCCTCCACAGTCCTAGTCCCTGTCCAGGTAGCTCAGCACTATTTCCAGCTGTGATCTTTTGCTGTGCTGCTCTATCCAGGCTCCTGCTTGGAGCCTGCATTTGGAGTCTGCACCTGGCTGCTAGGACCACATGGTTGCTATGGAGAGAGAAAGCACCAATGAAGGTGCCAGGGCATGTTACAGGAGAAAGTAAGAAAGGGACTTGTCTTTATTATACTCAGGTTACATTATCTTGTACTTAGGAAGGACCAGGCACTCTTTTCAAACTCACCAATTAGTTTCCCACCCTTTCCAGGGCTTCTGCTGTATCCACCCCCTAACTAATCCATTTCTTAGATCTTCCAGGTTGTGTTTCTTTTCCAATCCTATCCTTCTCCCACGCCAGACTAACAGGCCTCTGTGGTCACCATCTTGGCTCCCAATGTGTAAGTGCTTGCCTCCCCCCATGGTCTTGGCAAGCAGACTGAGGAGATTGACAAGCTGGGTCCTTCCTCTCTATAAGGCAGAGGAAAGGGCATTAACCCCCTTGTCAGGACAATGCTGCTATCCCCTGGTATATGAAGCCGCAGCTTCCCGGTTAAGCAGACTTATGCTTTCTAGTTGATTATCCTTTAATAAGTCTGGTTTCCTTTGCTCCCTTCCTTTATTAATATCTAACTACCTTGGATCCCACTTGTAGTTACATCTCTCCAATCTCCACTTCTATCATCACAGGCCTACTCCTCTCTGTGTGTCTTTCTCTGAGTCTCTTCTCCTTTGCTTACAACTTTAAATAAAAACAAAATCCAATATTCCCTAAGAAACTTGGGAGGAAAAATATTTACTTTAGACCACTATGAATTATAAGGAGTAGAAGGGCACAGCTTGGCTGACCTCTTTCCTAATGTGCCTACAGCACACTGGGGCTTTCCCCTGGGTCCACCTTTTGTTCTTACAGCTCTGGAATGTTTGCCAGCAGAGTTCTCCAACTTCCTGTTCTCAATCTTTTTTAAATACTTCATCTAGTGTGAAACTATTACCTACATGCTTCACCATTAATTACATACTATCAGAAATTTCCTCACCCCTCAATTCCCCTTTTGCACATTTATAATTCAAATGTGCTTAATGGCTCTGTTTACTACCTTTAAACTTTGAAAAAAGTATGAAAGAGGTTTCAGATACAAATTAAATCAGCACATTAAAATAATGAATCAGGAACTCAGCACTGGGCAAAGTCACATTTCTTTCCCAGAATGGCTTCTCAAATTCTTTCCCCTCAATTCTGTGGGCCCCAGGTTATTCTTCAACACAGAAATACGGTGGCCAGGATAACTCTGCATCCTGCTTTAAAAAATTATATATATATATATATATATATATATATATATATATATAAAATTTTAGAGAGAGAAGAGGGAGAGAAACATTGACGTAATAGATATCGATCAGTTGACTCCCATATATGCAACTGCATGGCTAGGGATCAGACCTGTAACCTAGGAATGTGCCCTGACTGTGAATTAAACCTCAGACCCTTTAGTCTAAGAGATGCCACACCAGCATCTAAGACCCTCTAACTAAGCCATACCAGTCAGGGTGCATCCTACTTTTTGAGCTACAAGTGAGTTCTCCATATTCTACCAGTAAGAGATTTTGTTGTTGCAGACCAACTCTCATCCATTTTTTAACAGACACCAGGACCTAGAGGTAGAGTCAGTGAATGGAAACTTCCAGGGCCAGAAAAAAGAAATATTTTTGTCTTCATAACAATCAGTGAGAGCCCCATTTTGTTTATAAAAAATACTGTTGTTTTAATTACTGTAAAATTCTGCCATAATATACTAAGTGGAGAATTTCAAGAAAAAATCATTCATGCAAAATGAGGGGATTGGGCTAGTAAGAGGTTGGTGTAGTCAAGAAGGCAATCTCAAAGCTTGATGCTCAGAATTTCCTAAGATTCTATTTTGCCATCCAAATCCATCCCAGCCCCAGCAATTGTGTGCTCAGGTTTGAATATCCATGGGGACTATCTGAGTCCTATCATTGGCTGGGACTTTTAGGACAGTGACAGCCATCCTAGTAATATCTTGGTAGACTGGTTCATTCTTCAACCTAACTCAGGGCCATTGGCTACTGCCCCCTATCCACCAACCCCCACATTCCTCCTCTATTTCCTCTCAATTTCCTCCTGCCCCATAAAAACTCTAATCCACCCACCTACTCCCATTATTTTGGGATCTTAATGACTAACAACATAGAAATAATGTATATTGTTTATTGAGTGACTATGTGCTAGGGTGTGTGCTAAATGCCTTTACATTTTTAAATATCAAATCGTTGAAACAGTTCTGTGAACTGGGTACTGTTCCCCCCATTGGTGAAGAAGGAAGCAGACACTAGACTTCAAAAGTCTGCTATAGGCCCCACAGTGGGAAATCAGGGACACAATGATTCTAACTCTGCTCTGTGTAATTCCAAACCCTTTCTATTTCATGTTATTCATTGACATTCAAGCCTAAAGGGGTCACATTCTCCCATACTTCTCAGACTTGGAAATCCCTCAAAGGGGAAATTTTTAAGCTGGAAAATACTTTTCATCCCTAAAAGTTCACATTTCATGTTACAGTCAGTTTTGGTTTCTGGATTATTCAGTACTAATAATACAATGAGGTTCTTCTTTGAGTTTTCAGAACACAGCTGGGAAAGAAATCAACAGAAATATTTGAGTCATCTTCCCCATCAGCTGATACTCATTGCAGATGCTATAAAGATAGTTTGGTTCATATCAACCTCCTTGATTGAAAAACTGAAATGTATACAATGGCTTCTCTTTCTTCCTTACGTGTATATTTATTTAACATGTTGTGTACAGTCTTTGAGGTTCGCAGGCCCCTTTTGCCAAGGGCCCCCAAGGTAAGAATCCTTGTAAAGGTGACCAACATTGAAACAAAAATTTTTACATGGAGATGTTCCAGAAGTGACCACATGATCAAGCATAGGCTCAGGCCATGGTTATGGTGTGATTCTAGCTTTAAGAAAACCCTCTTCTTTCCCTCTCAATCATTTTCAAAAGCAACACCAGATTAATCACCTCAGTCTTGGGCTCCCAGAAAACAGCCTGCCACTTTGCTTTAGGTGTGGGGCATCAATCTCTGGGCCACTTGCCATTATATGCTGCTGTGCTGCAGGCCTAGATCTTTTGTCTCCCCCAGACACACTTATCTGCCACTTTAGAAATCCCTGCAAAGACCAGTTCCTCCAGAGCTCCCCATCAGGGAACAAGAGGAGAGCTGACAGAGTCCATGGACCATATGCTGACAGGTGAGTGTATGAAGAACCTTCCTGTGATACCCTGCAGCCCAGACCTACAAGGCAGAGTCATTGTCTGTGGCTTCACTATGAGATGCTGGTCTACTACAACCAAAGCACATCACAATCTGTGGGCAGTTGTCACTCCTAAAAAACCAAGGAACTGTTCTCATCTTTGCTACCAAGCAAGGACAACAGTAAGCAAAATCCCAAAGGCTAAAGAACTTAAAGCAATTTGGATTGGTGTATTTCCAATATGGAGAATCTATTCTTACTCAACAAATCTAATGAAATATAAATTTTGACACAATTTATGTTGCCTCATAGGGGTCATTTCACAATCCTGAGAGTGAGGTTGGAGATGAAAGCCCACCCACAAATCAGAAGGAATGTGGTAGCATGGCCTCGGGGTGTAACTCCATAGTTTATAAAAAACCTTGCTCTTCTTCTCCAGACAATCTCCAACATCCAACCCAGATGACCATACTTTCAAACTTTACTACTTGGTGGGGATTTTTATATCACTACATTTGGATCAATTTGAGCAGATACAGGGTAATTATCTTAACCGTCTTTGGGCTGGGCTGGGGCAAAGCCAGGCAGGACCCTGAATCACTGCCTAGCTATGCATTCTAGCTGTGAAAGGTCAAGGGCCTGATCCTCACCCTGAACAAACAGAAATGATAGAGTCAGGAACCAGAAAAGCTGGATCCAGGAGTCAGACCAGCAGAGAAAGGGTAAAGCTGAAAATTACCTTTGCCTTGGCATTGACAAGTATTAAATTAATTCTACCTTTTGTTTTCTTAAAATATAGTCAGATTAGGCCCCATGGACTCAGCTGATCTGGAAAAGATTTTTTCAAAAAAAGTTATAGAAAAGTTTTTCCTGTTGCCATGTGTCCTTTTTATGGTATTTTAAAATGTTTCTGTAGCGTAATATAGATGAGGAAGACAGTGGTTCCTCTTAGTACATTAACAAGCTTTCAATTAATGACTAAAGAAAAGTGTCACAGATCTTGATTATTGCAGTCACTTTAGAGCAGTAGTGATTACAATGTTTTATTATATCATGACAAATATCTGAATTATTTTAACAAATGTGTGGAGAGAAGTGAATCGGAATGTGTGTATGACAGAATATATCAGAGCAGATGATCCCAAAGATCTACTGTATTTGGTTAGCAAACTGGAAAGTAAACTCAGTGATTTAATCTACTAAAACAGCATTTATTTATATTTATGCAAAATATATTCCATAATAAATTTGTATTAAGTATATAAATCACTATAAAACAGAGAAAAACTATGATTAGTATAGAATGGAGGTGCTAACAATTAAAAGATGGAATCCACACACCTGGCTCAATCAAGGAAACCTTCATAAAGACAAAGGCATTTGAACATCTTAGAAAAATAGTACAATTTCTGTAGGAAAGAGCAAAAGGAGAAGTCCCATCAGATTTCTCACACATGGGGTAGAAAAGGCAGGGGAATACTAAAGGAAGATCAATCATGGAGGTTCTTAGGGATCTAGCACAACTCGTGTGAAGTTATAACAGAAGAAGGACTAAAGCATATAGCCTGACTGTAAAGAATTCACTTAAATTAATCTGATAGACAAGTCAGACATTGCAGGTCCTTGAGCAGAGAAGTGTCATGATTAAAAGTAGTTTTTATGAAGATTATAGTGGTGGCTCTATTACTTCCTAAGACTCTTGTAACAAAATACAACCTGGATGCCTTAAGACAACAGAGATTTGAGCTCTCAGTTCTGGAAGCTGCAGGTGTGAAAGGTGCTATCAGGGCCATGATCCCTCTGACAGCTGGAGGAGAATCTGTCCCATGTCTTTTTTGCTTCCACTGTTTGCCAGCAATCTATGGCATTCCTTGGCCTGTAGATGCATCACTCCAATCTCTGCTTCTGCCTTCACATAGTATTCTCCCCCTGTGTCTCTCTGCATGTCCAAATTTTCCTCTTTTAATAAGGATAGCAATCATATTGCATTTAGGATTCACCTTAATCCAGGATGATCTCATTTTAACTTGATTACATCTGCAGAGATCCTATTTCCAAATATGATCACATTCACCAGTTCCAGGTAGATATGAATAACAAGGACCATTATTTAATCCAGGCAAGAGGTCAAAAAGTAGGAAGAATTTACATGGGGAAAGATTGGCAACTCAGAGACATCGGTGAGGAGTCTAATGTAACAGACCAAGCCTAGAACAACACTAGGCAAGAAGAGGAGAGACAAAAAAAAAAAAAAAAAGGCAGAATCCAGCCAAAACCGGTTTGGCTCAGTGGATAGAGCATTGGTCTGCAGACTGAAAGGTCCCAGGTTCAATTCTGGTCAAGAGCATGTACCTTGGTTGCAGGCACATCCCCAGTAGGGGGCGTGCAAGAGGCAGCTGATCAATGTCTCTCATCGATGTTTCTAACTCTATCTTTCTCCTTTCCTCTCTGTAAAAAAAATATATATATATATATAAAGGCAGAGTTCATTGAGTTGGGTGACTAATTTGAGCAGGAGAGAAGTTAAAGATGACCTGGAGACCAGGTGCTGGGTGCCTGGGTGAATGGTAGTGCCACCAACCCAGGTAAGGAAGTAGAAAGCCATCGTTAGTTTGGTGAGAAATTAGTTTGATTTTATGTTTCTTTCCATAAAGCTAGCAAAAGATGTTACTGTGCATAGAAGTGTAGGCAGCAGTCATTTAGAGCTGGAGTGCTGGACAGAGATTGGAGCAGGCAGAGGGGATTTAGGAATAATCTAGCAAAAGAAGATAGAGAGATTATCACAAGAATGGACAAAAATCTCGGACTTTGAGAAGACAATGAAAAGGACAGAGGGAACATTTTGAAGGACAGCTCAGTTGCACACCAGAAGGGAAGAGAGGCAATGAAAAAGAGAGAATTCAGGATGTCAGTGGGCAGGCATTTGAGGGCAGGAGAATGAAGAGAAAAAATAGGTTTGTGAGGCTTTTTTGTCTTGTTTTTGTGTTTCTTTTTCAAAATCATATGATTTAATTCTTTTATAAAATATAAACATGCATTCTAGTACATTTCCTCTGTGTAGATATTTAGCACACATGAAATTTTTGGATTTCTTTATAAAATAACCTTGAACATATAGCAAAAATTATTCATGAGCCCTAGTTGATTTTACTCCGTGGTTAAGAGTATCAGCCTGGCCGAAACTTATTTGGCTCAGTGGATAGAGTGTCGGCCTGCAGACTGAAAGGTCCCAGGTTCGATTCCGGTCAAGGGCATGTACATTGGTTTTGGGCACATCCCCAGTAAGGGGCATGAAGGAGGCGGCTGATCGATGTCTCTCTCTCATCCATGTTTCTAACTCTCTATCCTTCTCCCTTCCTCTCTGTAAAAAAATCAATAAAATATATATTTTTAAAAAAAAGAGTATCAGCCTGCAGACTGAAGGGTCTCAGGTTCAATTTTTGTCAAGGGCATGCACCTCAGTTGCAAGCTCAATCCCTGGTCCCAGTAGATATGTTTCTGTCATCTCTCTCATCTTTCTCTCTCTCTCTCTCTCTCTCTCTCTCTCTCTCTGTCTCTCTCTCTTATCTTTCTCTCTCTCTCTCTCTCTCTCTCTCTTTCTCTCCACCTCTAAAAATAAAAATTAAATAATCAATGGAAAAAATGTCCTCAGATGAGAATTAACAACAAAAATTTACTTAAAAATGAAATTCTTCAGAAATATACTTGTATTCAATCATCAGCCATTAAATGTTATATGTTAATGTTCTATATGTTCAAATTTTTGATGAGGAAAACATTATTGTCAATACATAGATAGCATATTAACAGGTTGAAAGTAAAAATATCCTTTTTAAAAAGTTTCCTATATTCTATCCAAACTCTATATATTTAAAATCTTCATTTTTTTAACTTTATATAAGTACTGGAGGCCCTGTGTACAAAATTCGTGCACAGGGGGAGGTGTCTCTCAGCCCAGCCCATACCCTCTCCAATCTGGGACCCCTGGAAGGATGTCCAACTGGCCGTTTAGGCCTGATCCTGGTAGCATCGGGTCTAAACAGGCATTTGGACATCCCTCCCACAATTCAGGACTGTTGGTAGATGGAGGCCCTGGTATCTGGGATTTATTTATCTTCTATAATTGAAACTTTGTAGCCTTGAGTGGAACCGAGGACTGGCCAGGGTGTGCAAGAAGCTTGGCTTTCTCCATCGCCAGGGAAAGCCAAGCCTCCTGCTCACTCAGTGGCTGGCTGCCATCTTGGTTGGGTTAATTTGCATACGCACTCCTGATTGGCTGGTGGGCGTGGCTTGTGGGTGAAGTGGAGTAATGGTTAATTTGCATGTTACTCTTTTATTAGTGTAGATCACCAGGTAATACACACCCTCTTATGTCTAGCTTCTTTCAGTCAAAAATATACTTTTAGATCTACCTATGTTGTTGAGTGTTACAGAGGTTCAGTCATTTTCATTGCTGTATTTCATCTCATTATATGGTTAATCAATATGACAAAACCCCATATTTATCTGTTCTTATCTCTAATGGCCACTTGGATGATGTCAATTTTTGAGCTATTATGAATAATGCTGCTATTATGAATAATGCTGCTATGAAATCCATGGGCATGTCTTTGATGCTCACAAAGACACATGCCTAGATATGAATCTTACTTGTAAATGTTTCCCTATTTTAATTCTTTAACAAAATAGCTCAGGTAGGAAAATCATAGTGCCGTTCCCTTTTGCTGAAGAAAACAAATTAATTTTTAAACAGACAAAAGGAATTTCAATTAGTCAGAATTTTAATGATGGAAAGCTAATCTGTAACAACTATGTTGAAATGTTGAACACACTGCAGCCCAGCAGGACTTTTAGAGAACGTCATGAGAAAGGCTTCTTGAAAAACGCCATGAAGAAAGCAAGTCGGTTTTCCTTCTGAAGCAGCTCTGAAAAATCTAAAGGACAGAAAGGGCTCTGTTTTATTAGGAGAAAGCAGAAGTGTTCTCCTTGCCCGATTTCAGCCTGAAACTGGAACACAAAACAGGACAGAGGAATCCAGTGTAACACCAAGTACTCCATGACTTTTTCAAAGTACTGCAAGTTGCTGTTCTCAGAACTTATTATGATAAAATAAGTCATTTTGCTTTCTCACATGGAAGTCATATAGTTCCTTTAGTTAAGGGGAAGTAAGATAGTTATTCTGCTTGGAATGCCTGGTACATGCTACTTCACAGCTCAGGAAATACATTCATATAGGCTTGTGGGTGTGACATCTTACCATTCCTTCTTCTCATGCCCTGCTTATTTCTATTCCCTCATCTTCCCATCAACATCTCATTAAATGGACACTTGACCACTGTGTCCACTGTGAAGCTGAAATCTGCCTCCTCCTGACCTCATTTCCAGTGAAGAAGGAATTTGCAGAATGGTCAAGGAGACTTTCCCTCATCTCCAAAATGCAGTTCATCTCAGATGAATTTTAGACTCCTCACAACTTTAAGAATTGAATCACTGTGCTTTTTGCTCCAACATTAACTTCAACTAAATTCCTCTAGTGGAATTATTTAATCTCTCCATTACACCATGGAGATGCTATTAAGATTATCTTGTAAATGAATACCAGACATTTTCCAGTAAGCCCCACCATCACCACATACACTTCTTAACCAACTGCTTCCTCACAAGAACTCTCTGTTCCATTCAACAGAAGAATGATTCTCCTTCAGTGACAGGGAACAAGTGATTGTTCACAAAACTAGGTTGCTGTACACAAGCCCAGTGTAGTGGTTATATCACTGACTCTGGAACCAGAGGATGTGCTCCTATTTCAGCTCCACCATTGGACTGGCCCTGTGACTGTGAGTAAGTGATTTAACCGTTCTGTTCTTGGGTTTCCCCATTTGTGAAATATGAAAGGTGAAGAAAATAACCACTTCATTGGGCTGTTTTGAGGATTAAATAGGTTCATATTTGTAAGGCACCTAGAGCAATGCCTGGAACAGTATAAAGATTAGAAGGGAGATGAAAGGATAGGTAGATAGATAGATGATATATAGATAGATAGATATTAGATAGATATTAGATAGATAAACAAATGTGCAATCAATAATATCTTACTTAGAAATTAGAAATACATTCTTAGATGTAAAATAGCTACCTCACTATAGAATATCTAACATTAATCCATTGTGAGCAAAAAGTATATTATTAAACAACAATACCAGTAAATGGTCTAAGTACAGGTCATAAAAATAGCCTTCTAATAATTCACCACCATTTCCAGCCATAGGATTAATGGCTTAGAGTCTCCAGGACATGACAAAAATCACTGCAACCTCAATGCAAGTTCAATAAGAAACAACAAATTCAGTAAATGTTTAATGTTTAATTAATTTAACTAATTAACTAAATTATTTAGTGGTTTGCTGCTGTTTTGTAATGATTCTTTTACATACCCAAGAAAGTACATTGTCCCTTTAAAAAATGCTCAGGAAATGTTGACCTGAAGGTCAATGCTATTATTGTTTCTTCCAAACACACTCGAGAATAAGTGAAAACATAGAGATTAGCAACAGAATAAAATAGAGTCCCACCATAAATTTAGGGAGGCAGTGGGATCAGCCTTACTGATGATGAAAGTCGTTGGTAACAATCTTTGCTCAACCAAGTCTCAGGGGAACCTGTAGCCATACTTCATACTTAAGTTGTTGACGCTCTCTCGTATATCTTGGCACACAGTGGAAATTCTAAGCACCTTTATTGCCTATGCTGTTGATCCCTTATAAGATTACTTTCTGACTTTGGTAGATTTGAAATTGAGTAGCTGACAAATGTTATCAATTTTATACAGTTCACATCTGATTAGGTGTCATGGTCCAAAGTCTTTCAAGATTTAACCTTTTTTTTTTTTTTTTTGCTTTGATATGTCTTGTCAAGGCCAAAGGGAAATTTTTTGGAGGGGAACATTTGGATGAATTACCCTTTGTTCTTACTTAGTGTGGTTTTAATTTCCATTCATCCTAGCAGGTGTGTTTGGGGTGAGTAATACAGAAATGCATACGGGAACCATTAATAAACATTCTCTTAAAATTGTCTTTAAATGTGGACTTCCGTGAGTAGATGGATCTCACATTTTGTTGCTAATCTTAGTTCATGCCCATTATTGAAATGTTTATGGGACACAGCTGGCCCTGTTTTGATCAATGAAGCTTTGGTTTAAAAAGGGGAATAAGGATTAGGAAATTTTATGAACCAATATTTTGCTTATTAAAGAAATTGTAAGTTGAAAATAAAAATGAGATGCCATTTTCATCATCATATTGTCCCAAATTAAAAAATTGGTCCTCACACATACTGTGTGGCTGACAGAGGCCTTCTCTATTCTGTGGGGATGTAAACTGGTACAACCTCTAGGGAGAGTACAATGTACAATATTTAGTTATTTTTAATGTAATGATCTGTGAGCCAGCAATTCCATTTCTAGAAGTCTACTTTATAAATATTTTGGCACATATATAAAAAATACTCTCTGTTGTATTACTGACATATTAAAATATCCATCAATAGTCCTGGCCAGGTTGCTCAGTTGGTGAAAGCATCATCCTGATAAGCCAAGGATTCAGATTCCACCCCTGATTAGGGCACATATAAGCATCAATCAATGACTGAATAAATAAATAGAATAAAATATCAATGTCTCTCTATCTCCCCCTACTCTTTTTTAAAATCAATCAATAAATAAAGTTAAATTTCTAAAAACAAAACAAAACAAACACCCATCAATAGGGAATAGGTTAAATGAAGTACTAAGTACAGTTGTAAATATGCTACCATTTTTGAGATATAATATATGTACATTTTATATATATATATAGGAGTAAAATATTGTGTGATACAAATGGTAAAATTTTATGCTTGAACATATATAATATGTGTTTTTATATATTCACAGCTGTAAATAACATATTTTCTACTGAAAATAGCACTTCATTGCCTGGAATCCTATCTAATAAAAAGGTAGTATGCAAATTGACTGACACTCCAACACACAAGATGGCTGCCCCCATGTGACACAAGATGGCCACCACAAAATGGCTGGAAGGGTAGGGCAGTTGGGGGACCCAGGCCTGCAGGGGAGGGTATTTGTGGGGTGAACAGGCCTGCAGGAGAGGGCAATTGGGGGGAACCAAGCCTGAATGGGAGAGCAGTTAGGGGTAACCAGGTTGACAGGGGAATGCAGTTAGGGGCAATCAGGCTGACAGGGGAGCAGTTAGGCATCAATCAGGCTGGCAGGGGAGTCTTTAGGGGGTGATCAGGCTCACAGACAGAAGTGATTAGGGGCAATCAGGCAAACAGGCAGGCAGTAGTTGGGAGCCAGCAGTCTTGGATTGTGAAAGGAATGTCCCAGACTGGAGAGGGTGCAGGCTTGGCTGAGGGACACCCCATGCATGAATTTCATGCACTGAGCCTTTAGTGTAACATATGTGTGTGTGTGTGTGTGGTGTGTATACACATATATACATATGTATATATATATGTATACATGTATGCGTGTGTGTGTATATATATATTATATATTCTCATTTCAGACTAATCTAAGTGCTTTATCTAGAGTGATTGTGTTCATTCTCAAAACAACCCAGTTAGGCATGTAAATCTTTAAATCCTGTGTACCATTTACAGATGAGAAAGAGCCATTAGGAACATAAGTAAAATATTTGGGAGAACATGGCAAAGCTCTGTGCTTCCATAGCTTGCACTTGTTAGAGTTCAGGTGGTAGGGTGAGATGATTATCCTGGCACATTCCTAGTTTGCCTTGCTGTGCCCATTACAGAAATTCTACAAGTCTCTTTTTCTCCAAATGGTAGAGCAGTGACAGGTGGCAAGCCTAAAAGATTAGGGGAGTCATTATGTGTTTCTCTCTATCATAAACCCAGAGCACCACTGCATGTGCCTGACACCAATTTCACTGCCTGTTCGTTTTGAAAGTCTCAAAGTTTTCCTTGTGAACAGGCAGAGTATGAGGGTATGGGAAGAGGGGCTGAAGTGGGGTGGGTGGGACAGATGTGGAGGAATAGAGCCTTTGTCCTTGTCAGAGAGGCTATCAAAATTGAAAATTCATTGTGAGTGTGGAAGACAAGGTTGGCTGTGTAAGCCATCTGGAACAAACAGGGGAAGAATGAGGCAGACACTACATGCATGGTCTGCTCATACCACTGCTCTGACCCACTGTAGTGCCAGCCTGTGGGGGACCCTATAGAGGCAAGCTTTAAATTAACATCTGTCCTCTGAGAGACAGCGAGACCACACAGGCAAGTCTTTATAACTCGACACAGACAGGCAGCTGTCTGTGGGGCCATCAAAAGAGTCTGACTTACTTAAATAAGCCTATCTTTAAAAATCCTCTCTCTTTCTACTTTTAAGTTAAAGCAGAAGGTTGACAGGCAGGATATCAATAATACCTTGGTATCAATTGCTTTTAATGTATCATTGTGTGTGTGTATGTATGTGTGTGGTGGTGGTTGGGTGGGGGAAGTGCACTATATACTGGGTCTATATAACATAATTTAATGATCAAAATAAAGGCACTGAATTTGCTTTTTAAAAAGATCTCAATAATCATTTAATCTTTGTTTCAAATTTCTGCTTAGCTTCACTAAATAAGGCCCCCAAAATGGTTAACTATGTTATTTTAATGACTAATTTAATTAAACTGTGTGGTGGTCTGATCACTACTTTGTACCTAACCTTCAAATAAATGGTTTTGCTGAGTAGAAAATCACTGCACTAGAGTGGACAGCGAGATCATTCCAGAAAAACATTTTGTATATTGCCCACTGTCTCAGGCTTGCACACTGTTGTATTTAGAGATTGAGATGAATGACACTGTGCTCTCATTGAACCAAGGACCTCACTTCTCCAGTGTACTCATACCTTTGACATGAAGATTTATTTTCAGGGCTGCAGAATAGCAGTTTTCTCTAGAAGAAAGGTTTACCCATAGTTTTCTTAGGGAGTACCGAGTGGACACTGGTTTGCTGTCTCTACAGGGAATTCAGCCAATGCCCACCATTCAAGAAATTATCTGAGTCTGTACACCAAAATGTTGAGCTGCTACAGAAGATTTTTCATAGACTTGGGAGAAGGAGATGATCATTCAAGATTCACACAGAAAGAAACTCCAGTAGTTTTGCTCAGTGGACAGAGTGTCGACCTGTGGACTGAAAGGTCCTGGGTTCAATTCCAGTTTGGGCACAACCCCATTAGGGGGCATGCATGCAGCCAATCATTGATTACCTCTCATCATTGATGTTTCTATCTCTCTATTCCTCTCCCTCCCTCTCTGAAATCAATATCTATATACATATATAAAAGCCTAAGTGACTGAACGACAGGTTGACCGGTCACTATGATGCACACTGACCACCAGGGGGCAGATGCTCAACACAGGAGCTGTCCCCCTAGTGTTCAGAGCACTCCGACAGCAGGAGCACTGCTCAGCTGACTGGTGAGTTCCAGATACTGGACTTACAGCTGGTGAACACAGTTGTGGTGGCATAAGCCTCTCCTGTCTCTATGGCAATGCTACCCTAGCAGTGGCAGGCACAGTAGGGTGGGATGAACAGAAGCGGTGCAGTGCCTGGCCCAGGCTTGGGCTCTTTCCTGGCACACTAATACATTTCTTAGGGTATGTGGGACTGCTAGAGGGCACAGGCCAGGCTGAGGAGCTCCAATGGTGTATGAATCCATGTGCCAGGCCTCTAGTGTATATGTGTGTGTGTGTGTGTGTGTGTGTGTGTGTGTATATCCATAAATGTTATTATTTGAATAAGCAGAACAAATTCTAGCATTTGACTTCTATATTAGGTGTATTGCTGATTATTGTTCTCAATTGGTGGTATGCCTCAGATCCTTCTCTAGTGGTCACTAATCTTTGAGCAGTGGCTAAAGTTTTTATTTTTTATTTTTTTCCCAACTGTGACTTATTCTATCTATGGGGTGGAATCAGGATTTCAGGTTGCCACTACTGACTTCTTGCCTGTCACCTCAAACGCAGTGATCTCTGGGTGCAAATCCTTGGATCTGTCATGGCCCCCAGACATGCTCCTATTACTAATTGCTGCAAACCTCTTCTTCAGGAGATGTGCTCTGTACATCACTTATTCTTACTCATTGCCTTTCCCAAGGTATGAGAGGAATGTTCTCCTTTACCCCTTTATCAGTGAGCTTTCCCTCACCCTCTAAGTCCCAGAGTGAGCACCCCCAATAAGGAAATAAAATCTTTTTTCATCTAGCCCAAAAAGATAGTACAGTAGTAGCCATTTATTCACTTTCCATGGTTTCAGTTATACATCAGATCCTTCTCTAGTGGTCACTAATATTAAATGGTCAACCATGGTCCAAAAATACTAAATGGAACATGCAGAGATGAACAATTCATATATTTTAAATTGTGTCTTGTACTGTCTCCATCTACCCTGATCAGACGTGAATCATCCCTTTGTCCAGTGTCTCCACACTGTACATTCTCCCTACCTGTTAGTCACTTAGTAGCCATACAGGTTGTCAGATTGACTTTTCAGTAGCTCAGTTATTATGTTCCAATCATCCTCATTTTATTTAATAATAGGCCTAAACCATTCACATAACTTTGATTAGAGTATATTGTTATAATTGTTCTTTATTTTCTTATTTTCTTATTACTGTTTTTTACAGTGTCTAATTTATAAGTTGAACTTTATGATAGATATGCATATATAGTAAAAATATATAGAGAGAGAGTTCAGTACTATCCACAGTTTCAGGCCACTGGAGGTCTTGGAACATATCCCCTGAGATAAGAAGAGATACAGTATAAAATTGCATCCCATCTTGCCATGTCTTCTTGAGACTATAAGACCTGGAAAAAGGAGCTGTGCTAGTATCTAGCTAAGTTTCTGAGTAAATATTTGTCAAAAGGATGAACAAAATTTCTCCACAGTTACCAAAAATACATCAATTAGACATAACATAATCACTAAAAGAGAGTCCCCAATCAATCTGCCTAAGCCATTCTTTACCATGTTTTCATCTATTGGTAAGTACTGATGGCAGTGAACTTGCCTTATACTATAGTATCTTCTAGGGTTTCCCCACCTTCAGACTGGTGTGGTCCTTGTGCTTCTAGGATGCCTAATTTCCTGTATGTGCCCTGACCAGGGATCGAACGTGCAACCTTGGCATATTGTGATGATTCTCTAACCAACTGAGTTACCCAGTCATCAGGGCATTAAATGTCTGTCTGGATGACATCCACAACCCATTACCAAATTCCTCATTCTCTCTTCATATTAATTCACTTTTGGTCAAGTTTTCACTTTTGGAAATGGTGCAAGTGATTTAGTTCCCAAAAGTAGGATGTTCTTGATATATCGTCCTCAGAGGCCTAGTTCAAGGATACTAACCACTGACACTGCCCACTTTATGCATTTTCTTGGCCATGAACTTTGCTATTTATGTTAGAAAAGAAGCCACTGCCATGGACTTCCCTTAGAACCTAAGAAATTGTCTAAGAAAATTGCTATCTAAAGTCCTTGCTGGGACTCGGAGACTGTCTTATATGAAAACTATTAACTGTACTACATCAGCTGATCCCTTATACATCCCCAAAAGATGATTAATGAAATAAACAAATATGTCTTTAATGAAGTCCCAGCTATTCAAAACACTTTGTCCAAATTTAATTCATAAGGAAAGAAAAAAAACCCTGGTTTTGAAAGCCTTCCTCAGGTTTTTAGAAGACCAGAAAAATACTGCCTCTAAGAAACACCTATTGTCCCCAATAGTCTCTTATTCTATGGCTGATGGCTGATGGTTCCTTCATCTTACCTGGTGAAAGGAGGCACCTGGTTTGTGAGTATATGATGGCAATTGTAGTTTTAAAAAATATGGCAACCACATGGCAATTACTAGTTGAGACTTTGTTTTTGACATTGCTTGCTCTGGCCCTTGCATCAAGTACAGACATGGCAAAAGCATTAGCTGATAGCAAGGTCTGTGAATATGAGTTTGCTCATCAGGGAAATATATTTTCTATACATTCTTGGTTATTGAAGCCATCCATCATCACAACACTGAGCCCCTTCCCTCGTGCCTTTGCCTAACAAGGGAAGCCTGTCATGAGGCCCTCTCTATTTCCTCTATTAGAGGCCTGAGAACAGAACCCAAACCATAACTCAGAGAACACTTATGTACAATTTATGACCAACTGTCAGGCTAAACTACTCGCACAGACTCCAAATCTGCTTTAGAAATAATATGATGCTTTTTAATCAGAATTTTTCTTGTCCTTTGGTTGCTTTGTTTAATGATAAGTGCCAAATTAAGTGGGTCTGTATCTCCTTTGGGAAAATGAAAATCATAGAAAGATACTAAATTGGACAGGTTCATCTGTTCCCACTTTAGAGAGCTCTGACAAGAGGAGGGGAAGTTTTATTGTAGAGCAAAGACTTTATATACATAATTTCTTCTCAATTTCATTTTATTTTTTGTCATCAAACACTGACTGCTAAGTGGTCACACCCTTCCTAGAGTCAGAGACTGGAGTTTTCCTGGGCCCAAAAGCTTGGAAATTGCTTAGGGAACGGGACAGAACTCCCTTGCAGACCAAGGCTGTTTCCCATAGGACAGTCATAGCAAAAATGGTGACTAGAGGCTTGACTGACAAGTGTTTACAGGGAGATCTTCTCAGGACTGAAAAGTTGTTCAAAGTAATGGTCTTTCTTAAGATATAACATTTCAGCCTTGCCCTAGCCGATTTGGCTCAGTGGGTAAAGCATTGGCCTGCAGACTGAAAAGTCCTAGGTTCAATTCCAGCCAAGTGCATATACCTCGGTTGCAGGTTGCAGACTTGATCCCCACCCAGCCCTCCTCCTGCCTGTGCAGGAGGCAACCAATCAATGTGTCTTTCTCACATCAATGTTTCTCTATCTCTGTCTCTCCTCCTTCCTTCTATTCTCTCTAAAAATCAATGCAAAAATATTCTCAAGTAAGGATTAACAAAGAAGAAAAATATTTCAGCCATAAAGGGAAAGAAATTCTGACACATGCTACACCATGGATGAGCTTTAAAAACATTATACTAAATGAAATAAGCCAAACATAAAAGGACAACTATTGTCTGATTCCACTTTCATGAGGTACCAAAAGTAGTCATATTCATAGAGATAGAAAATAGAATGCTGGTTACCAGGGGCTGGAAAGCAGGGAGAAGAATTGTTATTTAATGAGTCTTAGAGTCATTTTTACAATTTGAAAATAGCCCTGGAGATTGGTTGCACAAAGATGTGCATGTACTTAACAATATTGAACTTTATTTACTTAACATAATGAAGATAGTACATTTTATGTTATGTGTATTTTACCACAATTCAAATTTTTAAAGTAAAAAGCAAAGCATACTTTGGAGGCAGAAAAGGAAAAATGGCATTTGCAAGGTTTCATAGATATTACTTAACTGGCAGAAGCTTGAGTTGACACAAGAGATTAAATTTTTTTGCTTGATGTTTATCTTCTCTTGCAGAGAAGTGGGTGGAGGGGTGGAGGATGGGGGAGTGTGTAAGGGATCTAATAATATTCTGAGGAAAAATTTAATACCCCCACAATTTTCGTTTCCTTGTTTTTCACAAGACTATGTGCTTTTCTGTCATCACGCACAGAACAAGGTCTGATGCGTATTTTACAAAGAACTATTGATGGTGTGTCTGTGTGAATTGCCCTAGCCTTGGTCACAGCCAACTTCTGTGGGACCCGCTGCCCTGTCTACAATACACTCCAGTGTGCTTGGCCATTTATGAAAGGTCAGAAATGAACTGAGAAATGGCTAGAGTCAAAAACATGTGGCCCTATAAATATCAGAGTCAGACAGTTTATTCCATTTTCCCCACTCTGGCTTCTCACCCCATCTCACTGTCTCTCTCTTTCACTGTCTGTTGAGGTTCCTGCATTTTGCCCAGTGCCTCTGACTGTGAAGTTACATTATAAAGAGCAGATGGTGGCCAGATTCTTCACCTGTTGATAGCACTTTATGCTCAGTTTGGTCCTATAGTGCCATTAAGATAGCTCTTTATTTGCACCCTTTAAGATCTCTGGCTGCAAAGCACCAGCAGTGCAGTCTGCAATGTTCTGTTTTCTCTTAAGGCTTTCCACTCCCCATTAGTGGCAATTTTGCCTTGTGACTAAATTTGACGCCAGCCGTGTTTACTGAGCTGAGAGTTTGAAGGTTTGGGCTGTCAGCCTAAGAACAAATTGGAACATTCATTATGACGTTAGCTGCCAAACTGGAAGACATGGAAGTGACGCTGGAACATCTGCTCATGGATGTGTTCGTAAGTAAAGACTTTCACTTATTCCATGTGCAATAAGCTTTCCTTGCCACCCCTACAGTCTTTGTGAATGTCCCCATTACTGAATCTGATTCTATTCCGCACCTGGAATAGGCTGTGGAGGGTGGGCTCTCTTATTTCTTACTGATGCACCTTGTGGGGAGGACACTGTAAAGTCTCTAAATGCCTGAGGGGATGGGGTGGTCTTTGCAGATTACATAGCAGAGAAGTGACTTTTAAAATCAAGCAACTTCCAGAGTCTGAGTAAATGCTATGAAGAAATATAAAACAGTTGCCAGAAGAGACACAAGTAGCTTCCGTAGGCATTCCTTGAGAGAATCAGATTTGTTTGGGAAGTGGTCATTCCAGAAAAGAGGAAGCAAAGTGGGCTCATAAAGACTGCATTTTTCAGTTGGAGAACACTGAGGGCAGGAGAGAGCGAGAACTTCACTCTCCTCAGAGCCTCAGACCCAGACCCGGTCATTTCCATAGGAATTAGGTTACCAAGACTTCCTTGGGAGTTGCTTTTATGGGATGAGGCTGTTTGGGTGACTCGTAAGAAAAAGCAGGTGACAAGGACACTTCTGTTCTTGTGATGATTTTAGAAACACTATATTTAGAAACTCCTGGCACCGATAGCAACTTAAACATCACTTCTTCCCCCACACTAACCGAAAGCATTCTTAGTCTTTTCTTTGGGTTTTCGGTTGGTGACAGGTCTGTCTGTTCTGTATTATTGATGAGGTTTAGGGAACCATGGACTGTGTGAAACAGGCAGGTGGTAATGCAGCTGAAAGGTGTTCTCCTTCCAAGAACAACACTGGCGCTGCCTGGGAAAGGAGGCTCGGTGCGGTTAGAGGACACGCCAGTCTGAGTCTGGAATCTGGAAAAAACTGTGGAGGGCGGGCTGCATATGGCGGAGTCCCTCTCAGGAACCTTTAAGGAAATGGTGTGTTTTGGCAGATGTGTGAGTCTGGGGCTTTTTTTCATTATTAATTTGTAATTTGTCTTAGAATTGAAGCAACATTCTGCTGGCAGGATTCCTAGAGGGAATTAGCCTTTCCAGGGCTTGGTACCAGGATTTGTTGGAACTTAGGGTCAGGAAGTTGTGATTTAAAGAGGGATGTGTCAAGAATGTGGAGTGTTCTTCTGCATTTCCAGGGATGGAGGTTCATGGGCAGCAGTAAGAATAGAGAATGAGCAGCAGGATGGGGGCATTGCTTTTACAGCCAACGTCCTCTGCCCAGCTACCACTGACTACCATGGTGAGGGTTACTGGGAGTGGGGTCTCCCATGGTGGGGATTTGTGGCATTCCAAAGGCTGGTGTGAGTTTGGTCATTTCAGGGGAAAAATTCATCAGGGAGTTATTTCATTTAAATACCACAAAGTCATTTATGTATTCTGTTTTCTCCTTAACCGCTCCTATGCCACACCATTTTCTCAGCACCTTCACCACAATGATCTTGTTTGGGAGCTCCAAGATACACTCCCTTTTGGAAGGAAATGCAGCCATGCACTCCATCTTCTTCTGTAAATACCCATAATGTCATGGCCCCAGTTGAGATCCTTACAACTTCTGATTTGGACTAACCATCTAACTACTCTCCTGCATTCAGCATTTCTTCTCCAATTCATCTTACCATTGTCATCTCCAGAGCAACCTTTCACATCCTATTTTTGCAATTAATGAGAAATTATAATTTAGACTAGTTTTAGGTTCATGGCAAAATTGAGCAGTAAGTACAGAGAGATCCCATGTACTCCTCCCCCAACACAAACACACAACCTCCTTTTCTGTGGACATCCCACACATGAGTGGTTACAGTCAATGAACCTACGTTGACACATCATTACCACTCAAAGTCAATAGTTTACATTAGGGTCCACTCTTGGTATTGTATACTCCATGGGCTTTTCAAATGTGTAATGATGCATCCTTCATTGCAGTATCTACAGAATAGTTTCACTGCCCTAAAAACCCTCTGTGCTATATGTGTTCATCCTTTCCTTCCATCTAATACCTGGTAATTGCTAATTATTATTATTTATTTTTTTACAATTTTTATTAAGGTATTACATGTATACATATCTTCTCATTGTCCCCCTCACCCCACTCCCATATGTGCCCTCAGTGTCCTCTGTCCATTGGTTATGCTTATATGCATGCATACAGGTCCTTAGGTTGATATTTATCTCACTCACCTCTCCCTAACCTTCCTGCTGTAATTTGACAGTCTATTTGATGCTTTACTGCCTATGTATCTATCTTTTTGTTCATCAGTTTATAATGTTATTTATTATCCACAAATGAGTGAGATCATGTGGTGTTTTTCTTTCATTGACTGGCTTATTTCACTTGGCAAAATACTTTCCAGTTCCATCCAGGGTGCTGTGAATTGTAAGAATTACTTCTTTATGGCAACATAGTATTACATTGTGTAGATGTACCATAGTTTTCTAATCCAGTCATCTGCTGACGGTACCGAGGCTGTTTCCAAATCTTAGCTATTGTAAATTGTGCTGCTATGAACATAGGGGTGCATATATCCTTTCTGATTGGTGTTTCCAGTTTCTTAGGATATATTCCTAGAAGTGAGATTACTGGGTCAAATGGGAGTTACATTTTTAGTTTTTTGAGGAAACTCCATACTGTCCTCCACAGTGGCTATACCAGTCTGCATTCCCACCAGCAGTGCATGAAAGTTCTTTTTTATCTGCATCTTTGCCAGCACTAGTCATTTGTTGATTTGTTGACGATAGCCATTATGACAGGTGTGAGATGGTACCACATTGTCATTTTGATCTGCATTTCCAGGATAATTAGTGAATTTGAGCATGTTTTTATATGTCTCTTGGCCTTCTTTCTGTCTTCTTTCAAAAAGATTCTATTTAGGTCCATTGTATAAGTTCCCTGTAGATGTTGGAGATTAAAACTTTATCAGTGACAAAATTTGCAAATATGTTCTCCCATACAATGGGCTTTCTTGTTATTGTTTTGTTGATGGTTTCTTTTGCTGTGAAAAAGCTTTTTATTTTGATGTAGTCCCATTTGTTTATTTTCTCTTTACTTTCCATTGCCCTAGGAGTGGTATCAGTGAAGAAATTGCTTCGGCATATGTCTGAGCTTTCTCTGCTTGTGGATACTTCTAGTATTTTTGTGGTTTCCCATCTTATGTTTAAATCCTTGATCCATTTTGAATTTATTTTTGTGTATGGTGTAATTTGGTAGTCTAGTTTCATTTTTTTTGCATGTATCTGTCCAATTTTCCCCATACCATTTATTGAAGAGACTATCTTAATTCCATTGTATGTTCATGCCTCCTTTGTCAAATATTAATTGAGCATAGTTGTTTGGGTCAATATCTGGGTCCTCTATCCTATTCCATTGGTCTATATATCTGTTCTATGTCAGTACCAGGCTGTTTAGAGAATAGTGGCTTTGTAATACAGTTTGAAATCTGGTATTGAGATTCCACCTACTTTGTTCTTCTTTCTCAGGATTTCTGTAGCTATTTGGGGGTCTTTTTTTATTCCAGATGAATTTTTGGAAAGTAGTTTCTAGGTCTGTGAAATATGTTGTTGGAATTTTAATGAGGAATGCATTGAATCTATAGATTGCTTTGGGTAGTATGGACATTTTAATGATGTTGATTCTACCAACCCATGAATATGGTGTGTTCTTCCATCTATTTATGACTGCCTCTATCTCTTTTTTTAATGTCTTGTAGTTTTCTGAGTATATGTCTTTTACATCCTTAGTTAAGTTTATTTCTAGGTATCTAAATTTTTTTTTGGTGTGATGGTAAATGGAATTGTTTTCTTATTCTCTTTTTCTATAAATTCACTGTTGGTGTATAGAAATGCCAAACATTTCTTGGCATTAATTTTGTATCCAGCTAAATTGCCAAATTCATTTATTAAGTCTATTCGTTTTTTGATGGAGTCTTTAGAATTTTCTATGTAAAGTATCATGTCATCTGCAAATAAGGACAGTTTTACTTCTTCTTTTCTAATGTGATGCCATTTATTTCTTCTTATTGTCTAATTGCAATGGCTAGTACTTTCAGTACTCTGTTGAACAGGAGTGGTGAAAGCAGGCATCCCTGTCTTGTTCCTGTTCCTAGGAGAAATGGTTTTAGTTTCTGCCCATTGAGTATGATGTTGGCTGTGGTTTTATCATAATGGCTTTTATTATGTTGAGTTAAGATCCTTCTATTCCCACCTTGCTGAGAGTTTTTTATCAAAAATGGGTGTTGGATTTTGTCAAATGCTTTTTCTGCATCAGTTGATATGACTATGTGGTTTTTACCTCTCAATTTGTTTATGTGAGATATCACGTTTATTGATTTGCAGATATTGTGCCATCCTTGCATCCCTGAGGTAAATCCTACTTGGTCATGGTGTATGATCTTTCTGAAGTACTGCTGGGTCCGATTTGCTAAAATATTGTTGAGGATTCTGGCATCTATGTTCATGAAGGATATTGTCCTGTAATTCTCTTTCATTGTGTTGTCTTTATCTGGTTTTGGTATTAGGGTGATGCTGGCTTCATAAAAGGAGCTTGGAAGTGTTCCTTCCCCTTGAACTTTTTTGGAATAGTCTGAGGAAATAGTTTTTAGTTCTTCCTTGAATGTTTGGTTAAACTCTTCTGTGTAGCCTTCTGCCACAGTGCTTTTCTTTGCTGGAAGCATTTAAATGACTGCTTCAATTTCTCCGATAGTTATTGGTCTTACTGAGATGTTTAGATTTTTCCTGATTGAATTTTGGGAGTTTGTATTTTTCTAGGAATGTGTCCATTTCATCTAGTTGTCCAGTTTGTTGGAATAGAGTTGTTCATAATATTTTTAAATAATCCTTTGTATTTCTGTAGGGTTTGTTGTTATTTCTCGTCTTTCATTTCTGATTTTGTTTATTTGGATTCTCTCTCTTTGCTTCTTGGTGAGCTTGGCTACCAAGGCTCATCAATCTTGTTTATCCTTTCAAAGAATCAACTCTTGGTTTTGTTGATCTTTTGTATTGCTTTTTGGTCTCTAAGTCATTTATCTCCACTCTGGTCTTTATTATAATTTCCTTCCTTCTGCTTACACTGGGCTTTTCTTGTTGCTCTCATTCTAACTCTTTGAGTTGTAGGGTTAGGTAATTTATTACCATTATTTCTTGTTTGTTGCAGTAGGCTTATAGAGCTATGAACTTCCCTCTAAGATTTCTTTTGCTGTGTCCCATAGATTTTGTATTGTTGTGTTTTCATTGTCATTTGTTGCCATAATGTTTTTTATTTCTTCTTTGATCTCTCTAGTAACCTAGTCATTGTTTAATAGCATGCTATTTAGTCTCCAACTGTTTGTTTTTTTAGATTGTTTTTATTGGTGTTGATTTCCAGTTTTATGCCATTGTGATCTGAGAAGAAGTTTGATATGATTTCTATCTTCTTAAATTTGAAGAGACTTTGTCTGTGTACTAATATGTAGTCTATCCTTGAAAATGTTCTATGTGCACTGGAGAAGAATGTATATTCTTTATCTTTGAGGTGTTATGTTCTAAAGATTTCAATTAAATCCATCTGTTCTTGAGTGTCATTTAGGATTGCTATTTCTTTGCTGATTTTTTTGTTTGGTTGATTTATGCAATGGTGTCAGTGGGGTATTAAAGTCCCCTACTATGACGATATTGCTATCAATCTCTTCCTTGATATCTTCCAGAAGTTGTTTTAAGTATTTGGGTGCTCCTGTATTGGGTGCATATATGTTTACCAGGGTTATATCTTCTTGTTGAATTGCTCTCTTTAGTATTATGTAGTGGCCTTCCTTATCTCTTTTTATGGCCTTTACTTTAAAGTCTACTTTATCAGATATAAGTATCACAGCCCCAGCTTTTTTCTCATTTCCAATTGCCTGAAAAAATGTTTTTCTATCCCTTCACTCTCAGTCTTTGTGAATCCTTCGTTCTGAGTGGGTCTCTTGCATAAAACATGACATATATGGGTCATGTTTTCTTATCTCTTATCTGTTCAGCTACCCTATGTCTTTTGATTGGTGCATTTAATCCATTTATGTTTAATGTTATTATTGACAAGTACATGTTTGTTGTCATATTTTTTCTTAATGTTTGTGTTTCTTCTTGCCTTTCTCTTTCTTCTTTTTACAGCAGTCCCTTCAGCATTTCTTGCATTGCTGGCTTAATAGTGATAAACTCTCTTAGTCCTTTTTTGTCTGTGAAGCTCCTGATTCCACTTTCAATTTTGAAGGATAACGTTGCTGGGTATAGTATTCTTTGGTTCAGTTTCTTGCTTTGCATCACTTTTAAAATTTCATTCCATTCGCATCTGGCCTAGTGTGTTTCTGTTGAGAAATCCATTGATATTCTAATAGGAGAACCCTTGTAGATAACTTTTTGTCTCTTCCTGGCAGCCTTTAAGATTCTTACTTTGTCATTGGCATTTTCCAATTTAATTATGATGTGTCTTGGTATCAGTCTTTTAGGGTTCATCTTGTTTGGATCTCTATTTGCTTCTTGTACTCGCTTGTTTTTTTTCTTGCCAGTATCAAGGAAATTTTTTGTCATTATTTCTTCAAACCAGTTTTCTATTCCTTGCTTCTCTTCTTCTCCTTCTGGTAACACTATTATGTGAATATTGTTTCGTTTTGTGTTATCCCAAAGCTCCCTTAGGCTCTCCTCTTAATTTTTAAGTCTTCTTTTCAGTTGCTACTGTGTTTGTGTGTTTTTTTCCTACCTTGTTTTTTTAATTCATTGATGCTGTCCTCAGTCTCTTCTAGTCTACTGTTTAAGCCTTCCATTGTGTTCTTTATTGCAGCTATGTCATTCTTCATCTCCTCTTGGTTCTTTTTCATGTTGGCGACATTCTCATTCAGCTCCTTATAATTTTCATTGAGTTGCATGTATTTGTCATACAGCCATTTAAACATCCTTATAACCATTACTCTGAATTCTCTCTCTGTTAAGCTGCTAGCCTCAATTTCATTTGACTCCCTTTCTGGCGATTCCTCTTTTTATTTCCTTTGGGGTTTGCCTTTTTGTCTTCCCATGTTTTCCTGTAATGTTTTAATTGCAGATCCAATTGTTTTGCTACCCAGGTTCTTTGGGGGATGGTGCTACTGGTGTAATCTCTCAGTTCTCCTGGGCTTGGTAATCTAAGGTAGCTCCCTATTTGAGCTATTTGTGTTCTCTTGATGTAGGCCTGTGAGCTTGAGAGGCACAACTGTGATGTCTAGAAGTCAGCAGCTGTGGAGGGGATTGTCCCAACTTTTGCTATCTTGCACCTTAGATGAAATCACACATGCCAGCAAGGACTCACAGTGGCACCAAGGAACCATCTGTTGGGGTGATGGGGTTCAGGGTGCCTGCACTCTGGAAAGGTGTGACTCTGGTGTCCAGAGTTCTGTATTGTGGGGTGGGCAGACTCCGTTTTTGCTGCTGTACCTGTATTGGATAGGCACTCACTCTCAGTGGTGGCTCACAGGGGCACCCACAGTACGTTTGCCTGCGAGACATATTGAAGCTCTCTGAAGGGCCCTGGCAGTTTAGCTGTGTAATTGAGGCACCTATGGGAAGGTCTGAAGGATGAGAAAATTCAGAATTTCTACTGCTGGGGGTGGAGTATGGGGATGTGTGCCCCTGTTTGTCCAAGATCACACCCCAGGGAAAGCTCACAATGGTTCCCACTAGCATCCTGTGGGCAAATGGGCTCAGGGTGCCTGTCTGTTGGAAATTCACATCTGTGGATGTGTGTTTGCAAGTGCAGACCTCTGACACACTCTGAGGGGCCCTGGCACTGATGTTGCACAGCTGGGGTGTCAGTGGGAAGTTATTCAGGAAGAGAGAGTTCCGAAATTCTACTGCAGGGCCGTGTGCCCTTGTCTGTACAAAACTACACCTAGGGAGGTTCCCAGTGGCTCCCAGGCACTGTCTAGGGAATGGTGTGCCCTGGCTGCCTGTGTGCCAAAGTTTTGTCTGGACTTCTGCCCCTGGGGAGAGGGAGATTGCACTTACTGCTATCAAGCGGTGCATCTTTGAAGGTGGAGGTCCTAGGGTCCCTGGATCTGCAGGTGGGGCAGCAGGATTTGGGTTGGAGTGGCTGCTGCGTCACAGGGAAGTTCCAAGGCCTGTCTGGTAGGTACTGCTGATGAGTTCCTAAAAAAGGATACTCTCCCTTTCAAGATGTCATGGGCTCCATTCTGTAGTCCCACAGTCCAGAGAGTGCCCGCAGAGTTGGTAGTCTCTCTCCTTGTCCAAGAGAGCCTGTCTTCCATCCCCTGCTGCTCCTGAGAGATTTAACTGTCCCTTACTCACTCACATCCACATCATGAACACCACACACACATCCACATACTCCCCTTTGATATACTCACTTACTCACTTCCTCTCCCTCATCTCTGTCCTGCCAACCCCTATCTTCTTCCTTTCACTAATCTTTTTACTGTATCCATAGTTTCGCCTTTTCCAGAATATTGGAATTATATAGTATGTAATTTATTCAAATTAGCTCATTTCACATAGCAAAATGCAGTTAAGTTTCTAACATGTCATTTTATGTCTTGATAACTAATTTCTTTTTAGCACTGAACAATATTCCATTTTTTTTATCTGTTCATCCACTGAAAAGACATCTGGTTGCCTCCAAGACTGATCAATTATGAATAAAGCTGTTATAAACATCCATGTGCAACTTTTTAGGTGGACATAAGTTTCAATTAATTTGGGTAAATACTAAGAAGCTCCATTGTTTGATCATATGATAGTTTAGTTTTGCAAGAAAATGACAATCTTTCATGGCTGTACCATTTTACATTCCCTCAGCAGTGAATGAGAGCCCTGGTGCTCTACATTCATGCCAACATTTGGTATTGTTGTGGTAAATCAGTGTTTTGAATTTTAGCCATTATAATAGGTATGTAGATATATCATTGTTGTCTTAATTTGCAAATCCATAATCATGTATTATATGGGACATTTTTTTCATATGCTTCCTTGTTATCTGTATAGCTTCTTTGGTGTGATGTCTGTTCAGGTCTTTTGTCAATTTTTTTAATCTGATTGTTTTCTTATTGTTGAGTCTTAACTGTTTATTGTATACTTTGGATACTAGTCATTTTTCTGAAACATCTTTAACAAATATTTTCTCCCAGTCCATGGTGTGTCTTCTCATTTTCTTGACAATGTCTTTTGCAAGACAGAAAATTTTAATGAAATGTACCTTATCAATTATTACTCTCATTGATCATTTTTTGGTGTTATATTTAAGATGGCATGACCAAACACAAGGCTACCTAGGTTTTCTCCTATGTTATCTTCTAGAGGTTTTATAGTTTTGTGTTTTATAGTATGTCTATGATCCATTTTGATTTAATTTTTTGTGAAGGGCATAAAGTCTCTGCTTAGGTCATTTTTTTACATGTGGATATTCAGTGATTCCAGCATCATTTAATGAAAAGACTCTTCGTTCTATTATGCTACACTTTCTCTTTTGTCAAATCAGTTGATTATGTTTATGTAGATTTATTTCTGGACTTTCTACTCTGTTCTATTAATCTGTTTGTCTATTCTTGCACCAATACCACACTGTATTCATTTGTGTAGCTTTACATTAAGTCTTGAAGTTGGGTGATATCAGCTTTTCCTTCAATATTGAGGTGACAATTCTGGGTCTTTTGCCTTCCATATAAATTTCAAAATCAGTTTGTAGATACGCACAAAACAACTTGTTGAGATTTTTATTGGGATCATGTCTATTCTATAGGTCTAGTTGGGAAGAACTGACATTTTGACACTATTGAGTTTTCCTATTATGAACACAGAATATTTATCCATTTATTTAATTCTTTTTAAAAAAATATATATTTTATTGATTTTTTTACAGAGAAGAAGGGAGAGAGATAGAGAGTCAGAAACATCGATGAGAGAGAAACATCGATCAGCCGCCTCCTGCATGCCCCCCACTAAGGATGTGCCTGCAACCAAGATACATTCCTTTGACCAGAATCAAACCTGAGACCCTTCAGTCCACAGGTTGATGCTCTATCTATTGAGCCAAACTGGTTTGGCCATTTATTCAATTCTTTGTTGATATCTTTTATCAGCATTTTCCAGTTTTCCTCAGATAGGTCTTATATTTTGTTAGAATTATACTTAAACATTTTATTTTAGGGTGCTAATGTAATTGGTAATGTGTTTTTTAATTTCAAACTCCACTGTTCATTGCCAGTATAGAAGAAAGTAATTTATTTTTATGTATAACCTTGTACCCTGTAACATTACTATAATTGTTAACTAGTTCCAGGAGTGTGTTTTTTAATTCTTTCAGATTTTCTACATGGACAATCATGTCATCTGTAAACAATAATTGTTTTACTCCTTCTTTCCCACTCCATATGCCTTTTATTTCATTTTCTTGTTACATTAGCTAGGACTTTCAATACAAGTTTGAAAAGCTGTGGTGAGAAGGACATCTTTGCCTTGCTCCTGATCTTAGTGGAAAGCTTTGGGTTTCTCACCATTAAACATTAGTTGTAGGCTTTTTGTAGATATTGTTTATCAAGTTGAGGAAGCTCCCCTCTATTCCTAGTTTACTGAGGGTATTTATCATGAATGGGTGTTGGATTTTGTCAAATGCTTTCCCTGCATCAATTCCCCTGGTAAATATTTTCTCCTGAGGGCAGGCCTTATTAAGAACAGAATGCTCTGCCAAAACCGGTTTGACTCAGTAGATAGAGTGTGGGCCTGCGGACTGAAAGGTCCTAGGTTCGATTCTGGTCAAGGGCATGTACCTTGGTTGCAGGCACATCCCCAGTAGGGGGTGTGCAGGAGGCAGCTGGTCAATGTCTCTCTCTCATTAATGTTTCTAATTCTCCATCCTTCTCCCTTCCTCTCTGTAAAAATATCAATAAAATAATATTTTTTTAAAAAAAGAACAGAATGCTCTGACATACCTCCATGTATGCTTCCCTAAAGAATATTGAGAATGAGCTTTGAAGTTGCATGAGCTGGATCTCAATTCCAGCTCAGCACCCTCTCTAGTCATGTGACCATCTGCAAATGTTGAATCTTTCTGAGCTTTGATTTTCTTAGCAATACAGTGTAGCTAATAATATACAGTTTACAGGGTCACAATGACCATTGGAAAGAGGTAATTTAGAGCAAGTGACAGGGCCATGCTTGATGCAAAGGAGGCACTCTTTTGCCCTTGTCTTCCCCTAGAAAAGGCATCTGTTTTAAGTTCCTAGCCATAAAGCATTATTTCCCATTCTTTTGCTTCTCAAACTCTCTTCACTGTTACCACCTGGCCTTCCTCCTGAAATTATCAGGGGTTTTGGTTCTGACAAAGCACAGTGTTTCCTCCCTGCTTTAACCACAGTTGTGGCTGTTTTTCCTGTCTGTTACCAAGTTGCAGGAGGCACCTGGCCCCGAGCTCTGCAGCCAACATGGGATGGAGCCCTGGGCAGAGAGAGCTGTGCTTGGCTTCTGCTCTGCAACTCAGCTTCTGTGGTGGGGACTCTGAGCAAGGTGACTTTTGGCTGCATTTCTAAAGCCACTTCCCAGGAGAGAGCCAGGGAAACTGTCTGACATCCCACAGGGCTTGGAAGGATTAAAAACCCACATAAGAATGGGGGCAACTGACATCCACAGGACAGTATCTCTTCTCATCCTTGCTCAGAACAACAGGCTTTCTCACAGGAGTCTAATTGTCAGAAAGAGTATTTTTATCAGAGGGCTATTAGCCTTAGTTTTTCTCTATAGCTCATAGCTGCTCATTAGGATGTCATCCCACTATCTCAAGAACAGCTGTTTCCATATTGACACTTCTTTTCCAGGATTACAAAAGGCCACTGGGGGGTTTTGCAGGATTGCAAGGCTTCCTGAAAGACGAGATAAAAGGGACACATCAGACCTGGTGTTTCATAATTAGTTGTCACCACTCTGGGGCTCCTGTAGGTGCTGCAATGCTGCTGGGTTCATGAACAAAAATAACACATGGGTGTGAATGAACACACACACACACACACACACACACACACACACACAAACACACCACCCACAACACTGCAGCAAAGTAAAGAGCACAAAAGGTGAACTCAGTCATTCAAAGTGTATGAATGACTCTTCAGGACTAGCTCCAGAATTGCTGGCAATGCCGTGGCTGGTGTAGTTGTCTTGTTTCTTTTATCTATCTTCATCTTGTTTCAAAGGATTCAAGGGTCTTCTGTCCAAAGTACATCTTGGAGGCTTCATGTCACCAGCAGATTCATGGACTAAGAGCCCTATAACATACACTGATGGAAAAAAAGAGCAGAAGGAATTAAGCAGGTATTCTGAAACACTGTTTGTTGCATTAAATAACTGGCTATTTAGATTCAAGTTTTTTCATTCAGAAAAAGGCTGGAGAGCTCCAGCTCTCCCTTCCAGCATTCCATCCACACTTTCTCAAGGCCCTCTGTGACCTTCTGGTTACTACCCACAGCTCTCAGTTTTTATCAGGCTTAAACTCTGTAACATTGCTCCTTCTGTTTGTAATTTAATTCTTGTTTTTATAAAAATAATTCACTTGCATGGCAATGGTAATAACATTCTAAAGTTCAAGAGTATTACGGGACTTATAAAAAACACAGCCCAGCCCCTTTCTCTCAGTCTCTGAGTCCCTCTCCCCAGAGCCACCACAGACATCCCTTTCAGCTGTTGCTTCTAGTAGTTAAATCTAAGTTTCTCAATAATATAATTATATTGTGATTTCTTAATTGCTGAATTTTCAGCATTTTATGCTGCCACCCTGAAGGATGAGGCTTTAACTTACTCCACGTTCCCACAAGCATACACATATCTCTTCCTTCTTTTCAATATATCTATATCACAGTTTAATTAAAAATTCAGTTTTTATGACTACCAAATATTGCTTATAGCTGAGAAATACTGAATAGTATGATTATATACTTGAATTTTGTGACTATGTTTTTCTAGGAGTTAATAATTTCCTTGTTTTCTTAATATTTACCCCACCCCCAGTCATTTTTCTCTAAGTTCTTCAATAGAACTACTTATATCCTTTCAATTTGAGAAATTCATTAAATAATCAACATATTCTCTTTTATTTTTTTATTTTTGAGATATTCTTTCTGGAGTCCTTCATACTCCTGCAGCAATTGGGCTAGCTTCTAAGTCTCTTGTATGACTATATTCTTAGGCTCCTCTTTTCACCTCTTCTGTGATTATGTTCTTTTCTCTGTAGGTCTAACTTTCTTTTGCTAGAGACTATCTTCCAGTAAACTTCTGAGAAAGGGTGAGTGATAAGTGAAGTTTTGGTTCTTGAATATCTGTCCTCAGACTTAACTAATAACTTGTCTAGTGGTTATTTTTCTGCTTTTGAAACCCAGACCTGCATTTCTATGCTTGATTCTTAAGTTCCAGGTCAAAATATTCAGACAGCAAAAGCTCTGTATGTTTGAGGCTACTCATTTTCATCTTCCCAAACATTCTCCTCCTCCTGTGTAACTAACAAGACCATCCTTCCTCTAGTTCCTTAATATAGAGGAACACTTGTATACTTCCCTCCATTTATGACTCCCCAATATTTTGTATTTAACCTCTCACCACTATCCTACTGCTGGACTTAATCATTGCTTATTTGGACATTTGCAACAAACTTGCAATTGCTCTCCTGGCTCTAATACATTTTGTTTCTTCATTGTGCTATTCATCCTCTATCATTCAAGTTCAAAAAATTTAGGTTAGATGGTATTACTTCCTTCCCCCAAAGTAACTTTTAATGACTCCCTCTTGGTCACAGAGTAAGTTCTAAAATTTTTTATATGCTGTACAAGTCGGAATCTGCTCTCATTGTCATTTTTACTGCCTTTTTTCTCACATGTCCTTCTACTGTTTCATTTAATTTTCACAACTGTCTATTATCTGTGTTCATACTATAGAGGTTTAAATTTTAAATAGAATGGAGTACCCCTAAGCAAGCAGTAACTATTATAATCCCCTACCCATCCTCATTTATATCTAAAGATTTGTCCACTAAAGAAGAAATAGTTAAAATTTTGCCCTTTCTGTTCATAGTCTCTTACTGAAAAACCCTTTGGCATTTTGACTTCTGAGATGTTGGGAATCCTCTACTGCACACTCAAGATAAATCATAGTCCCATGATGTGAGATCTCCAACCACCCATCTTTCTAACAGATCAAGTGCTTTTCTTCTTCACCTTGGGAAAATACAGACCACATGGCTTACCCCAGAGACCCCTGGGCAGATAGGCAGTTGCCCTTGAGAGTGATATGTTCCTGGCAAAGGGGAGAAAGCTATCCCATAGCCCAAAAGAAAGCCATACCACACCTTTGAAACACCACAGAGATTACTTAAATAAACCATCATGAACCATTCTCCTGTTGAAGAAATGACATCTTAATCTTCTGAAAAAGGGAAGCATGGACATCAGAAGATTTAAAAGTTGATTGTTAGCCACCCAATGCCTATCTAAGACACCTGACATTTGGAGGCTAAGCCTAGTAAAAATAAAAAGTCAACCTTCATTGACTATTTGAAGGTGTACTACATATATTCCACTAATCCTGGGTAGTCAATACCATAGATAAAGAAATTATTTATTTTGCCATTCTAGGTGCAATTAACAGTTTACCTTGTGCAAGCTTTATAAGCATGGCAAATCAATGCTGGTTATAAAAATCCATCTACAACTGATAGCACATGAAAAGGTGCTTTGCAAAATAGCCTTGAAAGCCAATCTACACAGCCAGCCTGTAGGGTCAGCTTATTACCTACTTAATCACACAGGCTCTCTGGCAATTTTATTGATTTGTTGGGACCTGAACATGACATCACTCCTAATAGCACATGCAGTAAGCCATTACCACCATGCAGAATAGCCTTTATCCCAGGCTGCAGACATTGATTGCCTGACTTAGCCCCCTGCTTGCAAGGGCAAGTGTTGTTCTGATGGGGCAAAGCAAACCAAGGCCAGATGTGAAGACCTTCATATGGCAGTGAATGGTTGTATGATTCTGTCAGCATGTTGATAAGCCTGGTAGTAAATGTCCATGAAACAGGGGATGCTAAGACAGAACACTAATTCTTAAAGGCCATTCATATTTTCCACTTGACTTTCTCCACAGCTTGATCATTGCCATCAAGATTGAGTGAGATTCTGGGATGCCCCAATTAGCATGTGAGGTTTTCATCTAGCAAATGCTGCATTTTCTTCCTACCTTGGAAGAATAAAGGTCTGTCTTCCTTCATGATGCTTTAATGGAGATAGAAGGTCTTATGCTGGGCTAATTCTCTTCTCCTACTTACTAAAATAAAACATACTAAACAGAAAGGGTCCAAGAAGAAGCCTGTTTACGACCCAGAATATATGGCTAAGCTGGATGATCTTCAAGGCATTCAGATGGATAAAACACAGACATTACAAAACAACATTGGAAGGTCCAGGAGGCTGTTGTGATGATGGAGGTAGCAGGAAAATAGTATGCAGAATAGAGAATGGAACAAAATGAGGTGTGTGTGTGTCTGTGTGCGTGATTCACAAAGGACTTTTACAAATGCTGTTTCATTCCATCCTGTTGGGTTGGTGTTCAAGGACAAGCGCAGGTATAATTTTTTTTCACTTTACTACAAACATCACTACAGAGAGGAGCGGAGTTTGAACAACAGAAGAAAACTCTTTCCATAAGCAAACATTCCCTTATATCCTCAACTGGTGGCCTGGCATCTAATACACAGCAGCCAGCCATACATGAAAGTACAGTGATTAATGAAGTCTGAAGCCACTTACAGCATTACCTGGGCAGGTCACTTCCCTTCTCTATGCCTTGATATTGTCATCTTCATTTCAGGTAAACAAGAGGACCTATTTGATAAAGTGTTGTAAGAATTAAATGAACTAACATATTTTAAAACCTTTAAATTATTGACTGCAATGGAATGTGCCATATAAAGTGTTGTCATTATTTTATTAGACACATAAAAATAATTGGTGAATGAATTATGTGGCAAAAGCAATAAAATGAAATAAAATCAATTTAGACTAGGGCAAGGCCAATATCATAGAGCTCGGTATCGGATACCAGAAGAGCACATAATGTCAATCATTGCCAACATAATCTCAGGAGCAAGTAGTAGAGGCACTTACCTAGTCCACCAAACCTTTACCAGCCATGATATTCAGAAGTAAAAAAAAAAAAAACACACACACACACTCACAAAAACAATTCTTTTTTTTTCAGTTCAATTCTATATATATATATATTTCCCCCCTATCTGTTCATGAAGACATATTAAATGAAACCCTGAATGTAGTCCTAGTAGACAAGGGAAAGGAAAAGAAGGAAGGAAGGAAAGAAGGAAGGAAGGAAGGAAGGAAGGAAGGAAGGAAGGAAGGAAGGAAGGGAGAAAAGGCAAGGAAGAAAAATTTATCTGCCCACCCAGGTAAGCTATAGTTCTATCTACTGTTCTTTCCAAATACCATAGGAGCAGGAACAGTGTGTGCAAAAATAGTAATGCTAACAGTGCACTGTGTTGATGCAAACCTTAGTTAAAACCAGAGAAAGGCAAACTCTCCTGCTCTGGTAAAATGCAGATAATCTCCTAGGCCCCAGGCCTGTGAGGTCTGGTGATGATTGTGTTGCTTGATGTCTTCGTCCTGTTCTTAGGGATATTAAGTTTCATGTTTGGCCTAAATTCTGGCCACTTTTCACAAAGGAAATTATGGATGTAGGCAATGTTCCAGTTTGCATAACTTCAGTCACAGCTTCCTCTAATGAGATGTGACATGAATTACCAGGTGAGCTGAGCTAGGAGCTAAGGGACATGGTGTGGGATGTTGAAGAAAGACAGGCCTCCCCTTCTGAACTTCCCTGCCTCCTACTCTAGGAATTATCCAAATTGGTTAGGACTATGTTTCCTTTGTAGGTATGTGTTTGGATCTATCCCATCCTATTTATCCTCCTACCTATTTTACATGGTAATAATTGACAATGGCAAACTTCATTCAAGGCTACAGCTTCTTCCCTCCCCCAGCTCTATGAGTGATGCCTGCAGTGGGAAAGGAGAGGTGTGGGCTCTCCCTCCTGGGCAGCCTCTAGCATGTCCAAGGTTGAGATGGGTGGGAGAGGCCAGGACAGGAAAGTCTCTCTCCCCCTGGTACTGACAGGTGTTTAAACCCAACTCTTGTCCCTGAGGGGTGTGTCATGGAGATTTAAAGATCCTTCCTGCCTTTCCCATTGCTGGGGGTTCTCAGTGCAATTCCCTGGCATAGCCAGGCTTCCCTTCAAGGTTCCTCTCTTTGCCTGGGCCCCACACCCAGCCTCTTCCAGGTGGGCTTGGCTTGCTCTTCACACAACACACTGTGTACCTAAGAGGAACAAAGACCAACTCTCTCAAGACACCGCATCTAACCCAAAGCAGTGGGGTGGAAGTTAGTCCCAATATCCCAATCCTTCCTTCCCTTTCCTGACAATAGCTGTTACAATCAGTCCATTTTCCTTTGAAAAGCTCCCTGTGCTCTCCCCACATTCTCCTCAACCCCTCTCATCAGGCCTTTGGCCAGGGGACATTGACTCCCAATTCTTCCTCCTCCCCCTTCTCTAACAGCCTGGAGTACAAGGTTAATGTAGGGCTGTTCTCAGATCCTCCTTTCAGCCTCTGAGTGGGTGTGAAAGTGGATAATGGTTGGTACCCATTGTCTCAAGATCTCCAATAAAAGTAAGAAGGGCTTCCTTCTTATATCCTGTTAAATTTACTTGAATGACATTTAAAAAGGCTTCTACACTGTGTGTTTTCTATTGTCTGTTTCCTTGATATAAGCAATATTTCACCTTTTACCAGAGAAAGAATGCAAGTGAACAGAAAGAGAAGAGATAACACTTTCTGAATTTATTCTGCCCATCTTTTCCCAAGGGCACTTCACCTACCCCCCCTGCCCCCAGCTCATGGTGGTCCCAGGTTGCCCCCTGACCCTGGAGTTTCATTATGGCACCTATTGTGCAGTGTGTCCCCAGTTACCAACCTCTCCACCCCACCCCATCAAGCTGGAATTTCTATCCTATAGAAAATTCTTTTGTATTCTTCTAAATGAACAAAATAAAGCATTGTAAATGAGCATGATTGGTGCTAGTGAGTTATACTGAGATAAGATATGCACACATGTGGGCCTGAAGATTGCCAAAGGTCAGTTGCCCAAATGGCCATTTCAAGCAGTGGGCCAATAGCTGGAATAATACCCGAGTCCAGTGTGTCACCTTGAACAGAACCCAGAGGTTGCAAACACCAGTCCTCATATCTGCATCATGACCCAGGATTCTGTCGAGTGACCAGACCTGCCCACAGCTTGTTAGCTGGCACCAGCTCGGCCAGAGCCTGACTTGTGAGTCAGCTATTGCTCCTGTGCCCACCCACTCTGCCCAATTTGGTCAGCCCCCTCCTGCTGCTGCCTTTCTCAGGACCCAGTAAACTGCCTTCTCTGTGACAGGTCTTCTTCTCCAACTCCCTTTTCTACCCAGTGCTATTCATGATCAAGAACACTCATTTGATTTGATATGTCTTGCTTCAGTGTATAAAGACATTGATTTATCTGAAATGTGGTTCAGTGGATTCCCAGAGTTTGAGTGTAAACATTTTAATTGATACTAGAAGGAAATGTTCAAAACAAGCAACCTCAAACTTCGCTGGCCTTGACTACTCTGTTCCAGGAGGTATCAAAAGCAGCAGCTTTAGGAACCCTAGGACAGATGTGTGTGTCCTACACCCTATCTCCCCGTGGTTCAGAGATACCCTATTCTGGTCCCATCCTCCCCATCTGTCCCTTGACCCTTATGCTATTCCCTGGGTGCACAGGGAACTCCCCTGTCCATCACCTGGCAGAACCATGCTCTCATTGACATATTATGCTCTCTTCAGTTCTTCCTAACTCACCATCTTCCATTTCTTTGTTCCAATGAATCCCTTGTCCCCCAGTGCTGGTTCTTGGCTCTTGACCCTTTTTCCTCCCTTGCCTGAATGGCTAGTTTCATGCCTTCAGTGCATGGAAGACAAGTTGGGAGATTAGAGGGAATAAGAAGGGAGAAGCAGCGCAGTCCTACCCCACTTCCACCCAGCATTGGCATATAATTCCAGCAGTGATTGGGTCCTACCTGATGGGTCCATAGCCTCCCAGCCTCGGTCAGGTGACCAGCTCCTCCCTGTGTTCCTCAGATCAAGGCTTATGCTGCCTTCTGGTTGCCTCCCCAGCTCCTGTGGGCCTCTTCCTCTTCTATCACCTGTGCTTAGCTTTAACAGACATTGAAGAAGTGGTTCCAAAGACCCTGGAACTGCTACATCTAACACCATTTCCTATATCCACAGGGATTTTTTTTTGCATTTTCCTGATGAGCCTCACAGATATAACTCCTTTCTGGATTTCCAACGTACCATAATCCGATCAAGTCCTATGTGACAGGGGAGGGTATAATGGACTTTAGTTTTCATTTTGGTTCTGACAGTTCTAGCTGTGCAATCTTAGTCAACTTCTTCCTTTTTAAAAAAAGAATATATTTTATTGCTTTTTACAGAGAGGAAGGGAGAGGGTTAGAGAGTTAGAAACATCGATGAGAGAGAAACATCTACCAGCTGCCTCCTGCATATTTCCTACTGGGGATGTGTCCACAACAAAGGTACGTGCCCTTGACCAGAATCGAACCTGGGACCTTTCAGTCTGTAGGTTGACGCTCTATCCACTGAGCCAAACCAATTTTGGCTTTAGTCACCTTCTTAAACCACTCTGAGCTCCAGCTTTACCACCTGTTAAATATAGATAATGAAACTCAATTCTGCCATTGAGACAACCTTTGCTAACTTTCCAACATGTTGTCTACTTCCAGCAGGGTGACTACTGGGTACTTACCAGTCCTCTCACTTCTGAAGTGGTCATATCCCCTAAAGTGTGAGTGCATACCCCTGCCAGGGAAATATGTTTGTGTTAGTGGCCTTCTAGAGATAAATACTTTAGACCCAATAATTAATTTTAAATGTACAAATCTCAAAGACCCATAATTGGAAAGGTGGTTTCAGACAAGCTGACCCTTGAGAGCCTTCCTATTTCTCTATGAGGACTAGGGAAGGCTCTGGGCCACCTTCTCCTCTGCATTAGCTGGAAGGAGGTGCTGATATGAGAAATGATCCTGCTTCCGTCCCCTAGAGGTGTGTGTGGGGGGAATGTGTAGGGCTCAAAAGTGTGGGAGTCTAGCCCAGGGTTATTTTTGTTTCCATTAACATTCTCTTCTATATGTATTTTAACCTTAATCAGTTGCACATGTTTTAGTTTTATTTGCACTTAGTTCATCATCAAAGTGTCCCTTATGATCTGAACTATGCCATGAGGTCTTAAGCTCTCCGGTGAAACGTTCATTAATACCCCTGGGAAACAGGAAGTTGCATTTAGTCAAATATAAATAAAGTCAGCTCCCAGGGGCTTTGCCCTGGCCTGGGTCAGGAAGGAGACTGGGACTTCTCAGTTGATCTGATCCACTGCCCCCTCTCTGACTGCGTTGGAGGAAGAAATTCCCAAGACTCCGGACAAATAAGTGCTTTGAAAATGTGCCTGTCCTTTGTTCAACACCATTATGTAGTGAAGTGGGAGTTTATAAAGGAAAGAGATTCTGCCGGTCTGGCCAAATAATTGGGTATCATTCCAGATTTATTGAAAGCAGGCAGTGCCGGGAGGAAGTGAGGAATGGGAGGAAAGGCATGGAAGCCTAAACCACTCGCCAAAGACTCCTGCACTGCCTGTTGTAGAGCTTTCCCGGCTCTTGTTCTCTCACCCTCTCACAAACTCTGGCTGCACATATGGAACCAATTACCAACAAAGCCCGATTGTTATATATTTGGAATTTCCCACATCAACTTGATGCTTTCTTTAACTGCCTCTTAATGTGTGTCTGCACTGGGTGACCAGACCTACGTTTCCAGCCTGCCCACCCCCACCTTCACCCTTACCTCCCTTCGAAGAGTCTTTTTTTCTGATCCATTTTATAATGGCATAAAATTCCACTCCTTCCCTTCACACCCCACCCCCACTTCCTATTAGTTTCTTTGAATAAACAGAACATTCTTTTCCATCATTTTCAATAAGCTGCTCTGTAGAGAGTAAATATAAGCTGGTTCCCAAAGCATATGAGTGATACCAGGTTAACATCCAAAAGCACGGGATGATTACCAAGGAAATGGCATCTCTTTCATAAAACCCAGAACAGGGAAGAGCAGTAGATTTGGAAATATGTTTAAAAGAAGGAGACTAAAACACTTCCAGCCGCGGAAGCCCCTAACTTGTTTTTCTTTGTAGTCATTTTCTCTGCTACAGAAATAGGCAGCTTTAAGGAGGAGCAGCGATGGGGGAGGGGAAAGAACACAGCATATCCCTTATACAGTATTACAGAAAAGTTTAAATTTTAGAGCACGAGTATCCTCAGACAACCTATCTGATACAGAATTGTACAATCATTTTAGAAAATAATAGGAAAATGTGATGGATGAAAATGAGCGTGGACAGCTTTTTTCAAGTGCCTCATGAAGTAAAACACTACTTCATGTTTACTGGCACACATAAAAGTAAATTTTCTATAACAGACATTTAAAGAGGAGGTGCCTAATGCAAGTAGATTTGATTCATCTGAACCATGTGAACATTTTTCCCTCCCGTCTCTCACTCTTTCTCTTCGTGGGCTGCATTCACATATATAATTCATCGTATACCTATCTTTATTTTCTATGTGTTGGAAAGCAGGAGGAAAAAAAAAAACAAAACAGATAGGCATGTCCGTCGCTCAGGGTCAAAGGTATAATTTATGCCTGCGAACAGGGACGGTCCCCTCCCCCCAAGCCCCTAATGTACTATGTCACTAGTCCTCAGCTATTTTTTCCTGTGCGGGAAGAGAGAAATCAGAAGGCAGAATTTCCCCGGAATCTCCGCACCAGATGGTGATGTTCCAAATAGTCTTCTTAAGGTGAGCACGTGACCTACTGTACAGCCCAGGGGCTCCGGCCTCACGTGACGGAATGAGTAATACGTCTGATAGAGCTTTGATTAGACGACTGACCTGGTTACCATCCGTAGCCACCAGAAACAAAGTTGACATTTCTGGATCACTCCCCCCAGAAGCGTCGCCTGCCCCCTTCTGGGACCGGCGACCTCACGGAGGGGCTGACACACAGGGACGCACGGAGGGAGCTAAAGCTGCGCTGCTGGGAGCACACTCAACTGGCAGAACTTGGGCTATTTTTCTTCTTCCCCATCCCCCCTACCTCCCGACAAACCACATCTTGACTCATATGGTCGAAAGGAAAACTCTCTCCGTTATTTGATATTTGGGAAACCTCCGGGAGACCGTAACTTTGTGTAGAGGAAGCCTCTGTCTCTCCCTTCGCTGGGAACGCTTGCGCGCGTGCACAGGCACACACACTCACACTAACACACAGCTCTACACCATGGTGGTTCAGGCTGCAGTGGCTCCGAATAGACCCCAAAGACTTTTATTGAAAATTCCTTATGGATCTCTGAGAAGACGCAGCGTGGAGAGGGTAAGCGACGTGGCGGGCTGTTTGTTTTCACCCAGCAATTACTCCAAAGAAAGGGACATGTTTGATTTCATTGTACATAGCATCCCTCTGCTAGTCCTGTTTACTGGAAAAATTCGAATTCCTGGGACTGTAGAATACTAAGCTGTACACAATGTTTTCCTTAATAGATAATGATGGGAAATTTGAAACAAATTTTTATCAGCTTTGCGTGTGGGGGGCACCTTATGGATGGAAAATGGAAAAGATTAGGGGTGGGGGCTGCCTCTGTAACGGATATGAGAGACTGTGTGCTTGTGGAGAACAGCATCGGGGCTGCGGGAGCTGTAAACCCTATTTTCTTCTGTTTCATGAAACATCCATTAGTGCAGCAGGCTGCAAATTTCCTCCCTGGGTGACAGTGTCTTCAAAGGTGATGATGACGTTAAGGAGCTGTGATGCCTTGAGGGTTTAAATTGTACAGCAGTTGACTAAAATCCCTTCTGTTGTTATTGTTGCTGTTGTTATTGTTTCAAATACCTTGCTATCATTTTGGTGTTCTTTTTTGTTTTGTTGTGTGTGTGTGTGTGTGTGTGTGTGTGTGTGTGTGTGTGTGTGT
>JAAGEH010002534.1:29311735-29329574 GCA_011751065.1 Lasiurus cinereus
TGTGTGTGTGTGTGTGTGTGTGTGTGTGTGTGTGTGTGTGTGTGTTTGTGTGTGTGTTTACTACTATGGATTTTAGCTCAATATTACTCTATTAATTTTCTGAAAACATTACTCACTTTATTGTAGCCCCTAGCAGAGAAGATCCTATAAAACAATAAGAATGATTGTCCTTCTCTGGAATGACTGATGATATAGTTTGGGGTGACTATAGCTAATGCAAAGCTGATTATCCTCAAAACGGTAGGCTCATTTGTGTGGGAACAATGTCTACACCCATACAGGGGGGAAATTGTCAGTGGGTCTCAGAACCTCACCAATGATTCAAAGCTGCTGTTTGAATCTTGGCAGGCCCCTCCGTGAGCTGTGGTGGTCTATTTAGATGTCTTAGGTTAAAGTGTAATCTGAGATCAACAAGGCGAGCACTGTCTTGATAGATAGCAACCTGCCACATCTTTTAAAGGGGAACAGCATTTAATGGCTTTTTCTGGTTAGTATACTACTACTCAGTGACTTGTAAATTTCAAAAAACATAATTAGAACTTTAAAATATGAAGAGTTCCCTGGACTTCTAGGCAGGGTTGATTTCCTGACTTTTAATGAGTTGTATTTTTTCTGCCATTTGAGTGATAATGAAAAAAAAAAATTCACTCTCCGCTCTGACTATGTATACATCTTTACTTTGAAACATCTTTCTTTAACTCACATGTGTCATCAATTCACAAGTGTTCAGTGCCTACTACATGCTACCTGATATACCAGGAGCTTAGCATGTAGGACCAACAGTTACTGTGAAAGTTATAAATTTCTCAGGCTTATGTAGGCTCTGAAAATGTTACTATGAAAGTTACAAATTTCTCAGGCATATGTTGAATGTAATTTTAGACTCTGAAAATGTTTTGACCTGTATGGTAATTAATATATTATTTAATATCTTCTGATCATAAATACCCACTAGAAACATGAACTGCACACACTGGAGTTGTACCACATGGCAATATTAATGAGATAATTATCCTGTGTTCAGGCACAAGAAAGCATACTAACCTGGTAAACTCTGTTTAAATGTTACAATCTCCAGCTGGATGTTTGTTTAATAAATCAAGATGTACGCAGTTATCATTGCTGTTACTCGCTATTAACCAATTTTAGAAAAACTGACAATATGTAAACAATGCTACACATAAAACCTGTCAGTTGATGCATATTTACATTCAAAACATGAAGACCTGTTTTCTGCCCTTGGGCACATGCCGGTATTGCTCAGGCTTTAGGAGTCTGATCTGAAAGCTTCTGGACTCTTAAGAGAAGCATGCCCATCCTTGCAGCATCATACATGTTATTACTGTCCATTGGTAGATGGGTAGCAGTGGGCCTGGGCCTCCAGGGACATCACTCACAGGGAAAGGGCCTTTGAGCTCCTATGAGCCTTCCATCTCACCCTCCACGAGGGAGAAGGAGACTAATTAGAATACATGATGTCATGTCAATTACAATTGGTTATTTTATACTACTGCTGGTTTTATGACAATTTTCAGGATCAGAGTCATTTATTTACGTAAAAGGAGGGCGGGAAGGTGAGAAATGGCACTTGCTTTAAGAGCCGGGTCTGAGAACCAACTCTTTGTTCAGGGATTCAAACAATGGTAGCTTTTCTCAGTTACATCAGCAGCCCAGAGGGTGACAATCATTGGAACTGTCTTGTGCTGTTTAGTGGTGTTAAGACCTCGCATTTCTCTAATGCCTTTACACACCGCACTTTTTTATTCATTGCCTTACTTACCCTGTACCTTCCTGAGCTGGTATGCAGAGATGTAATCTTCTGTCCAAGGACATGTAGTTATGACAAAGCAGGACCTAAGTCAGGTCCTGCTAGTGAGCCTGTGTTCCCTCACCTTTGCTCTCTGGGAAGCTTTGATATTGCAGCCTGGCTTTGAGAAATTGGTTACAGCCAACTTGCCACCAGAACTTTACATGAAAGAGACTATGGAAGACTTACCAAAGGCAGAGATGCTAACAGCCAGGAGAATAACTGATGATTTCTAGGGCTCTGACAATCCTGTGCCCTTAGGGGTCCAGGATGAAACAATTGTTTCTATTTTCCAACTGCCTAGAAATTGAGTTGAAAGAAAAGAAATGAGCCCTGGCATGGCAGCTCAGTTAGTTAGAGTGTTGTCCTGACCTGCAAAAGTTGAAGGTTCAATCCTTGGTCAGGGCACATACTAACCAATGAATGCATAAATAAGTGGAACAACAACTAGATATTCTCTCTCTCTCTCTCTCTCTCTCTCTCTCTCTCTCTCTCTCTCTCTCTCTCAAAAGAAAGAAGAGAAATGCACCTTCTTAACTATATTACCGAGATATTTGTCAAGTCATGATTACAAAAACCCTCTCTCAGGCTGGGAAGCCAGACTTAGTTCTTGTTCATGTGTTTTCAGATTTCCATCAGTTCATTACTGTGGCAGGCAGGGCAAAATAAAAGAATTTAAAAAGAAAGAAATATAAGGTGCTATGTTTGATAAAATAGGAGAGATTAGGATACAGGTTTATATAAATGAAACTATTTTAAGTCGATATAACAGGGCTTTGATTCAACAATGTAGGTAATGAAGACAAGTTAGGTGCTACAGGGAGCAGTAAGGTGGGGTGCAAAGGTTTGCAGCCACACTGTCCCTAACTATTTATGTGTGAGCTTGACATAGTGGCCCAGGATCAGAATTAAGATATTAACAGAAGCAGCCTCACTCCTCATGTTAAATTACCATAAACCCCATTATTGCTTGTGGAAAATTTGATCACTCTAACATGTGAATACAGACTGAGGAGACAGATGTTCTCCTGTTTATTCTGAACTCTAAGACGGTACCATAAATCTTATAGAGGTACAAAGTGAGTTTGTAACAAATGGCCAGACTCAGATGATCGGTCTCTTCAGACTAATGTAAATTTGACATTTTTGTTAGGGGGGTGGGAGAAGCAAGAAAGGATTCTCTTTTACCACAATTATTTGAATATTTAAGTGAAAGGGTTTTTTGTCCTGGAAAGACTGAAGTGGTGTGATATTTCTGGAAGCAGTATTTTTAACACAGTATAAATTAAACCTCTTACACCCACATGATTCACTATTCGATGTGTTACTCCAGTTTGATGCATTGCCAGTCTATTATTTTATAAACCATTACATTATCACAGCTGCTAAGCTGTATAACTTAAGAATTCAGAATACAACAGAGTCTCTATAGTCAAATGTGTGGTGCCTACATTCTGAATATGATAATGCAGGAAAGTGTAGGATTTTACCAAACACATATATAGCAAACGGCTTTTAGTGGGTATTTATTACTCTTGAAAGCAGACAGCCAAGAAACTGTTCAGACAGATCTGTGTAGTCATACATATTATTATCCAACCTCCTCATCCTGCCTGAGGTTTTGTTTCTTCTATAAATACATATCTCTCTAGAGAAGAAAGAACATGGACTCTCAGGGTTCTGGGCCTCTGGTTCATAGGCTGCATTGGAGACCATTGTGCCCATGTTGCTTTATCCCAAACAATTTTAATTGACCTCAGCTTGATGACCCAGAAACATTGATTTTGTTTCTGACAGCAGTTTATGTCAAATTTAGCCAGTGACTTGTTATCTTGGCCAGGATGAGATTGTGTAGTAGAAAAGGCTATTCCTACTGGTTCCACCCCGAAGTTGTTTTTGTTTGTTTTTAATCCTTACCAAAGGATATTTCTTCCTTTGATTTTCAGAGAGAATGAAAGGGAAGGAGGAGGCAGAGAGAGAGAAAAAGAGAGAGACAGTGATGTGAGAGAGACACATCGATTGATTACCTCCTGCATGTGCTCCAACCAGGGCTGGGAGATCAAACCTGCAGCCTAGGTATGGGCCCTTGACCAGGAATCGAACTTGAGACCTTTCAGTCTTCAGGCCAATGCTCTAACCACTGAGAAAACTGGCCAGATCTAGCCCATAGTTTTCATTCCTCATGCTGGTGTGGAAAGCAGGACTGAAAATCTCTCTTCAAACCGTCAGGATCCCCAAAAGCGTTACCATGCTACACCAGATGGTGGCTGCCAAGCTGAGCTTGAAGCCAGGTGGATGGTTTCTCTAATTAGGGTACTTGTTTCCAAGTCCTGGCTCCTTCTTGGGACCATTCCTAGTGTCATAGGTCATCTGAAAGCAGTACTTCTCAACCTTGGTTTCACTTTAGAAGCATCTGAGGAGCTTTAAAAATTCCCTAGACCAATGTATATTAGAATCTCTAGAGAGGACCCACACAGCAGTTTTCAAGGCCCCAGATGATTCTAATGTGCAGCCACATTGAGAACCATGGCCCTAATGTAAGATCACTGGTACCACACTCACTTAACGAGATTAGCTAGTTCCTATTCTTTCTTGTGTCTTCACATGAACAAGGAATAAATGAGTTGATTTTGTTGGATTTTTAGTCAAAAGTGTTATTCACAATAGGAAGAAAGATATTTAAGCTCCTTTCAAATTGGGTCCATATTCCTGGAACATCCAATGCAGTTACCACACTTTGAGACCACTTTCTGGGTAATCAAACCCAGTCATTTGAAGTGAGAGCAGCTAGTGTGGTGCAAGACTTCCAGACAATTTGAGATCAGAAACACCCAACCCAGCTCCTGACTAGTTCTTCTCCATTACAGTGTGGACAAAGCCCCCTCCTGGTTTCTCAACCTGCCATCTTGCAGCTACGTTCACAAAACCAACTGTGTATTCTCAGAACACTTTCTATTTTTGAAATCATATCTCTTATAAATTGTTCTAGCAGAATGAATACTATCCGCCTGTGTAACATAAGTTTCTTTGAACATAGATTCTTTGAAAACAATCCTCTTTTCTTGGATTGCTTCATCAATGCGCCTCTGAGAACAATATTATTTTATGTGTAGGAAACAATATAGAAGAAACTATAGCTGTAGATCTTTGTTTTCTAATCTGGGAGTGGATGGACCACATCTGTGGATTTTTCATTCTTTTTTCTATTCTTTTTAAGTCACTTAATAACTAACTGCTTCAAAGGATGGTGTCAGTTTTTTACTCCACCCCAGAGCCTAGAACAGGACCTGGCATATATATAGGGGGAATAGATATTTATTGAGTGAATGTGAGTAGATGAATAAAAAAGAAGGGCTTTATGGTCAAAAACTCAAACTTTTAATCAAACAGGACTATCACCCAAAGGGTAAGGTTGCCAAGTATCCACTTTTCTTGTTTAGATGAATGTTTGGGTCATGATCAGTCTTGATCACTCTAAATAAGAGTGACTTATTTTGAGGATGCTAGGATGCTAATGTTTCTTCTTTTTAATTTATATTTTTCATTAAAGTAAAGTTAGCATGCAATATTATATTAGATACAAATTCATAACATACTTATTTAACATTTATCTACCTTATGATACGAGGATGCTAGTTCTTTGTAGAGAACTTGGTCATGAACTTTTCTTGAAATCCGACTATACAATTGACACTTTTGACACATGAGCAGCCCTTTTTCTTCCCAGTCTGAATCTGTGTGGGGGTATTTTGAGATAGTCTACAAATATGCCTCTAATCATTTCCTCCACTACTCACTGACTTTTCTCAAAAATGCCAGGGTTTCATTTCCACATTGACTACTTTCAAGTGATCATTTCAGTCCTTCAATTAGAACATTAATCGGGAAAACCAATAAGGCTTGCAAGTATATTGATTATTTCTGGAAAATGTGGCTTTGAGTTCAATCAAATAAAATCAGTCTCATAAAACAAATACCACAGGGACTATAATATCTAGAACCCAATACCCTATTTATTAATTCTGATACTTTTAATTACTTTTTATTTAGTACCTACTACATGCAGGCAGGGTTCTAGGCCCAAGAAACACAGTAAAGTGTCTGCTTTCATGTTAAGAGGTGATAAGGTCTCTAAAGAAAAATATAGCAAAAAAAAAGCAGTGAGGGGAGATGAGTGTGCCACACTTTTTATTAGGTGGCTCTCTGTTAAGGTGATGTTTGAGGAAAGACCTGAAGGAATAAGGGAATAAGCCAAGTAGTCAGTAGTCGTCTGTGGAAAGAACACTCCAAATAGAGAAATCTGCAAGTGCAAAAGGTGTGATGCTAGAGCACACTTAAGTGATATGGGGAACAGCAAGGGAGCAGCCAGAGCTGGGCAGTGAGAAGGGCATAGGGCATGTGGTGAGGAGTGGCCCAGATGTCAGGGGGCTGTGTGAGCCATGATAAAGACTTTGGGGTATTACTCTGAGTAAGACAGAAAAAGACCAGTGGTTTGGGGGCAAAAGGATGATATTAGTTGACATTTTGTAAAGGGGTCACTGTGGCCACTAAGCTGTCAGAGAAATGGGTGAAAACAGGGTGGCTCATTAGGTCATAAGAATCAGAATGAGAAATGATGATGATCTAGACCAGTGGTTGGCGAGCTGCGGTTTGCCTGTCTGTTAACTAATGAGTTTGCTGACCACTGGTTTAGACCAGATAATACTCCGAAGGTGGTAGGAAATGAGTGGAGAGAGGAAAGATGATAGGTGGGTTGGGTGAGGAGCGAGTGGGGAAGAGAGAAATCAAGAATGACTCCTGAGCAGCTGTAGATGGGGTGAGCACTTACTAAGATGAATGTTGTAGGGAGAGCAGGTTGGTAATGACGCTGGGGCCAGGGAGGAGTAAGAGCTATATTTGGATATGTTAAACTTGGGATGATGATGAAACATTCAAATGGAGGATGTTAAAAATGTAAGTTTTGTGTTTAGATGAGAGGCCTGGACTGGAGATATGAATGTGGGTGTTACTGGGGGTACTGGGGCCAGCTTCTCCAGGCTCAAGAATTGACCACATGCATCCCTTCACAACTCACACTCAGTGATAATGCTTGGGTAGCCTGGAACGGGACCTGGTAGTGGGATTTACAACATTGTAGCAGAACCAGTATGTCTGGGTGTGGATAACTTTCACCACCAGTGCCTCAAGAAAGCTCTGGTCCCTTGCATTTGTATTTCCAGGTCCATCAGGTGGGCAGTAGTGTGCACATATACAGGGATTCTGGAACTCCTTTCATTAAGATGTCAACTTAGTACTTAAGGGTATGGAGAGGAGAGAGAACGCCCACATTCTGCTGAGCCCCAGCTCTGGGTTTTCAAGTAGCAGAGCATGTAGGGAGACAAATTATTGAAAGAAAAAAATCCTCCTGGACTGTGAGAAGGCACAGGCTGGGCTGAGGGACACCCCCTTCCCATTCAACATCGCTTCTGGGGGCAATACTCTTATCCTGTGGTATTTAGTTAAGCCACAGAAACCATTCTAGAGTCATCTTCATTTTCTTTTATTTCTAGTACTAGAGACCCAGTGCACAGGGATCAGGCCTAAACCAGCAGTTGAATATCCCTCTCACAATCCAGGACTGCTGGCTTCCAACCACTCACCTGCTTGCAGCCTGATCACTCCTAACCACTCCCCTGCCAGCCTGATAGATGCCTAACTGCTCCCCTGCCAGCCAGATTGCTCCCAACTGCCCTCCCCTGCTGGCCTGGTCTCCCCAAAATGCCCACCCCTGCCAGCCTAGTCACCCCCAACTACTCTCCCCTGCTGGCCATCTGGTGGTGACCATCTTTGACCACATGGGGATGGCCATCTTATGCAAAGGCATGAGAGTCAATTTGCACATTACCTCTTTATCATGTAGGATAATTTCTGGACGTGTGTTCTGTAGTCCCCTCTGGGATATAGTAGATCAACATGCCTAATAGCAAACAAAAATATATTTGGGATACTGCGACTTCATTTTTCCTTCAGTTAACTGGCCTTACGGTGGCATGAGAAAAACATGTGTCATGTGAATTAGAATAGGGTCTATGCAGGGCAAGATTTTTTCTTGCTCCTTCTGAGACCTACCAATCAAAACAACCAATTTCTTCAAAACATATATCTATCTCCTATAGTACCCTGAGGACCTAATCCTTCATCTTAGTCCATTCTGCTCATCCTGTGACATAGGTCCCATGCAGGCATTATAACTCAAGTGCATTTAGGAGCCAGGCAGGCCAAATATGTGTAGGACAGTGAGGAAAGAGGCACATTGCAGACTGGAGCATCCATTCTCCAGCAACTGACGCCAGCCACTCCCAGCCCTGCCACCAGGAAATGAAGTGGTGTTCCTGGAAACTTTGACTGTCCAAAGAAAATCATTGTACAGTTTTCTCATCTATTAAGATGTAAATCAACTGAATGGCCAAAGAGCAGAACCATCCTCTGGACAACCTTGCTATGGCATCCACTGGCACTAGGCCAGCCAAGGCAGGTGCAATGTGATTGGTCAGGGCCCTGGCCATTGCCCATGATTGTCTTGCAGAGGGAGACTCAGGCCACCAGCTGGTGGGGTGATCAATCAGGGGGCTCCACAATTGCCCCAAAGAGAGAGGCCCAGGCCACTGATCAGTTGGCTGAAGGGGTGGGCATGGCCTCCCTCTGCAGGGCAATCAATCACGGGGCTCCCAGACTATGAGAGGGCACAGGCCAGACTGAAGGATAACCCTGCCCCAGTGCACAAATTCATGCACCAGGCCTCTAGTCCTATATAATAAAAGGATAATATGCAAATTGACCCTAACAGTGGAATGACCAGGAATGATCAGTCACTATGACATGCACTGACCACCAGGGTGTAGAGGTTCAATGCAGGAGCTGACCCCTAGTGGTCAGTGCACTCCCACAGGGGGAGGTCCGCTCAGTCACAACCTGGGCTGATGGCTCTGAGCACTGTAGTGGTGGCAGGAGCCTCCCCAGGCTCCTTCGCAGCGCTAAGGATGTCTGACTGCCAGTTTAGGCCCATTCTCCAGGGGGTCAGGCCTAAGCCAGCAGGTAGACATCCCCCAAGGATTCCCGGACTGTGAGAGGGACTGGGCTGAGGGACTGCCCTCACCCCCGCTCTGAGTGCATGAATTTTCATGCACTAGGCCTCTAGTAACAGAATATATATGAGAGAGTTGAAATATCCCAATATCTACATGTTGGCTTTTATTCCAAGCTTAGAGAAAAACACTGCATAGCAAACAGAACACATGTACAGCCCATATAAGGCCCACAAGATGCCATTTTTCAACTTCTACAATTAAATGAATGCCATTCCACCACAAATAACTTTATCGTAGATTCCTCTCCCAAGTTTTAAATTTCATGAGGAGATATCTCTATATAAAAAATCACTTTTGAATAGATTCTCAGACCTTCCAACTGGCATCACCATTCTATTGCTAAATTAGAATTTTTTTTAAAAAAATTTGACAGGTCACATGCAAAATCTAACTTACATTTAAATGAATTGAATGCATGCTTTTCAGCTGTGGGAAATAGGAAGACAGCATCTTCTGTGCTTAGAGCATGGTTTCATTACCTAGCAAGAGGAATAGAACCCAAAAAGCAACTGAACCTACAGTCTATCCTTTGCCTGACAGGGCAGCTAAGCATCAACCATACTGTTTTGCTCTGGGCAGGTGTTCCCCACTATTAAATTGGACTACAGTGAACACTTCATCTAATGAAGCAATCACTCCACCACCTAGAGGTCTAGCTTGCTGTAACTCAGATTTACAAACTGGCAGCATGTGGTCCTACTCAAAGCCAGAGGCAGCAGGAGAGCCAAAATGAGGTTCATTTATGATCAAGGTGTTTGGCTGGTAACAGCTGAACTAAATCCTTTTCATTCTAAATCATCTCTTTCTCACTCGATGGAGGAGAATTCTGGGGTCTCAGCCAAGTCCTTGAGCAATAACTTGAAGAGATTCACAGTTCCTTTTCTGATGGAAACCTTGGTTCTACCCATAGGAGCTCCTGCTCTTTCCAGACTGTTAGGTGAAATGGAGCTCCACCTGGCACAAGTCACACCTCTCAGCGCCCCCCTCTGCTTCGCGGCCCTTAACTGGCAGACCCACACAGAGATGTGTCACTACTTTTAATCTCAGAATATCTCCACTTCTGCCTCTTTCAGGAAAAGGCAACTGACTTTACTGCCTTCCAGCACTTAGTCAAAGACCTCCCAGGGACATCTGACATGAGGAAAAGAAAATCAATGGATATGTTAGCGATTCATTATTCTGTCCCTTCTATACAATGTCCGTCTGAAGTTAAATAATCAAATATCAATATACCTGCAGTGTTTTTTCTCAACTTCTTGCTGAGATTATTTTATTGAGATAAGATTTAATTCATCTTTATAGAGGAATGATGTTCAGTATCTTTTTCTAGACATGCAGCAACTATTCTGGGCCTGGACTGGGGCCAAGTGACCCAGGTCTTGGGCAGGACATGTAGTGGGTAGTCAGGATTTTCAGAATATGAAACCCAGGCAAGATGGTTGGTGGCAGGATTGCTAAAACAAGCCCCACAGCCAGGTGGATGGGTCCTGAGTCTGAAAGTGTTAGATGGAGCTAGAAAAATCTGGAATGAAATAGCCAGATGGAGACCAGAGACATTAGCAAAGTAGATTCAAAGCAGAAGGTAGAAGGGAGAGTCTTGAGAAGTCACATGAACCATTTACATAGCTGCAGGGGTGTCTGGGCAAAAGAAACATCCTTAAAAATACTTCTGAGGCTTTTTAAAAATTACAGTTAAAGATATTGTTCCTTATGTGAGTGTGTGTGTGTGTGTGTGTGTGTGTGTGTGTGTGTGTGTGTTTTCAATACCCCTTATATAAATTTCACCCTGTTAATTCCTTTTAGGAGATGATAAAAAGTATGTGGTTCAATATGTGTACTTTTTTTTTACCTTTGTTGCAGAAAACTCAGAGCTACATTTGGGGTCCAGCTGGCTCATTCTAGATAACCTTTTTTTGCATTCATCTTGTCCTTCTAAGTAACTCTTTTCTTTTTTTCTATATTATGTATTCTTAATTTCCTAGTTTACCTTGATTACCCACGTGTGTATTAACATGCAGATACCTTGCATCCCTGCCAAGGAGCATGATCTCCTACCACTTTCTCTCCTGCTTGTGTTAATTTCTATAAGGAAACCAACACAATGAGAACAGTTCACTGAGAGTAAAAACATAGAACAAAGGGTGTGACGCCCCCCACTCCCTCTCGGCAGAACTAATGCTCTGACAGGTATAACAAAAATGCTTCCCCGTAAGCTGAGACCTGGGAACATCATACTCTGAACAACGCAGCGCTTTTTCCCAGACGAGAATGAATGTACCTGGAACAGCCGGCGTTGATAACACAGAGCCACTGCATTCACCTTTTTGTGAACGCCGTGTATGCTCGGCAACATAGTGCAGCTCCTGATGGCAGCAGCAATGTATTCCTGGGAAGAACAGAGAATACCCTACAGTGGGGGATCCCCAGGGGACGTCAGCGGTAGGTAGTCTTATTCTGACCTGCGGAGTCCGTGGTCACCTTCCATAAAGTTGCAGGGTGCCCAGTGAGTTAGAGCCTTAACTCACTGCTGCAGGCCGAGCCACCTGAGAAGAGGGCCCCTGGCAAGCTGAAAGCCTGCACTTTGTCCTTTGCACCTGCAGCTCTTTTTTCTTTTCCTTTCTAAATGCTGCTGTCAGTGCACTCTGCTATAAACTATCCGTGCACAAATAACAATAGCTTCCTGGGAAAGAGCTGCTGCTGCAGGCAATGGGTCAGTGCCAAGAGGAGGGGAAGCCAGGAACACCATAGCATTCAGAGTGCAGTTTCGGGGTAATGGTCCAATTCCACTAGGGACTCTGGCTCTGCTCCACCATGGAAGCTGGCTCCAGTGTCTCCTCTGAGGGAACTTGGAGTCCCACCCCCTCCCAGATACCTTGGTTTTCTTATTTTATTTGTTTAATGTTTAAGGACAGAGCATTGCTGGAATCTAGTCTCTGATCTTGGAGTTCATGAAAAGAAAGTTGGGAACAAAAGCTGGCAGTCAAGGGGATTTCAATGGTATGTCAGGTTTACACCAAGAGGAAGAAATCACCCATTCCCAAATGCCTACTCCTGTACTCAGCGGCTTTCTGAGAATTTCTGACCTTGAGATGTGACATGTCACTGTACTAAGCATGTCTCCTTGCCAGACTATGGCAACTCCAGTTGCTCAGCTAAGGTCAAGGAATCAGGAGCTTGCTCCCTCCCTATCACTAAGACGGAAGGCCGAGAAGTTCTGGCAAAGGAAGGTCTGCATATATTTCCTTTCATCTGGGAATGAATTAACCAGGTCATGCAGGTCACGGAGCAAATATCCAGTTTTCCTCCCCTCTTCACTAGCTCATTTGCAGACAGGGCCCTCATGGGGCGGGAGGAAGGAAATGCACTGACTGATGTTCATGCCAGGCCAGGGCCCCCGAAAGAGGGGAAAGCTCCTCCTTGTATGTTTTTTAGGTACCGCGTCCTTTTCTCCCTCCACTTTCCTCTCCAGATTGATGAAAGGTTCCCAGGAAAATGACCGGGAGCAAACTCAGACAGATAAGAAGTTGCTGAGACCCAGGAGACCTTGTCCTGATAGCTAACAATGTATAGTACATTTATTCACTGAGCTCCTGTCGGTGCAGGGCACTGTGCTTCACTTCACTCTCCAGAGGGAAGTTTACTTTACTCAACTGGAGGGAGGCTCTTGAGGCCTAAGCTGCTGAGGAAAGTACCCTTGAGAGAGGAACTAGGGTTGCCAGATTCAGCAAATGAAAACACAGGATGCTCAAGTAAATATGAATTTCAGATAACAACAAAGAGTTCTTTAATATAAGTATGTCTCATGTGGTTTGTCTGAAATTCAAATTGTACTGGGTGTCTGGAGTCCTAATCAGAGAGCCACTGCCCTTTCTCCATCATTTGTGCTGCCTTCCTCTCCTGTCCCCCTGCTCTCTCTGGTTCCTCCTCCTGTGGCCTTCTGGGAACTTCTGAGCTCTATTCCTGCACACAATCTGGCTTTAAAATCATTTGTTCATCATCAATCACTGTTCTAGGCTGTTATGTTCTAAAGCCATGCATCACAAATGTCAATGTACCCAGTGACACCTGGGGGTCTTGTCAAATGCATTCTTGGATCCAGCAGGTCCAAGGTAGGGCATGGGAGTCACATTTCTGACCATCCCCAAGGTCATACTGATGCTGCGGTCCATGAGATCTCTGATCAGCAGGGCTCTAAGTGTCCTATCTGGCACATGGACAGAGATTATTATTATTCTCATCTTTGTTTCTGATATTTTCTATCATCTACCTATCATACACCTATCTGGATCTCTGGATATTTATTTTTCTATCTACCTTTGTCTATATCTAAATCTCTGTGTATCTATATATCTACACCATCTATCTATATCTATTTACATATCTCTATATCAATCTATCTATCAATCTGTCTATCTATCTATCTATAATTTTTATTGTACTTACTTTATACAAACATTTGGGCAGTGTGAAAGTTCAGGTCACGTAATAATAAATGAAATCCCTTTGATGCAGGGGGTCATAAGAGAGAAAGGAATAGAACACATTGACATATTCCTTCTGAAAAGCATGCTTTCTTTGGATACTGTGGATCTTAAAAATATAACCCACTCTGAAATAGCCTCTCCCTCGTTGATGTCCTACGAAGGTCAAAGAATCCACTAAGAGTATTTTACATTTGCCAAATTGGGAAGTCCTATAGACCTGAAACAGTTCTGGGCCTTAAAAAATCTGGGTCCTTGTATGAGCAAGTGGGAATCTTGATGCATTGTGCATAATCCTAAAGAAGTCCTCTGCATGGATTAAAGGCAGCTCATGGCCTCTAGTTATAAGAGGATCATTTACATTTCCCTCTCTATTTTGAATGACTATTAAGTAGACCTGAGACATTATGTCTATTGTTTGATCAGATTTTTTTCATCTTCTATCATATCTCAAATTTATCTGTTTCTGTAAGAGTTAGAACTCCTCCTTTAAAAAAATAAATATTGAATGTTTGTGCTTTCGCCACAGATGATACCCAGTGCTCCTGCCTTGGAGACGTTTAAGTTTGTTTTTTCTCTTCCCTTGCAGCTGTGACCTAGTTAATTGTAGGTGGGAAGCAAACTCTGAAATCATTAGATTTTCTCTTTTGCTTAGAAATCTTGCTTCCTTAAATTGTAGCATGTCCTCCTTAATAACAGGAAGTCAGGTTCTGAAATCAGCAACATTTGTGTTTTCGTGCATTGAGAAAAAGAAGAGTATGAGTGCTGCCTGCAGTTTCCTGGGATGGGGAAGAGGGCAGAGAGAAGGAAGATAGACAAGAAAATAACCCAAAGATGAGTCACTCATTTCCAAAACAAGAGTCTAAATGCTCTTTGTTGAGGGCAGATTGTAGTCTCTGAAAGCTTTGACCTCTGGGCCATGGGGACAAGGGAGTGAATGATTCAGAATCTCAGTGTGGCTGCTTGATTGATGCCTTTGGGGGACTCGAGCCACTAAACTATCATATCCTAAGAAACCATTTTAATTTAGAAATAAATGTATGTTGCTCACATGCAGGATTTTCAAATCAATAATTAGGCCCTCTTGGTGGGAAGAAAAATTCAATTCATTTTAATAAAAATGTTTCTCTTAACTATTTAATTATTTTTTCAGGTGAGGGAGCAAGGAAGAGTTGGGTGGAAGGTCCTAAGTGCACCTTTCCATTCTGCATACTGAGAAGGGGTCTTGATTAACCCTTACCGGGCTGGCTGCCCTGCTGGAGTATTTCTTTCATGTTACTCTTGAGGTGAGGGTGCCAAAGAATGAAACTAAATAGTAAATACAGGGGGTGACACTGTACTTTTACTTCCATTTCTGTCAGCCACCCTAAATGTAAGAACTAAGGGGTGTCCTGGACCTAGGTCAGAGGTTCTCAGTGTGGTCGCTCGGCCAAAGTGTCAATCTCACCTGAGAACATGTGAGAAATGCCAATGCCGGGCCTTACATTCCGTGGGATTCTGATGCAGGCTGGCCCACAAGAACCTTTGACCTGGACTCTTAGGCATCATCTCCAGTTACAAGAGCTCATCTGCAGGACAGTAACTTCAGTGCCAGATGGTGGCAATGGCTCTTTTCCTTGGCTGCACATTAGAACCCCTAGGCTGCTTGTTAAAAAATTGTAATACCAACTCCTTCCCCAGATATAAACTCTCAGTCCCTAGAGATGGCCTCCGGTGAAAGCATTTTGTGAAAGCTTCCCAGATTGGCTGCCTGGGTTGATAACCATTCATGAGAAAGGATGGATCAGGTTCCGGGAGGGTTGCTGATACCTGGGAAAGGGAGCTGGCAGTTCTTAGTACAGGGACGGAGGGGGGCGGGGGATAGCCTGCAAATTCACCTTTCCGGGCAATGGAAATGCCAAAAGCGGCTAGTGGTTTCACTGTCATCACTGGGCACAACGGGGGTGAAAGAGGCCTCATTTAGAGACAGCTGGCAGGTGTCAGATCTCTTCTGGCTAGTCTTGTTCACCTACAGGTGTGACAAGTGCCAACTGTGCCTGACTCTGCACCGATTGTGTCCAGCAGAGTCCAGGAGGCAGAGATGTTGGCTAATGGCTGAAGGGGTGCCAGGGACCTGCATATCCCAGTTTTGGTTGTTTCAATCTAGCCCAGGCCAAGTCACTGGGCTAGTGCTCTTGACTCTGCTCTGGTTCTGCTTTCCATTGGAGGTGGAGCCACTAGTGTTGCTGTCCTGACACCCTGCTCCACTCTTGCTAATGCTGCTTCTAGGAGGGAGCCCTTCTTCAGGTCAGAAAGAGATCTAATCCCTCTCCAGTGGTGTTCCACATCCTAGTGCCTGGCCCTAATTCACACAAGTAGCCTATATTCAGGGTAATTAAATGGGGCCACAGTCTCAGCCTCAGTGGACACCACTCATGCCCAATCTCCTTCTGTTGCCCCCGGCCCTCAACAGAGGAACCAGCCTGCCTTACCCTGAGGCCCACAGTCATGACCAGCAGAGTGGTCAGTGCTGAATGTCTGGGGGAGGGCCACAAAGGGTGCCTTAGCCCCAAGTGTGTGAGCTGGACATCAGAGCTGGACTCAGATCTGGCCTAGGAATGAGAATGCAGGTTAAGGAGATGCCATAAAGGGCAGAGGACCCTTAGGCTCATGCACACTAAGGAGCACCATTCACCCAGGGCCACCGAGCAGGACGCATTGGAGCAAACAAATGTTAAGTGCCAGTACAGCATGTCTGTCTGGGGGCAAAGGCTTAGCCTGCCTCAGCAGTGGGGAGAAGCGGGGGAGTGGGGAGGTAGGGAGCAGGACTAACAGAGGAGAAGCAATAGGTGAAAAGATTAGTATCCAATGCCATGGCATTTCCTCAAAAACTGAAATCACCGTGTGACCCAGTGATTCCAGTTCTGGGAAAGGAAAGCAGATACTTGGACAGTTATTTCTATATCCTTGTTCATAGCAACCAGAAGGTGAAAACAACCCAACTGTCCGTCAATAGAAGAACAAACATAAGATGAAATATTATGCAGCCTTTAAAAAGAAACATATTCTGACACATGCTACAACATAGATGAACCTTGAAGACAAATACTGGATGATTCCACTTATGTGAGTCACCTAGCATAGTCTAATTCATGGGCTCATAGACAGAAAGTAGAGTGGTGTTACTGAGGCTGGGAGAGTTGATTAATGGGCACGGGGTTTGAAAATGGATGGGAGAGATATTTTCACAACAATGTGAGTGGTACATTGTATGTTATGTCTCTCTTACCATAATTAAAAAAAAAAATCAGTATCTGGCCCTAACCACTTTGGCTCAGTGGATTGAGCATCGGCCTAAGGGTTCCAGGTTTGCTTCCAGTCAAGAGTATGTACCTTGGTTGTTGGGACATCCCCAGTAGGGGGTGTGCAAGAGACAGCTGATCAATGCTTCTCTCTCATAGATGTTTCTAACTCTCTATCCCTCTCCCTTCCTCTATGTAAAAAATCAATAAAACATATATTTTTAAAAAATCAATATTTGAAACCCAAAGGTTGTGGATGTGTGAAACCTGACAGGTAAATGCTTTCATGTGTCACACAGGACCTGGGCCTGGGCTGTAAATACACACTTAATTCCCGACACGCCTGCCCCCTGGGCTGCTCTGGCTTCCCATTTTGAAATCCATCCTGATTTAGGTAGAGGAGGAGGGTTGCTCCCTTGAGGGAGTGTCTCAGCTCTTATTGTGGTCCAACCCAGGAAGGGGATCGAAGACCTGCCAGTTACTGGTGCTTAATTAACAGAAGTCTGGCCCCAGCTGTGCTACAATGAAGCCATTGTCCCAGGTTTATTAAGAAACACCAACAGAAGGCTCTTAGCTCCTAAGTGCTCCTCAAAGAAGAATCTTAAATCATCATTGTTTCAAGGGGGAAATAACCAACACCCTGATCCAATTTCCTTCTCCTCTAGTGGAAATTTACCTCAAATTGTACCACACAACTGACTATTTTTAAAATAAAAAATTCATTACATTCTGTTTTTCATTTCAAATCAAGCAATAAAGTCTAAGCTGGTTTTCCTTATAGATTTTCAGATGCCTTCATGGCCTAGGTAGGTAAAATTATATTTTTCCTCTTAAGTCGTTAAAAGGAGTTCAATTTCTGTCCTTTGTTTATTTCCCTGGCCTGCCTAGCCCTATTTTTGGGTTGCCAATTGTGGAAAAGAACCTCATGCAGCCCTGGCTGATGTTACTCACTCAGTGGTTAAAGCATTGGCCCTGACTCTGAAGGGTTGCAGGGTTGATTCCCAGTCAAGGGCACATATCTGGGTTGCAGGTACTATCCCTGGCTCTAGTTGGAGCAAGTGCAGGAGTCAACCAATGTATGTGTCTCATATCCATTTCTCTCTCTCTCTCTCTCTCTCTCTCTCTCTCTCTCTCTCTCTCTCT